>QXDM01000083.1:0-428710 GCA_003730235.1 Pythium guiyangense | reverse complement strand
GCACTCGACCACTCGTCACTTGCATCAGACGCGCCAATGATAACTCGGACGGATTGCCCCAGTCTTGTGATAGCAGCGTGTACGACAGCAGCAGCAGCAGTGAAAGCGATGACAGCTACGGCGGTCGAGTCGAGTATTCGTCGTCGATGCCGTGCACCGCGCTGACCGAGCAGATCGCGAGCGAAGAAGTTCGTGAGGCATGGAACCCCGAGATGCTAGAAGCTCTGTCAGTGATCCTTGAGACACACCTCGCGATCCCCGAGGATATCTTGTAGAGAAAAGAGATAAGAATGAGCGCATTTCAACATGATCAAACATCTCTTCAAGATAATCAGTGTAGCCATTTTCTCATGGACACAAAATCGCCATCAGTGTTGAAGCAAACCATGATAAAGCAAACAGCATTTGCTCTCATTCTTGAGCTCAAGTTGAACGCCAGGATAGCAGCAGCACCAACAGCACCGGCAGGGGCGCAGTGGCATGACTCGGTGCCGCGAATACGAGATCGATTGTGTCCTACGACTTGAAGAACTCGAATTTTTCAGTCAGGACAGAGTCCGAGCAAGATGCTAAGTGCATGGATGCATGTGCGCACGCGTCTTGGCAAGTGAGCGAGCGAGCGATAGAGTGATCCATGTGCATCACACGCGCAAGCGGGCGAGTGCGAATGAATGGGTTCAGGTGCGCGCTTCAACGTGAACAAGGAGGCAGGCGCTGCTCGTGCTCGTGCGCTCGCTGCAGCACGGATGCGACACTGAGTAGCAGCCACAGCAGCAGCGGCAGCAGTACATAGGATAGTTTGTGTGTTTGTGCCTGCTGCTGTCGTTGGGGTCTGTATCGTCCATCAACCCGGACGTGGAGCTGGATCTCGAGCTCGGATGACCAATGTCGCAGACACGCTCGATGGTGGCAACGATGGTCGGTGGCAGCGGTTCGTTCGAGCGTCGAGGTCGGCTCGAGCACGTGAGCATGTGAGCATGTGAGCATGTGAACAAGTGTGGGTGCGCCGACGGCTTTGGGTCTCAATTCTTTCGCTGGGGCGACTTGAAGGCAGGCGGCAGACGCGTGCGTGGCAGTTGGACACCGCGGCAGGCAAAGTGGACAGGCAGGTCTCTCCGAGTTGAGTTGAGTCGCGCGGGGTGACGTGAACAATTGCGCGAGCCCTAGTCCTTGCGAATACGAGAGGCGTGAATGCGTAATACTAGTGTGAAAGGCGTCTCTCCAGACCTGTGTATTGTGTGAGATACCCGTGCATTGCTAGTGTTGCCTGTTTGTATGTGCTGCACTCACCTAAATTGACCCTCACAGATCTCTGTAGCTCACATACACCCGCTCTACGTACGCCGGGACCTCTGCGAATACGCTGCGCATCCTGGTGGCCAAGAGGCGTGTTAACACAATAATCGCGACAATCGCAAAACGGCAACCACAACACTCACTCGCTCGCTCGCTTGCCTTGCTCATCGAGCCATCAAGCCGTCTTCATGTTCGCGTGCCTTCGTGGCTGCCAGATAGCGGCAGTGCTCGCACGTACTAGTATGTATGTCTACGCCTGTGACTTGCCGTCGCTGTGCTGCGACCTTCTCTTTTCACGCACACACACAGGCACCACCCTCCCTTGCTGTAGCTTCTCGACGTTGGCACTACCCACGACATGGTTTGGTTCACACCCCGCAACCGAGCAACCTGGCGCTAGCTCGCGCTCGAGTAAGAGGTAAAGACAAAGACAACGATACCACTCACAATGGTGCTCGTCCGCCGCTGTGCTTCGCACCGCATCGCGACAGCAGAGTGCAGAGTATCCACTCGCGCGCGGCGACGACGGCGATTTGCGTGCTCTGAGAAAACAACAGGCGGCGAGCACGAATTTTTCTGCTTACGGCCCCACGCAGCGACATCGCCTGCACCACCTCAGTCAGTCAGGCTCGGCCAGGTCAACGCGGCGCGCAGCACAGGCGCTTCGTTGGACAGCTACCGCCACTCTCCGCCACCTGGACAAGCAAGCGAGCGGCAAGTCCATCCGCCGCGCTGTTGCATGGCGTGACGCTCACACAGCTGGTGCATTTGGCCATGGACGTCGCACACGCACGGCGCCGCGAACAGTACTAAGAGGCAGCGGCAGGCGACTGGCACGACCGACTGATTGCAGGCGCGACACATCAACATGCACTCACTGCGCCTTTGAACGACCAGCCGCAACCGCATCACTTCCCAATTGACCTCTCACCACACACGCCACACAAACAACACGCACAACACCACGCACTCGCCTCTGCTCGATCGACGATGCAGACCATGCAGACTACCAACGCCCACTTCAGCCTCGACTTGGCGAGCCGCCATGCCGTAGGCGACCACAACCGCCTCCTCCACACCCAGCAGCAGCAGCGCCAGCAAGCACACTTTCGCAAACAAAGCTCGTCGCCACTGCCGCCGTTTCGGTGCTCCGAGCCAGGATGCACGCGGGCGTTCAACCGCAAGTACACGCTCGCAGAGCACCAGAAGACGCACTCGGGTGAGAAGCCGTACGTGTGCCCCGTCCCGTCCTGCGCCAAGCGCTTCACGACCACGGGGAACCTCTCGCGCCACCGCCGACTCCACGGTCCCGTGCTGCCGCTCCAGTGTCCGGCGCCAGGCTGCACGTGCACATTCGCAACCGACATCAAGCTGGCCAAGCACATGAAGTTCCACCTCGGCACGGCCGAGCACGTGTGTCGCGTCCCGGGCTGCGGCAAGACCTTCAGCACCGTGGGCAACCACAACCGACACATGCGCAACCAGCACAACATCTACCACGATCTGTGCGACGGTGTCTCGACGCCACTGCGCCGCTCGCCGACCAAGCGCAGACGAGTGACCGACAGCACCGACGACACGGCAAGTGGCAGCGACGTCGGCGCACAGAGCCCGAGCGGCGCAGACGACGACGCGTGGCTCTTTGGCTGGACCAACAACGACAACAGTGACGACGAGGACTTGGATGGCGACGACGAAGAAAGCGAAAGCGATGTCGATGTCGCCGACATTCAAGGAGACGCGGACGACAGTGCTGCTTGGCTCGAGGCGTGCGTGGCAGCAGCCGAGCCGCTGACGCTCGACGAAGCCGCACAGCCGTGGGAGTCCGAGATGCTCGACGTGCTCTCGCTGCTGCTCCAGGTCGACAGAGGCAGCGCCAGCGAGTGCGACCCAGCGCACAAGTAGATAGAGAGAGCCGCACTCACATACACCGAGGCATCGCGAGCGCAGCTTCGCGACAACAGCGAACGCAGAGCGCAAGGATGTTCTTGTCAGACACACGAACAGTAGATGTACGATAGAGAGATAGATAGATAGGCATAGTGAGCAACAGAGCAGGTGAATGAGCAGCAGAGACACACAAGCAGACATACGTGCTGCAGCGACCAATTCAATCCGCAACGACTTTGCGACGTCATGGCATATCAACGTCGGCAGTCAGTCAGTCGAGAGAGTCGAGAGAGTCGAGAGAGTCGAGGAGAGAGTCGAGAGAGTCGAGAGAGTCGAGAGAGTCCGAGAGAGTCGAGAGAGTCGAGAGAGTCGAGAGAGTCGAGAGAGTCGAGAGAGTCGAGAGAGTCGAGAGAGTCGAGAGAGTCGAGAGAGTCGAGAGAGTCGAGAGTCGAGAGAGTCGAGAGAGTCGAGGAGTCGAGAGAGTCGGAGAGTCGAGAGAGTCGAGAGAGTCGAGAGAGTCGAGAGAGTCGAGAGAGTCGAGAGAGTCGAGAGAGTCGAGAGAGTCGAGAGAGTCGAGAAGGAGTCGAGAGAGTCGAGAGAGTCGAGAGAGTCGAGAGAGTCGAGAGAGTCGAGAGAGTCGAGAGAAGTCGAGAGAGTCGAGAGAGTCGAGAGAGTCGAGAGAGTCGAGAGAGTCGAGAGAGTCGAGAGAGTCGAGAGAGTCGAGAGAGTCGAGAGAGTCGAGAGAGTCGAGAGAGTCGAGAGAGTCGAGAGAGTCGAGAGAGTCGAGAGAGTCGAGAGAGTCGAGAGAGTCGAGAGAGTCGAGAGAGTCGAGAGAGTCGAGAGAGTCGAGAGAGTCGAGAGAGTCGAGAGAGTCGAGAGAGTCGAGAGAGTCGAGAGAGTCGAGAGAGTCGAGAGAGTCGAGAGAGTCGAGAGAGTCGAGAGAGTCGAGAGAGTCGAGAGAGTCGAGAGAGTCGAGAGAGTCGAGAGAGTCGAGAGAGTCGAGAGAGTCGAGAGAGTCGAGAGAGTCGAGAGAGTCGAGAGAGTCGAGAGAGTCGAGAGAGTCGAGAGAGTCGAGAGAGTCGAGAGACGGTAGATCGGCAAGCGCATATCCAGTCGATCTGGAGGAGCCTGAGCACATGAACATGAACACGAGCACGAGCACATGAGCCTGAGCAAGCGGACACGCACTGAAATCGCAATGACTCGCCGTTCCGAGCCGATCACACGGTACCACTCTCGATCGTCACGTCAAGCGAGTGACGTCTCGCACTCAATCGCTTGCGGTCGCTCCGATCCGACTGTGGCGTCGCGACACGAAGGCAAAAGCAAGAGCGACGCGCGTGTAGGATTGATTGATTGATTG
Source organism: Pythium guiyangense (assembly GCA_003730235.1). Taxonomy (NCBI): domain Eukaryota; phylum Oomycota; class Peronosporomycetes; order Pythiales; family Pythiaceae; genus Pythium; species Pythium guiyangense. Next base: position 424,161 of record QXDM01000083.1, on the reverse strand, counting down.
ACTTGGTGAGTATGGTAGAACGACATTGTGTCGTCAAACAAACGCGTCTTGTACTCCACCAAAACTACGCCACAACAACTTCACGACAGCTACTTGTACACATACGCGCTCGATGCGCAGGCCAAGTCGCGAGGTTCGATCAACAGCAGTCGGAGCAGCTTGAGAAGCTAAACTTGAGACTTCGCTGGAACTCACTCGCGTCGCAGTTCATGAGCGCTGACATGGAGCCGCCGCTCGCTGCCTCGTGGTCGTCAAGCATCGTCGCGAGTGCGTCGAAGACGTCGGCGTTCCACGAGTCGTCCGCGCTCAATGCGACTGGAGGCACGTACACTGGAGCTGGAGCCGACGCAGTTGGGTCGACTGGCAAGTACGTCCAGCCTGGACGCACTAGGCCGGTCCAGGGTGCCTGTGTCTGCGACTCGTGGACTCTAGGCGTGTGCATGTGCGTGCGCGTCTGTGGCAACCAGTGCTCTGCTGCCGTGGGGCTGCGTGCGCTCGGTGTGTTTGCACTCCGGGTCGCGGCTGGACTGGAGCACTTGTTGTGGGTGCTGCGACCGCAGCTTGCGTTGCTTGTGCTGTAGGTGTGGTTCCCATTGTAGTTGCTAGTGCACTTGCTGCTAGAGTACTTGCTGCTAGTGCAGATGCCGTCATCACTGCTGTGCGCCGCCTTGAGGTGCCGATTGAGGTTCCCCGTCGTGCTGAACGTCTTCCCACAGCCCGCGACGACGCACACCTTGACGTCGTCGGCGCCAAAGTGGAACTTCATGTGCTTCTCGAGCTTGTTGTTGCTCGCGAACATGCAGACGCAGCCGGCGATGGGACACGGCAGCGGCTCGATGTAGCCGTGCAGGCGCTTGTGGCGCGACAGGTTCCCGGACGTGCTGAAGCTCTTGCGGCACGTGCGCACGGGACAGATGTGCGGCTTCTCGCCCGTGTGCGTCTTGGCGTGCTCGGCGAGCGAGTACTTGCGGTTGAACGCGCGGTCACAGCCGGGGTAGTCGCACATGTGTGACGTGGTTGATCGAGTTGGCCGGTTGACCGTTGTGAAGTATTGCTGATTTTGCTGCATGAGGTCGCACATGGTCGGGAGCTGGAACATGGTGTTGTGTCTGAAGTTGTGCTGCGTTGTCGACTGGGTAGATTGAGTTGTGACCCGGCGGTGTTGACTTGCAGCACGAGGCAACCACGTGTGGTGTTGGTCAGTGTCGACGTCTGTGTATGCGAGTGAACATTGCGCGCAGGATTCAACCTGTAAGACACCTCGGGCAGATCTCAGGTGCGTCGTGTCCAAAACCGCAGGCGATGAGCCAGATGTCTTGTTCTGGAGCCATTGCGTGAGTGGGGCCGCAATCGTGGACAGCGGCGGCAAAAGAGTCAGCGACGAGACGTAAAGTACACCCGGCTACTGTGTGACACCAGCCTCCGAGTTGTCTCGCGAGTGAACACATCGGCTCGACGAGACGCACAACGCGCGACCGAAGCCATTGAGCAAGCAGCGAAAGCGGCTTTGGTGAGTGGCAGCCCTACTCGTGTCGAGCATCAAGCAAGCGACTCGTCCAACGCACGTCCTCGATTGTTCAAAGAGCGCAGTTTGTGTGCTCGCAACAACACAAGCTCGAATGCATTTCGTTGACAACTTGTGGATCGAGTCGCGCCTCGGTGTGTTTGTGCACCTGAGCGTGCGTCCTCGATGTCCTTTACGCTCCAAGAACTGACGTGCGATCTCAGGACGCGTCCCACTCAAGGCGCTGAAGCGCGAGTTGGAGAAGCGTGCACACGTCGTGTACGTCGACGAGTACAAGACAAGTCAGCTGTGCTCGTCGTGCACCACCAAGCTTGACAAGTGCGAGTTCCACGGCGTCAAGAGCTACGCGGTGCTCCGATGCACGTCCTGGAAGTCAGTGTGTGACCGCGACGTCAACGCGGCACACAAGCGCAGCTCGCCGGTGAAGAGCGACCTGCATACCTCGGTCGTTCAGTGTCGTAGTGAGAAGAAGAGAATGCGTGAGCTCGGGGTGTCTCTCTGGAGACGCACGCACCTGCTCACACGGTCCAGCCCGTAGTCGAACGTTGCATTAGCACCAAGTGCGTGTGTAACTAGCAAGCAAGATCTGTTTGCACTGTTGATGCTCGCTGATGCGAGGTGTGGTCCACATTCGCCCATGATGATGTTTTCCTTTGTAATTGTGTTATAGAGGTTCACGATTTCAATGTTTGCTTGTGTTTTATATAGTAAAGTCGATTTCTGTGACATAATATGCACAATACAAAAGGACACAAAGACTGAAGTTGAAGTGACAACGTCCTTTCAAGACGCTGGGCTTACATTCGCGCTGCGCTCGCGGCGAGCGCTGCGAGTGCTTCATCACTCGGCGCGACTGGATGAAACCAGCCACGCTTCACCCATAGCGTTGTGATGAACAAGCGCACCTGTGTTGCGCTTGTCGCATAGTCAAGCATGTTCGACAGGGCGATAGCCATTGTACTGACTCGTTGATTCGAGAGTCCCACGATCGTTTGGCAGTCGCTCCAGCAAGTTGGATCGCTTTGCAAGCGAGTGACAGACGCTGAAGCGCTAATGACGAGCACCAAAGTTAGAGGACCAGAGTACGAGGGCATTGGTGGTTGCGAGTGCATCTGTACGCGCTGAACTGCGTCCTGCTGGTGGCGACTCCAAGTGACAAACTTTGCAAACTCTTTCGCGTCGCGCCAGTAGACACTTGCGCAGGACATGTGCTCGTCCAACTTCGCTCTACGTGCCGTGTGGACAGAATGAGGCTTACTTTCTCCGAATATTCGACGTCGTATCGAGGCAAAGGGGCTTGCTCAAACGCGAGCTGAATCCGTCACTCAATACTAAACGTTGTTGCTGACGTCTTGCGTCAGCAACACTCATGCTCAAACCATATCGATGCGAGATGTCTACAGCATTCGCGCACGATGACTTGAGTGACTCGCGCACGTACTACACAAGATGTTTGATTCGCGTGATAAGTTAGCTTTGGTGTCGACCTTGACTCCTGATGACAGTCCTACTCCGTCTCGAGATCAATAGCGCTACTCAGTGGCTCGTCGAAAAGGACACCCAGTGCGTCGACGAGATCTGTGCTCCAGTCTCCTATTGACTGCGAAGTCGAGGTTGCAGTAGGGACAAACGTCCACAGATCATCCACTTCAGCGAAGCCTTGATCGTTGACAAAGAGCTGCTCTGCGCCAGTTGGACTTCCGTTGCAGCCGATGTCGCTGCGCCGTGTTGGTGTTAAGACCGAGCAATCAAGGCACGTCAAGTCAAGGCCATCAGGCGAACGGCTGTCATTGTGCGCCGCCTTGAGGTGCCGATTGAGGTTCCCCGTCGTGCTGAACGTCTTCCCACAGCCCGCGACGACGCACACCTTGACGTCGTCGGCGCCAAAGTGGAACTTCATGTGCTTCTCGAGCTTGTTGTTGCTCGCGAACGTGCAGACGCAGCCGGCGATGGGACACGGCAGCGGCTCGATGTAGCCGTGCAGGCGCTTGTGGCGCGACAGGTTCCCGACGTGCTGAAGCTCTTGCGGCACGTGCGCACGGGACAGATGTGCGGCTTCTCGCCCGTGTGCGTCTTGGCGTGCTCGGCGAGCGAGTACTTGCGGTTGAACGCGCGGTCGCAGCCGGGGTAGTCGCAGAAGAAGATCGGAGCATGACTGTTGATCATGCTGCTGTTCGCGGTCTGGGCCACGTTGGTTGTCGTACGTTTGTTGTATGTCTTGTACTCGTGATTTGGCTTCGGTGTGAACATTGTTGCCGCTGCGCTGAAGATCATTGCGGTTGTCTCGAGGGAGTTGCGCTTGGTCAGGAGAGCTCTTGGTGTTGCTGAGCAAGGGAATTGGTGAGTGAACGACCAAGTGAGCTAGTCCTTTTGTTGGTCGCTTATCTCTGCTTAGGCATGTCCACGATGCTGTGTTGTTGGACACTCCAACATGTGTGGTTAGTGGTGCTGACTATTCGGTCGTGTCCTTTTGCATCGCTCGTTCACGACGAGCACACAGGCCAAGGATGTGTTCGTATGGACACGACCTCGGTTCGTTGATGGCGTCGCTGGCCACGCAAGAGTCAGAGCGCGCCATTTGGTGGCATCCGTGTGTTCTTGGATGGTTCTGGGCTGGACAGCGTGTGCGACTCGAAGCTGAGCCTGAGCACACGCATTGTAGCCTCTCTTGGTAACGACGAGACTCTCAAACAGCTGTGCAGTCCATGCGCTTGCGTTGGATGACGGCCACCGCGGGGTAATCCTTGAGTAGCAAGGAGCAGCCAAGGCCGCGAACAAGAGCAGGTGCCGTCGAGCTCGACAGTCGACTCTGTCCACTTTGTCCACTCGAGAGCTGGAGGCAAGACGGTGGCCGCTGGTGCTCTTGTCCCACAGTTTCGAGACGCAGTGTAATTGACTTGAACGCACTTGGTCAAGACGCTGTGGTGCTTGTGGCGCTGCGTGCATGATCTGTAGCGGTGGTTGCTCCACATGGTCATGGAGTCGAACGGCACGAATGCACTGCAAGGGCCAAGCGTCCATTTGAACGTCTGAACTTGACTCTCTCATGCTCGAGACGAACTCAAAGACAACTGAGTTGTGCTGTCATGTGTGCCGAGTGATCGAGTCCACTCGTGTCCTTAGAGACAAACCTCTGTCGCTTCAAACAACCTACCACGAAGGCGACTCGACTCTTGAGCGCTCGCCACAGAAGCAGGAGCTGCGCACTCAACCGATTAGAAGTTTGAAAGCTTGTTCTTATTCTTACTACGCGTTGAACTCACGCTACTCTACACAACATACTCGCGCCTCAAACCCTCTAAACTTGCAGGCGCCACGAGAACGAGAGACTTCGCTGGAACTCACTCGCGTCGCAGTTCATGAGCGCTGACATGGAGCCGCCGCTCGCTGCCTCGTGGTCGTCAAGCATCGTCGCGAGTGCGTCGAAGACGTCGGCGTTCCACGAGTCGTCCGCGCTCAATGCGACTGGAGGCACGTACACTGGAGCTGGAGCCGACGCAGTTGGGTCGACTGGCAAGTACGTCCAGCCTGGACGCACTAGGCCGGTCCAGGGTGCCTGTGTCTGCGACTCGTGGACTCTAGGCGTGTGCATGTGCGTGCGCGTCTGTGGCAACCAGTGCTCTGCTGCCGTGGGGCTGCGTGCGCTCGGTGTGTTTGCACTCCGGGTCGCGGCTGGACTGGAGCACTTGTTGTGGGTGCTGCGACCGCAGCTTGCGTTGCTTGTGCTGTAGGTGTGGTTCCCATTGTAGTTGCTAGTGCACTTGCTGCTAGAGTACTTGCTGCTAGTGCAGATGCCGTCATCACTGCTGTGCGCCGCCTTGAGGTGCCGATTGAGGTTCCCCGTCGTGCTGAACGTCTTCCCACAGCCCGCGACGACGCACACCTTGACGTCGTCGGCGCCAAAGTGGAACTTCATGTGCTTCTCGAGCTTGTTGTTGCTCGCGAACATGCAGACGCAGCCGGCGATGGGACACGGCAGCGGCTCGATGTAGCCGTGCAGGCGCTTGTGGCGCGACAGGTTCCCGGACGTGCTGAAGCTCTTGCGGCACGTGCGCACGGGACAGATGTGCGGCTTCTCGCCCGTGTGCGTCTTGGCGTGCTCGGCGAGCGAGTACTTGCGGTTGAACGCGCGGTCACAGCCGGGGTAGTCGCAGAAGAAGATGGACGCGCTAGCGGTGGTGCTGGTGGCGATCTTGACTGGCAGCTCCATGAGAGCTGAGAAGCTGCTCGTTGTGATCATCGTGGCGGTTGTGCTGCTGTGATTGCAAATGTGAGAATGGCGAAACAGAAGCGGGAGCTGAGGCGAGGCGTGCGCCACGAACTGATGACCTCAGTGTGTTCACGTGCACACTGTCCACTTTTGCGTCGACCATTCTGAATCGAATCGAGTCAGTGCTGATTGAAGCCATCTGGATAGATCGCACACTGCGTGAGGGACACATCGAGTGGCGTCGTGTGACACGAGCGCTGCTGCGTGTGCGCAAAGTATGAGTGGGGGTAGCCGGTGCTCGCTGTCCACGTCGACTGAGCGACGTTGAAGCAAGCAGCAGTGTCCACATGTGCAGAGCTCTTTGCAAGGCAGTACCTCTCGCTAGTCGAGACAGTCGCGAGGTCCGGGCGTCTGGCTGGACCTGCACCGACCTGAGCGTTCACTTGGACTACTACTCTAACTGTACATCGCATGTCCAAAGACTCGTGCTCGCTTCATGCGAGCGGTGTGGGGTTCGTTAACTTAGGTGTGTTCGTGCTCACTATCTCTGTGCTACAACAGCGCACGTGCTGCGCTGAGTCTGTCAGTTTGGTGCGTGGTAGCCTCCGAGGTCCTCAACGTGGAACCGAATGATGTCGTCAAAGAGGTTCGAAGATGCCGACGCAACTGCTGCGGTTGTCGTTGAGCGCTTGCTACTCGGTTTCGCGATGCCAGTGTCCTGGAGCAGCGACGCGAGGGAGTCGAGGATCGCGTCGGGCTGAATGTCGTCGTCGCTCTCGTCGTTCTCGTCGCTGCTACTGATGTCGGGTAGCAGCGCAGTCGGGTCGCTCTTGACTGCAAACGCGCGCGGCCACACCGACTTTCGTGCTCGAGCGTGCTGGTGTGCGTGCTCATCGTCGTCGTCGCTGGCGTCCTCGTCCTCGCCATCATCCTCTCGATCGTCTTCGCCGTCTTTGTTGCCATTGCTTGAGCTGTTGGACCAGTCCTCGGCGCTCGTGGGGCTCTTCTTGAGCGCCTTCGACTTCTTCGCTCCCGTCGCCAGCGCCGCATTCGGGTTGTACACGTCGGGGTGCTGGTTCTTCATGTGCCGATTGAGGTTCCCCGTCGTGCTGAACGTCTTGCCACACCCGAGCACTTCGCAGACGTGCACTGGGCCGCCGTAGTGGAACTTCATGTGCTTCTCGAGCTTGTTGTCGCTCGGGAACGTGCAGACGCAGCCCTTGACAGGACACTCAATCGGCTGGATGAAGCCGTGCAAGCGCTTGTGGCGAGCCAAGTTGCCAGACGTACTAAAGCGCTTGTTGCACGTGCGCACAGGACAAACGTGCGGCTTCTCGCCCGTGTGTGTCTTCATATGCTCCGTGAGCGTGTACTTGCGGCTGAATTGGCGACCGCAGTCAGGAGCTGGACAGCAGTGCATGACAGCGGCCGCAGTCGCTGCGTCCTGCGGTGCGCGCTCCAAGAGCTCTTGGAACGATCCGGAAGACGTTAGTGCCGTCGTTGTCGTTGTCGCTGGTACTGCAGCCGACGTTGACGTTTGTGCGTCGCGCGTGAGCGGCAGCGAGGCCGCGTCCATTGTTGCTATGATCAGTGTGTGCTGCGTGTCGAGAGGGCGAGTGTCGTTGGCTGGCGAAGATGCAAAAGTGCGCGCGCCAATGCTGCTCGATCGACCGCGCGTGCGTATGCGTGTGCATGCGCGCGTGACCAGAAGTGTGCGTCGAAGAGCAGAGATGGCGGTGAAGTCGAGGTCGAGAGGGGGATGAGGATGCGCTACTGACAGCGTCGAGGCGCTTGACGTCGGACGATCGTCGATTTCAAATCGGCTGGTCCCCCGAAGTGCTCGCTCGACGTTGTTGACGCGAGGTTGCCGTGCGTCCGTCCATGCGTCTCGAGTGCGACGCTCGCGCGTGCAATGATGGTGGCGTGAAGGGTGACGTCCGCTCGCGAGCGCAGCGGTGCGGCGTGACCGAGCGAGGAGAAACAGGCGAAGGCACCTGTAATGGCGGTGGTGGTCGGCACCTCTTCCTCAAATCGCGGAGCCTCGAGGATGCGTCTCTTGGTGGGTCGACGACACACGAGCAACCACGCGAACCTGTGCGCACGTTCAGCGAGATGCTGCCTTCGTCATGACCAGCGCTTTCGTTGCCGCTGCTGGGCAGCGTCTCGCGTCTGTGAGCAGCTCCTCGATCGGCTTCATGCTCGCGACTCGGACTGCTGCGAGGTACGTAGCTCCGACTCCTACCGACCAGCGAGCTGATCATGCGCGCGGTGCGTGCGCTAGACGAGCGAGTGCTTCGAGCACGACATCATGCGCACACATACGCCGGCTCACAGGAGCAAAGCCGCTGCCTCAGTCGTTGTCGGTCGGTCGTTGAAGCGAGACCGCACTCCTGGTTAGAAATCGGTGTCACCGTTTGACTCTTGCGTGCAGAGACTGCGCACGTGTCCACTGACGAGCAGACAGAGCGCGGAGCCGAGCCAGTCGCGAGCTGTAGCCACCACGCGGCGCGTTACTCACAGCGACTTACGCGTCGAGCTTCTGCGCTCGAGACTCGAGACGCAGCGAAGCATGCCGAGTGGTGTTGGTGTTACTGTCGCTCAGTGCTCGTTTGTGCGTGTGGCGTTGCGTACTGAGGAGCGCGTGGGCAAAGATCGCATGCGCGCGTGTGTGTGCTACTACAGGGCAGCAACAATGAAAGGAGGAGTTGAGTGCGAGCGCGCGCGGGCGGGCGGTACTCCTGTCGCTGCTGATCTCGAGGGCGGACGGAAGGACTGATGGCGGAAAGACAGCAGTGGCAGTGACAATCGTGTCCACTTTTGCATGCGTGTGTTCACAGCGTCTTCGTTCGTTGCTGCTGCTGCTGCACATGTGTTGTAGCGGATCACACGCGCTGGTGATGGAGCCAGCAAGCGCATGGAAGCAGCTCGAGTGTCGTCATCGCAAAGAGAGCAAGTACGAACAAGTAGGCGTCGTGATCGATGCGTGAACGCCGTCTGGACACGATAGAGAGGCAGGCAAGCAGGCACGCAGCTCAGCTCAGCTCAGCTCGTAGTCGAGTCGGAGCCGGCTTGGCGCAACGCACGAACTGTGAACCGGCGTGCTGGTGCAGCAACGGCAACACCGACGACGACAACGGCAGCGACAACATGGCAAAGACAGCGAGAGTAATCGCGCGCCGATGCCGGCTTGCGCTCGTGGCGACGTCCAGCATGACGCGAACTCGCCAGTTCGCTCGGCGCGTCCGACGACAATTAGAGCGGTCGGTCCCACCCTTGCGTGGTGGCGGCGATGATTATGGCCACCGCAGCAAACGTGCCCGCATCCAGCGCCTGCTCCTGCTCCTGCTCTTTCGGTCTCGACGCTGCTTTGGCTTTCGGTCGAGCGGTGTGCAAGTGCGTTTGTGTGTATGTCGCTGGCGCAAGCGCGCGTGTGCATGAACGATGATGGTCGGCAGGTGTCGCCTTTGTTGGAGCAGCACGGCTAGCTGGCTCGCTCGCTCGCTGGTGATCCGGGGCGATTGCCATCACCGAGCACGCTCGCCACGGTGTCACACGTGTGGGGAGCGCGCCGTGTCCAGTGTCTGGGTATATCTCAGGGCTCAGCTGTCGCGCGAGCTGGTCAATCAACCGAATCAGCCGTCGATGCATGGGATGCGAGCGCCGTTGTCGCGGGAGGGAAGCAAGAGAGCGCATGGTGTGACGGGGAGCAAGCAAGCGTGCGTTGACGCCAGGTCGACGGCAGCGATCGATCGATCCACACACACACGTCTGGCATGTTCGAACGCCGTGTATCCCAGTGGCAACGACAACAACAGACCAAAACGAGCGATAGAGCGCTCTTCGTGTCCACTTCGCCTCTGTCTCGCGCGCTTGACACGCCACTGCTGCTGCTGCTCACTCAACTCTCGTCGTCGTCGTCGTCAGCCACGACGCATTTCAGAACTCGTCGAGTGCATCACACAAGTACCTGTACACACACAGAAAGTGAGAGACCAACCAGCACACGCTCGCACGGTGCGCTCTACCATCAGCAGAACACACGCACACGTCTGATGCTCCCGACGACGCGCGAGAGCGAGCTCGAGTCTCCACCGCTCAAAATGCGCGCCAAGTCCTGGACAACATTCGACTCGACTGCAGCGCCACTCGCGCACTCGCCGGCCCGAGGCCACGCACAGATGAACGACTCGAGCTCCTCTGGCGCGCCACAGCGGCCGTTGTCGACAGCGCAGATGTACCGCTGCCCCGAGCCCGAGTGCTTTCGCAAGTTCAACCGACGCTACACGCTCGCGGAGCACATGAAGACGCACTCGGGCGAGAAGCCGCACATCTGCCCTGCAGCAGGCTGCCGCAAGCGCTTCAGTACGTCTGGGAACCTCTCGCGTCACAAGCGCCTCCATGGCTTCATCAAGCCGCTCGAGTGCCCAGTCGACGGCTGCCAGAGCACATTCTCGAGCAACAACAAGCTCGAGAAGCACATGCAGTACCACTTGGGCTCGCCCGTACACGTGTGCACGATCGGCACGTGCGGCAAGACGTTCAGTACCATGGGGAACCTCAATCGCCACGTCAAGCAGCACCACCCGCACGAGAGCCACCAGCACGAAGCTGCCGTGAGTCGCAGCACGCCTGCGAGCTCGACCACCAGCAGCAGTAGCAGCAATCACAGTCGGCGTCGTGGCTTCTCAGCGCCAACAGTGCACTACCCGTTCCAGAGCCCGACTGCGGCGGACGATCTGTACAGCACTGGCACCGCCACCACCACCGGTAGCAGCGCTCTAATGGAGCTGCGAGACCACGGACAGCAGCTCCTTTGTGCGAGCACGACTTCGTTCTCCAGCATGTATCTTGCAACGATGAGCGCACGTGCACGGCCCGAGCGCGCGTGGAGCAATGACACGCTGCTGGACTCGCTCGCGACCATTTTCGACGACGACGTCATGCCACCACCGCCGCTGCTGCCTGTGAGCGCGCCACACATGCAGCCCCAGGAGCAGCACGCGTATGTCGACCACTCTCACCAACAGCATCTCCATCCACTGCCGTTCAACGGCGACGTCGTGCCAGCGCCACTCGAGCCCGCGTTCGCGCACCGAGCGAATCTCTTGGACGACATGATCCACTTTCACGTGACGAACTTTCAGTGCTGATCCCACACGAGCCTTCCGACCGTAGCAACTAGCAGACGCCGCTCCGCCTCGCCCTCGCCACGCACAAACAACACAAGTGAGCAGTCGTGCGCTGCGGCACCACTCGAGCGCAGCCAAGGCGCGTGTCTGGCACGACCGCTTGCGCCAGCGAGAGCCAGAGTACCAACAATGGCTAGACCTGCTGCCGACATCCAAGACGCCGAGCCTTGACGAGTATATGCAGAGCTTGCGTGAGGGCGTGTGGCCGTCGTTGCAGCAGCGCATCACGTTCAGTGCTGAGCATGCGCTACGAAAGTGGCGCTTTATGCACCACGTGCACCAACCCAAGGCGCTTCGGCGCATCGTGAACAGCCTCGCGCCGCTCAAGCGCTCCAGTGGCGTCGTCGGCTTTGGAGATTGGCGCGCTCAAGGCGTCACTCGCGCTCATCCGCGCGTCCCACTCAAGGCGCTGAAGCGCGAGTTGGAGAAGCGTGCACACGTCGTGTACGTCGACGAGTACAAGACAAGTCAGCTGTGCTCGTCGTGCACCACCAAGCTTGACAAGTGCGAGTTCCACGGCGTCAAGAGCTACGCGGTGCTCCGATGCACGTCCTGGAAGTCAGTGTGTGACCGCGACGTCAACGCGGCACACAAGCGCAGCTCGCCGGTGAAGAGCGACCTGCATACCTCGGTCGTTCAGTGTCGTAGTGAGAAGAAGAGAATGCGTGAGCTCGGGGTGTCTCTCTGGAGACGCACGCACCTGCTCACACGGTCCAGCCCGTAGTCGAACGTTGCATTAGCACCAAGTGCGTGTGTAACTAGTAGAGCGTAGCAACTATGACTTATGACGCGTACACACCCACCCATGAGCGAACGAAGTGATCATGCGTCCCACCGCAGCAGACGCGAACGAAAGCGCGAGCGTCAGTCCTTGCGTCTTCATGAGACTCGCTGCTCCTCCGCACGATAGCGAGCGCAAGAGTATTCCGGTGAGGTAATGGGACCCAGAATCCTCACGGAGGTGGTCATCGTCTCTTGCGCGCTCTCGCTGGTCGACAGCACGATCAACGCGACTCAGCAGCGCGTCCAGGACGTTCACGCCAGCAAACAGACAGAAGCGAGCAAGCGAGCGAGCAAACACAAGGCGAGAGAGGCATCTAGTAGTAAATAAGACTCGGTTGGTGAAAGGCGCTAGCTGCCAAAGTGCGCGACGTGGAAGTGGATCATGTCGTCGAGGATCGTGCGTCGGCGCTTGCGACTTGGCGACTCGCCTTCGTTCTCGCTCTCGTCGCTAGTGCCGCGTGCGTCGCGAAGCGACAGCGACCCAAGTGACGCTGCGACTGGCGCGTCGTCGCTCGATACGGACAAGTCAAAGTCGATCTCTTCGTGCAGAATCGACGCGAGGTCGTCGAGCTGGTACGCGTGCTGGCTGTTCGCGAGCGGCAGGACGTCGTCCAGTGCAACAGCGAGCGCTGAGAGCGACGCACAGCCTGCTCCTGCGTCCGCGTGCTGGTTCTTGATGTGCCGGTTGAGGTTCCCCATGGTACTGAACGTCTTCCCGCAGCTCGCGATCTGACACACGTGCACGGGCGAGCCTGCGTGGAACTTCATGTGCTTCTCGAGCTTGTTCGCGTTCGAGAACGTACTAGCGCAGCCGTCGACTGGGCACGCGAGCGGCTGGATGAAGCCGTGCAAGCGCTTGTGGCGCGAGAGGTTCCCAGACGTACTGAAGCGCTTGCCGCACGATTGGACTGGGCAGACGTGCGGCTTCTCGCCCGTGTGCGTCTTCATGTGCTCCACGAGCGTGTACTTGCGGTTGAAGCGTCGGCGGCACTCGGGCTCGGGGCACTCGTGCGGGAGCACACGCGGCGCCCTGTTGCTACTGGAAAGCGTAGATGCGAGCTGCTGCATATGTGGCTGAGCGTCGACGTCGAGGCTCTGCTGTCGCTTCATGCTCGCTGTTTCATACTTGCTGCTGTCCGTCGTGTCGACGACAATGCGGCCGTCGTCGCTGATGCTCGAGCTGTTGGCGATGCGCATCGCTCGTGTGTGCGAGTGGGAGTGTGTGGCAACGAAGCAGTGGCCGCGAGTTGTCGAGTGAGCGAGCGCGAATGTGCGGTGTATGTGTGTGTTGTGCGCGGGAGCTGGCGCAAGTGAGCGACCAGCGAACCTCTCGATTGCGTTCGCTCCACAGGCGATCAAGCAAGCAACCCGAGCGCGCGAGCCATTGCGCAGGAGCGACGGCGGCGCTGTCACGCGCCATCACCGCATCGTCCACAGCAGCTGGGACGCGAAGAGTCAGAGGACACCGATTGATGTGTCCCTTTCGTTTCGGTACTTCATGCTATGTTCGTACTTATTAGGCATGCTATTGTACTATCATCCAGCACGTCCACTACAACGAGTGGAGCGAATCGACAGTAGTTTCCATAGCGCATGACGTTTGTTCCAGAGGCACTATGCGCCACTACGCGGTGAGCGAGATGTCGACGATCCCGCGATGCCCTTGCTCCGCGAGCTTCTGCAGCATCTTGCGCGTGTCCGTTGCGCGAATGCCCAAGTCATTCTCGATCTCGAGCACGCGCTGCGAGCCGTCTCGGAACGTCGCGAGGACGCGGCGGCACGTCGTGTTTGCGCTCCAGCCCGCGCCGCCGCTCATGTGCCACGCGTTGCGCACCATGAGCTCAAACTCGTCGTCGTGCGCAATGCCGGCGCTCAGGTCTTTGTAGTACGTCAGGAACTCGTGCCACGTGATCGTGCCGTCCTGTGCATGTGCGTCTTCAAACACGCGCATGAACTCGAGCAGCGCGTCGCGCGGCTTGAGGCGTCCAGCGAGGACGTCAGGGTGCTGCGACGGATCGTAGAGCCGCTCGAGCTCGTCGATCGTTGCGACGCCGTCGCCTGATGTATCGAGGCGCGCGAACGCTTCTTTTACGATCTTGATCCGACGCTTCGCCATGGATCCCTACTCGATGCGTGGCAGTCACGTGGCCGTCGATTCGTACAGCAAGCGGCACTGTAAGACCGCAGACAAGGGACATCTCCGTCATTCGAGATGCACGACGCACGTACGCGAAGTCCTCGCAGCAGCTCGTCGAGTGTGATGCGTCCGCTCTGGTCGGTATCGAGGACGCGGAACACGCGCTCGAGCTCGTTCACGTCGATGTTGTTCAGTCCGAGCTCAACGAGTCCATCGTGGAGCTCCTATCCCATGCACAGCAGACGTACATTGCGTGTCGCCCATACAAGTACGTCATGAGTGTGTGAGAGAGGAAGACTGACTTTCGTCGCTTGCCCACATACCGACGAGATCGCACGCACCTCGAGCTCGATCGCGCCGTTGCCGTTCTGGTCAAAGCGCCGCAAGATGACGCCGAGCGTCCGGATCCCGTTCTTCCCGCCAGCGTCGAGGATCCGGTCGCGCACGCGCGCAAGGAGCGACGTGCTCGCGGTGCCGGCCTTTGCGCTCGCACCAAACACGCCGCGCGCAAACTCGCTGTACGACACGACGCCGTTGAGGTCGTCGTCAAAGTGATCAAAGAGCGCTTCGACCTCGACCTGGACGCCGACAAAGTTGAGCGTGACCATCGCACGACTGAATTCGTCAAAGTCGACGACGCCCGAGCCGTCGATGTCAAAGCGCTTGAAGTGGCGCTCCATGAGCTGCTGCTGCGCCGCGTCGTCCTTGTAGCCCGACTTGACCTCAAAGATCTCGCGCAGGCGCGCTTGCATTGCGTTCACGCGGCTCTCGAGCGCGCTCGCCATGCTGTCGGTCTGTCTGTCTGTGTCTGCTTGACGCGCCGATGGTGAGGACTCGGTTATTCATATGAGCGAAACGGAAGGACGATGTCTTTTGCCGTTGGCCCGCATGAACACAAGGCCCGCATGGCGCTCTCAGTCTCGATTTCGCCACCCAGCGCACAAGTCCATCCTTCGCCTCGCTCCACATCGCTCTCCCCAGTCGCTCTCGACTCGCATCGCTGCTCGCCTGCTCTGCCACCAAGCGCGTCGAGATCAGATCGTCTGTCCAAGCCACTGTCGCGGACCAAGTGCTGAAGATGGCGTCGCCTGCGCTTCGAGACTGTGCATGTACCAAGTCAAGCTTCCAGCTCCTCGCAAGAACGTCGTGATAGCGATGCTGCTAACGCACTACTACAGTGTACCGACGCGAGGCATGAAGTGTCGTAGTGAGAAGAAGGGCATGGCGCGAGGTCTTTTGATGGAGCATCGCTGTGCGCAGACGTCCTTGGGAAGCGATGAGGGACAGATGGACGGATCGATTCATTCGTGTTGGGATGTGGTCGCTTGTGTGAATGGGTGGTGCTCACTTGCTCTTCTCCTCGAGCATCTTCTTGAGCGCCGCATTCTGCTGCTGCACGTACTTGGTCGACGCGCCGCCTGCGTGGCGGATCTTGTCCTCCTGTGATGCAGACACACGCACAGTTGGGCAGACCGATCGAGAGTGACATTGTGATTGTGAGTATGTGCTGCGGTTCACACGTGGATGTCATACCAAGAGAGAGACACACAGACACACAAGCTCCTGTGCACGTGCCTGCCTTAAGCAAGCAGCTAGAGACGCCCACACGACCGCAGAGCGCTGCGCTGAGCGACCGTCACTAGACAGCAGACGACAACGACGACGCACCTCGAGCTGGAAGTTGGTCTCTGCTTTGCGCTCGGCCCACTTCATGATATAGTAGCCGCAGATGACTGGGATCGAGAAGTAGACGACGCCCATGGCACGCTGTCCGTTCGCCGAGAGCGGAATGCGCGTGCTGTGGATCTTCTTCTTGAGGCGCTCGTGGCGCGCGCTCAGCTCGCGCAGGAACTCCATTTTGGAAACGAAAAGTGTGTGCTGCTTCGTGTCTTGTGGCTCACCAGTTTGTGGTGTGGTACACACTAAAATAGGTTGCTTGCTGTTGATGCTTGTCGTTGGCAATGGCGCACTGTTGATGGTGTGGCGCACACCATTCAACTGATTTATATCACTATCACATGCACCACCAGAACGACATGAATGGCGAGCGTCTGGCTCCTCGTGTTCAGCGCGATTGTATCGCCTACATTATGTAGACTTGCAGCGTCGCTTCGGCGGTGTTTCGCGTCCACGATGACCTTCCTCTTCGTCGCTCTTGCGTCGCCCAAGGTCGCTTTCGAGATGCCTGCGATGCTTGGAGCGAAGAGTGAGCGCGTGAAGCGGGAACGGCAGCCGCCCTGCGTCATGAGGAACTCGGCTGCTGCTTCAAGCTCATACACGTTGTGTTCGTAAAGTTGACGACTTGGTTTCTTCACTTTTTTTCACTAATTCGCTTATCACAACGACTGACCGACGGACGGACGCGATGCTGTTTCTCGGTCGTCGCATAGAGCACACACGACAGTTGAGCTGCAATGCCGCCCGCTACGCACAGCAGCTTGTAGCACCTTCACGACTTTCACATAGGACTGAGGCGCACTTGGCAAAGTGCGCTGAACAACGCAATGGCGAGAACCAAGCGACCGAGTGATCCAGCCCTCGACGCACCGGCGCCAAAGAGACAGCGAGCGCCTCTTTGGGTCGCGAACCGAGGCTGGAGATTCCGCAGTGTAAAGTGCAAACTGAGCACTGTCCTGCACGACCAGCAGGATGCAGTGGCACGCGAGCTTGAGGCAACGGCACGCACGTTGCGCCAGATACATATCGAAGCGACTCACATCACCAACGCGCATTTGCTGCGCGCAATCGGCAGCCGTGGCGTGATCCCTCTTCCATCGCTCGACAGGACGTTCTTTGATCGCTGCGTTGCTGGCGCTGGCTCCAGTTCCGGCCGTGGCATCGATACAGACCTTGCACGAACGATCGAGTTGTACAGAGAAGGACGAAGTGATGTAGACGCCTACACAGCTCCAGCGATCACAAATTGGTGCTGCTCGAAGAAGGAGATCGCATCGACAATGCGCACAAACGCACTCACGATGGTCGCGCGAACGTTTGATCGGCGCCTTGTCGCCTACATTCGCTCCCGGTGTGGGATCTCCTTCAGTGCGGCGCGCTCTTTGATCCGCTCTGCGTGGGATGAAGGCGTTGATGACGATCAGTCGCGTGCTTTGCGCGCGTGGCTAGTGCACAAGCCAACACGCACCAACATCCGAGCGCACATGGCTCACTTTCTGCGCCTTGCGCACGGCATGCAGACGCACGCGCACGCACTCCAGTCAGGCATTCGCGCTTGTGCGAATGGCGTCGAGGTCGACACTGTTGCAGATGCGATCGCGACGTGCGTGAGCCGAGATGAGCTCGAGCGCGCTATCGTCGGCGGACCAGCGCCGCACACGTTTGCTCTTCTGCCAGTCGCTCGATCGACGGTTCCAGGGCACTTTGCTGTATCGACGACTGTGCTTCGTGAAGTGTGCACGCGCGCACATATCACTGAGCGGCAGCACACCTGGCGAGCTATCTTTGACGTCGGGCGCTTTGAGCGCAAGGGATGGCGCTTCGCCGACCGCCTCTCGACCGACAGCTACTGCGTCTCAGTGCTCCTGAAGAAGCCCAAGGCGACAGAGAGCGACAACAAGGACAGCAGTGACAGCAGTCACAGCGACGACGCAGGTGCGAGTGCGAGCGTCGTTGTCGGCGTCGATCCCGGCGTCCGGATGCTCGTCACTGCGGCGAGCAACGTGCCGTACAGACGACGAATCGACAAGCCATGCAAGCGCGACCGACAACAAGTTGCGCATGGGCCACGCTGGCATGCCAAGCAAGCACACAAGCGCCTCAAGAGAGAGCGGCGACGACGACGGCGCGTCGCTCGCAGCAACCAGCGGCCATTCACTCGACGGCTCCAGCGTCAATGCGAAATCAAGGCACGACGGGCAGCAGACACCACTCCGCCTCGCCCTCGCCACGCACAAACAACACAAGTGAGCAGTCGTGCGCTGCGGCACCACTCGAGCGCAACCAAGGCGCGTGTCTGGCACGACCGCTTGCGCCAGCGAGAGCCAGAGTACCAACAATGGCTAGACCTGCTGCCGACATCCAAGACGCCGAGCCTTGACGAGTATATGCAGAGCTTGCGTGAGGGCGTGTGGCCGTCGTTGCAGCAGCGCATCACGTTCAGTGCTGAGCATGCGCTACGAAAGTGGCGCTTTATGCACCACGTGCACCAACCCAAGGCGCTTCGGCGCATCGTGAACAGCCTCGCGCCGCTCAAGCGCTCCAGTGGCGTCGTCGGCTTTGGAGATTGGCGCGCTCAAGGCGTCACTCGCGCTCATCCGCGCGTCCCACTCAAGGCGCTGAAGCGCGAGTTGGAGAAGCGTGCACACGTCGTGTACGTCGACGAGTACAAGACAAGTCAGCTGTGCTCGTCGTGCACCACCAAGCTTGACAAGTGCGAGTTCCACGGCGTCAAGAGCTACGCGGTGCTCCGATGCACGTCCTGGAAGTCAGTGTGTGACCGCGACGTCAACGCGGCACACAAGCGCAGCTCGCCGGTGAAGAGCGACCTGCATACCTCGGTCGTTCAGTGTCGTAGTGAGAAGAAGAGAATGCGTGAGCTCGGGGTGTCTCTCTGGAGACGCACGCACCTGCTCACACGGTCCAGCCCGTAGTCGAACGTTGCATTAGCATCAAGTGCGTGTGTAACTAGTAAACATGTGACTTGGGTTGAAAGAAGACGATGGAGGTGTGTACACGAAGAACGTCGTGTACCGAGAGATCTTCGACTGAAGAGCTCAACAACACTGCATATCAAGACAACACACAAGTAGGACACTGAAGAAAAACACAAGAAAAAGATAGGATGCAAAAGACAACAAGTAGGCACAGGAACACATCAAACAAACAGATAGGAATGCATAAGACAGCAACAAACGTAGGAGAGGGACACAAACACCAAACTCCAGAAAAACTATATGAGAAGAAAAGGGAATAAATAACAAACTGCATGTGGAAAACGGTCTCGCTTTACCTATAAAAATGCTCACTGATTCAAACGCTCAATACCAACTAAACGCATCTAACAGTTTAGCAAAACACACACTCCAACAAAACCAAACAAACTGTATCAAAACGATATATTTTCATACATTATTGTGTAAATATTGATATATTTCTGATTTTGTGATAAATATAGTCTAAAGCAAGTAGGATATAATCTAAGACAAATTAATAGTCCAGAAATCGAGCAAACTTCCTCTTTTTATTCTCTATCGGCTCGTAGCAACCAAATCTCCATTCAATATAGGGTTTAGGGCTTAGGGTTTCGTAGCCCTACTGATTACTCATTTTGTACACCACTTAATATTTTTGGTGTTCAATAAAACCTTTTGGTCAATTGTAACGATCGTTTGTTTCAAATGTGTTTCAATTGAAAAAAATATTTCCAAAACTCGAGGACAGTAACATTCGACACTTGTATTGCTTCTGCTGATTCAATGTCCAATTTTTCGTCCTAAACGTTCTGGGACGCCAGGTCTTAACTTTTAATTTCGTTTGTGACATTTTCTTTAAAAACAAACTCGAGCAAGTTTCTAAATTCCGACAGCGGGCGGCGCTAGGCTAGTCGACATGATTCGCATGAGCGGCAGTAGCTACTGCGTCGCGCTCGACGGCACGGCGCTCGAGGCGACGCAGTGCGCGCGCACTGCAGCAGCGCAAGGTACACACTCTATCGTTCAAAGCAAGGGGCTGGCAATGAAAAGTGACTCACCACTGCCAACTCCTGCATGTGACTTGGGTTCGCAGCGCTGCAGCTCCTGCTCCTCCTTGCGTGTGTGCACCGCGTGCTGCAGCTCAGTGCGCAACGACCAGTGCCTGCAAGCACACACACGCGGCTCTTTTCGCTCCACGTCTCGCTTGTGACTACGGCGCTCGTACTCGCACTCGCAGCGCTCGCACTCGCGCTCTTTCGCCTCAAGTCGTTCACATCAGCACTTGTACGTCACTTATGGTGTCATAGTCTCTCTCTCTATCGAGCGCTCTAGCTGACGACACCTCTCGCTCGTGCCGCCAGCTCATCACGAGCAGCCTCGATGCCGTCTCGTGGTGGTTCTACGCCGCTGTGCTCTGTCTCGAACACACTCGTGCGCGCGACGAGCCGTCCAACCTCGTGCGGCTCCTCGTCGTCTTTGCTGCGATCTACGACGCACTTGGTCTCGCCTACGACGACCGCAGTGCGCTCTGGACGCGCAGCCCGACGCTTGCTTATGTGACGCTCACGAGCGCTGGAGTCGTCTCCGCTACTGCGCTCCTCACAGCGTGGCGCTCAGGACGCGACACGGAGCGACCGTCAACCAGTGAGCGCCTCAAAGCAAAGCTCCTCGAGTCTCCTGCTCCACCATCAAGCGCCAGTGCGTTCGATCGCGCGAGCTTCGTCTCGCACATCACGTACAGTTGGCTCGCGCCGCTCCTGGCGCTCAGTCACTCGCGCCGCGTCGAGCTCCAGGACGTCCCCGATCTCCCAGCGCAAGACGCAACGGCGACAGCAGCACGCGCGTTCCGACTCGCACTCGCGCAGGAACTCGCGACTGCGTCGTCGCCGTCCTTCTTGCGCGTCACGCGCCGTCTCTACGGCCGCCAAGTGCTCGTGTTTGCTGCGTGGTCGCTGCTGAACAAAGCGATCGGACTCACGAGTCCGCTCCTGATCAAGCTCTTCTTGGACTGGGCCGGGAGCCGGACGCCGGCGCTCGCAACGGGCTACGCGCTCGCAGCGGCGATGGTCACGCAAGCCGTGCTCTCGTCGGTCTCGAGCACGCAGTACAGTCTCGCGTGGCAGCGCTTTGACCTGCGCGTGCGCGCCGGCATTGTCTCGGCGATCTACGACCAGTCGCTCGCGCTCTCGGCTGCGGCGCGGCGGCGCTACGGCCTCGGTCGGATCACGAACCTCGTGTCCGTGGACCTCGGCCGGCTCGTCGGCATGCCCGGCACAGTCTTTGACATGGTGCTGATCCCAGGCGAGATCGCCGTTGCGCTCATGCTCTTGAGCCGCGAAGTCTCGTACGCGTTCGTCGCGGGCGTCGCCGTCCTCGGCGTGATGCTCCCGATCCAGACCGTGCTCGGCGGCAAGATCCAGTCCGTGACACAGGCGATGCTCGCGCACCGCGACGCGCGCGTGAGTCTCACGGCCGAGAGCTTGAAAGCGATCCGGACGCTCAAGCTCCTCGCGTGGGTCGACACTGTCTTGACCAAGATGGACACTGTGCGGCAGCGCGAAGTCGGTCGCTTGGCCGTCCGCAAGTACTTGGACGCGCTCTGCGTCTTCTTCTGGGCCTCGACGCCCGTGATCGTCCAGACGTCGGTCTTTGCAGTCGTGATCTACTCGGGACGCGACATCACGGCCGCGAACGCGTTCACGGCCGTCGCGCTCCTCGACCGCCTCATCTTTCCGATGAACTACTTCCCTTGGATCATCAACGGCTTCCTTGAAGCCCGCGTGTCGGCGCTCCGGATCCGCGCGTTCCTCTTCACGACTGACGTCTTCACGCCGCTGCCGCTGTTGCCACTTGCGCCGCACGAGCCAGCGACAGCGGCGCCAGCAGTGACGATCCACGACTGCATCTTCACGTGGGACGCTGGGTGTCAAGATGTCGATGTCGACACTGTCGAGAACGTCGGCAATGTCGGCAACGTCGAGAGTGTCGAGAATGAAAATTCCGACAATGTTGAAGACATCGCGACGTTGCTGCTCTTGCCACCGGCGTCGCCGTCATCGAGGACGTCACGTGCGACTGCGTTTGAGCTCAGCATTGAAGACCTCACGCTTGCACAAGGACGCGACTACGTGGTGTGCGGTCCAGTCGGCGCGGGCAAGTCGTCGCTGCTGCTCGCGGTCCTGGGCGAGATGCGGCGCCAGAGTGGCGCGTTCCGCGTGCGTCGCCGCCGCGCTGCGTTTGCACCGCAGACGCCCTGGCTCTTCCAGGGCTCCATTCGCTACAACATCACGATGTGCCCTGATGACAGTCGTAGCTCGAGCGATGCAGTCGACGAAGCGCGCTATCGCCTCGTCCTCGAGGTCTGCGAGCTCGAGACCGACTTGCGCCGCAAGCCGCAGTTAGACCGCACGCCTGTGGGCGAGAACGGGAGCAACTTGAGCGGCGGCCAGCGCCTGCGCGTGAGCCTCGCGCGCGCACTGTACCAGCGCACGAGTCTCTACTTGCTCGACGACCCGCTCAGCGGCTTGGACGCAAAGACCGCAGCGCGGATCGTCACGAACTGCTTTGGCTCGGACGCAGCGCGCCGTGCGCTCTTCCCAGACGACGCAACAGTTGTGCTCGTGACGCACTCGATCCAGCTCCTCGAGCGCTTTGCGTCTCGTCCAGACATGATTGTCATGGAGAGCGGGAGCGTCCTGGAACACGGCGCGTTCAGTGCGCTCACAGCACCAGATGCGAGCAGTAAGTTCCGGTCGATGCTCCAAGACGCCAGCACGCGCGAGCACGAGGCGCAAGAGGACGCAGAGGCGTCGACTGTCGAGAGTGAAGTTGCGGGCGAGGCACCGTCAACGACAGCAGCTAGTCCCAACCACGACAGCGACTCCGCCGCCGAGCAGACAGCTGACAAGGTCGACAATGACGACGCCTCGGAAGAGCATCGCGCATCGGGGGTCGTGAATCTCCGCGTCTGGCGTTCGTACGCGTCGGCGATCGGTGCGCCGCTCGCACTTGCGATCGTCGTCGTGGTCGCGCTCATGCAAGTCTCGCGCAATGGCTTGGACTGGTGGATCGGCGTGTACACAACGACGCACAGCGTGTCGCCGACTGCGTTTGCACGGACACTCATTCTCATCGCGTGCGTGAACTGCGCCGCGGTGTTCCTGCGGTCGTTCCTCTTTGCGTTCGGCGGCTTGCGCGCCGCGCGGCGCGTCTACCGGCAGCTCGTCGCGAGCGTCTTTGGGACGTCGCTCCGGTTCTTCGACGCCACGCCCGTGGGTCGGATCCTCAATCGCTTGAGCGGCGACACGTACGCAGTCGACGAGTCGCTCCCGTTCATCCTCAACATCTTCCTCAAAGACGCCGCAGACGTCGCCGGTGCGCTCGTGATCCTCTTCTACGGCAACAAGCTCGTGCTCGTGCTCTTGGTGCCGCTGAGTCTCGGCTACGTGCGCTTGCAGCGTGCGTACCGCCCCGCAGCGCGCGACATTCGGCGCCTCGACGCCGTTGCGCAGTCGCCGATCCTGAGTCTGTTCACAGAGACGCTCGATGGCCTCACAGTCATCCGCGCACTGCAGCTCCAAACAGCGTACGCGCGCCTGTACGAGACGTACTTGAGCGTGAGCCAGCGCATGGCGTTCGTGAGCGCGACGACGAGCGCGTGGTTTGGCATTCGCCTCGACATGCTCGGCGTCTGCGTCACGTCGTTCGTCGCCGTGTCGGCAGTCATCGAGTACCACGTCACGCAGACTGTGCGCGCTGGGATCTTGGGCCTCACGCTCACGTACGCACTACCGATTGTCTCGAAGCTCAACGCCGTGCTTGGGAGCTTCGTCGCCACGGAGCAGCAGATGATCGCCGTCGAGCGCGTGCGCGAGTACATGGACTTGCCAGACGAAGACGCAGTCGTGTCGCGCCGTCGCTGGCAAGCGCCGCAAGCGACTGACGCGACATCGAGTGTCTGGCCGCGTCTCGGTGCAATCGACGTGACAAAATTGTCGGTCGTCTACGCGCCGCTCGCTGGTGGCGCCAGTGTGACGGCGCTCGCAGGCGTCACGTGCTCGATCGCTCCAGGCGAGAAGGTCGGCGTGTGTGGCCGCACAGGCGCTGGCAAGAGCACGTTCCTGAACGCGATCTTCCGCGCCGTGGCGTGGCAGACTGGCGGCATCGCGATCGACAACGTCGACCTCGCCACGCTCTCGCTCCGGGAGCTCCGGTCCAAGCTCACGTACGTCCCGCAGGACGTCGTGCTCTTTGCCGGCTCGATCCGATCCAACTTGGACCCAACTGGTCGCGCAGACGACCACGCGCTCTGGTCTGCGCTCGCAAAGTGCGGCTTGGACACTGCAGTCCGCGCGCTCGCACACGGTCTCGACTCGGTCGTCGAAGCAGGCGACGCGACGTTGAGCAAAGGCCAGAGCCAGCTCGTGGGCGTCGCGCGCGCGCTCTTGCGGCCATCCAAGGTGCTCTGCATCGACGAAGCGACGGCGTCGATCGACTTTGAGACTGAGGAGCGCGTGACAACGGTACGTGACGTGACGTAGCGATCGATAGGTGTGGCAATGCGTCATTTGCGAGGGCCTCACACTGCTGCTCGTGGTGTCTGTGATCTTCGTAGACGCTCGCGACTGAGTTTGCAGCGTCGACTGTCGTGATCGTCGCGCATCGGATCAAGACGATCGTCGACTGCGACCGCGTCTTGGTCTTTGACCACGGACGCCTCGCAGAAGTCGGGGCGCCGCAGGAGCTGCTGCGCAACGCTGCGTCGATGTTTCACAGTCTCGCGAACAGCAGCAGCAGTGACGCAGAGCTGCTCTGAGGTCATGGCTCAAGTCGTTGTGACTGTGTATGAGAGAGTCTAAGATGGTCATTCACTTGGCATTTGCTAAGGGACTCGGTCCAGATGAGCTCGCTGGTGCTGTCGTGGTCGTTGCTAGTACTGGAGCTGCTTGATCAGGCGTGCTGGTGGCTGCTGCTGCTGGCGCAGCGCTGTTCTTGAGGAGCTCGGCTTGTGCCGCGGCGACTGCGAGCGCGAGCTTCGTTGGCTTTGGCGGCGGCTTGAAGAGCTTGATCTTGTACTTGACGATGCCGCGAATGAGGTCGTCGATGAACTTGGGGAGCCACAGCGAGTCCTCGTACTGCAGCAACGAGATCAGAGGCTCGTCAGATGTACAGACGAGCGCCGTTGTGCGAGAGCGTCGCACCTTCTCGATCGCTCGTAGGAGCTGCGCGTGTCCGCGAACTCGTGCCCAGTCGAGTGGTGCTAGCGCCGCCTGGACTCGCAGTCAAACACAGTTAGCCACGAGCCAGCACTTGACGGAGTGCGTACAAGTGTGAGAGCATGGACGTACGTCGTAGTCTTGGACGTACAAGTCGCGCGTGTCGCTCGTTCGCAGCAGCGCGAGCGTTGCGTCGATGTGGCCAGCCCAGCAGGCGAGGTGGCTGCCATCAAGATGCAGACGATGTGAGGCGATGGTGGATGGCGCAGTCTGTAGAGCAAGCACATCTGACAGCGCACAGTGGCAAGCTCCCATTCTGCGAGTCCGTGGAGAACAGACTGTCAGCTCCGGGTCTAAGAGGCATACATGTGCCAACGACGTTGTGCATGGTGAATGGAGGGCTCGGTCGCACCTCGTCGAGGCTTCGGACACTCGCGCCGGCGCTGATCAAGTACTCAATGACCTCTCGCGACCCTCCTTTCGCAGCCCTGGCGAGTCGATCCCAGGCAAGCCGAGCAAGACATGTTAGTCAAGTACTCGTGTGAGTGCTCAAGCAGCGCGAACAGGACCTCACCAGTGCAGCGGCGTCTGCTGCATCTGTTGCGTCGCAACGTACAAGCAGTGTGCTTAGCCTCGATCGACAGCGCCGTGTTGAGGACTTGCGTGTGATAGTGAGCATGAAGTCAACAGACGCACATTCCACGGGTCGAGCTTGCTGTCGCTCGCACTGACGCTCTCGACTTCGACGAGGTGCCGCACGCGGCGCACGTCGCCCTTGAGCGCTGCCCAGAAGACGTCGGAGAGCGCAGCGTCGACACTGCGTGAGCCAAAGAACTTCTCCAGCGGCGACAAGTGCTGGCGAGGCTTTGATGATGTTGTCCAAGAGCAGCACGAGCCATGGACGGGCGTCAGTCACTCGAGCGCACCTCGTATTACAACGCTTTGACATCGTACCTGTGTGAGGATGCGCACTTGCACTGGCATTCGCTTGCGCGCCATCGCTCGCGCTTTGCGGATCTGCAAGTGGATCTTTGCTTTCTCGCGCTCGAGGAACGTCGGCGGCTTGCGTGGTGCGGAGCGAACACTCGACGACGCAGCGCCTTTGGTGCTAGCAAGAGCGCTACTGTCTCCACTGCGCTCTTGCTCCTCTTGCTGCTGCTGCTGCATCTTGTCTTCCTCTTCTTTCTCAAGGAGCTCTTGCCGCTTCTGCACGCGCTCTTTCTTGCTCTTGGGCTGTGTTCATGCAGGTGAGAGCGAGCGAGCGAGCGAGAGAGAGTCACACAAGAGAGGAAGACACCAGTGTGTGCTTGAGTATCACTCAAACGTGTGGCGACGACGCACCTTCTTCTTGTGCGCAGACGACGACGATACTTTTGACCGAGTCGAGCTCTTTGGTGTCTGCGATGTCGAGAGTGCAGCAGCCGTGTCTTGGAGCGTCAACGATGGATCCGCTAGCGCCGCTTGGTTCTCTGTATCCGCTGCTGCACTCGCTTCATCATTGTCATTTGCGGTCTGAGCTGGATCGACGAGCTCTTTGCCGCCGCTCTCGACAGTATCAGCAGCGGCTGGGTCGTAGTTGTAGAGCTCCTGGTCCCAGTACGCTTCGTCTTTGAACGGACTCGGTGGCGCAACCTCGTAGTCGTCGTCTTCGCCGTCATCATCGAATGCAAACGCAGACGGCGATGACTGCGTGTACTGCCCGGACGCTTCGTCCCACTCGTAGCCTTCGTAGTAGCCTCCATCTCCACCACCACCACCATTGCTGCTGCTTGGATCGTAGTAGCTACTGTCGTATCCGTTGACATCAGCTTGCTCTGCACTCGCTGTCTCGAGCTGCAGTGCAGAACCGTCGGCGTCGTAGTAGTAGTACGCACCAGTGTCAGGGTCGTAGTACGCATTCGAGCTGTCGTCTTGCGGAGCGTAGTAGCTGTAGTCGCCATCAGCATCTTGCTGCTGAGTGTAGTAGTCGTCGTCATACGCAGCAGCGCCAGTCTCATCAACGGCTTGATTCGCTGCACTAGAGACTTGCACGTACGCGTCGCCGCTGCGTCGGTCGGTCATGCTCGGCCCAAGTGACTCGCTATTCCGATGCACCGACTGCTCAGGAGATCGCGCTCTTCGCTTCTCGCGCGCGAGCAGACGCGGCAACGCTCACTCCGTCTTCGCTACTCATCAGGCAAGTCCCTCGATCCGCCACTGTGCACTTCCTCGAGTGCAACAGACCCGTCTTCGCGTCGACACACGGACGCGCCGACACGAGCGCCGCCGAGCTGCGAGACTCCGTGCAAAGACGTTCGGTCGCCCGTGTGCGGCACGAACGGCAAGACGTACGACAACTACTGTATCTACAGCATCGCCGCGTGTAAGAACAAGACGCTCGCACTCGCGTACACAACTGCGTGCAAGGCGCCGCCCAAGACCAGCGACGGTGACGACAATAGCGACGATGATGGCGATGGCGACAATGACGATGGCGACAATGACGATGGCGGTGACGACCACTTCCTCTTCCAGAAGCCGAGCGGTGGCACTCTGCTCACGCCGGTGCGGCGCGCGACTGGCCGGATGATCGCGATGGAGAATGGCGGCGATGTCCAGGCGGTGTTTGAGCGCCACTTGAGGAGCATGTCTTGTGACGCTCAAGTGCGCACAGCGCAGTAGTTGAGTGGTAGCGCGAGCGTCGTACGACTAGATGTCAGTGCTCACGATCTGCTAATGAAAGCGACGAGTCGGATGCGAGGCGCTCCAGCCGAGAGTGAGAGACTGACATACACTTGTTAACGCATAGCGAGCTACTCTCTTCCTCCTCACTCACACTCGCTGCTCGCTGACTACATACTACATGCAATTATGGACTCGGCTCTTCACTTTGCTCGCCGACTCATACACACTTGAGCGGTCGCTGCTCACGCTGCGAGTGCATCACGAATGAACGCGTACAGCTCCTTCGCGTCGGCGCATTTCGCGACCTGTCAGGCCAGCCTCCGTCCAGTTCATGGACCCCTGGAGGCTGGCGACCTTGTCGATGACGAGGGCCTTCGGGTGCGCACAGCTGCTCGCAGTGCAAACCTTCACTACGATCCCGGCTTGGCGCAATAGCCGTTCTGGCGGTCGATGCGTTCCCGTCGAGGACGACGTAGACGCGCACGCCGTTGCGCTTCGCAGCGACGAGCGATCAGCGCGTTGATCAGTCTTGTAGATGAGCGCTGCGACTTCCGGATCGGTAGCAATGGTCAACCTCCGCCCGGAGTTGCCTCCATGACCCCACAAACACAAGGTCTGTGGTTTCCCGTCGTGGTTTGATCGTCGTCGTCGTACACGCTGTGTACGACCCGCGCACACACACACTGTATCGTCTGTATCGTGGGTACACGGTTACGTCCGAATCCTTATTGACTTGGATTTGTATGCGAGTCGGAATTATTGTATATTCGATCGGTAGTGACAAAAGCAAGTTCTAAATCCTTATTGACTTGCATTTGTATGTGCGTCTGAATTCCAGTTTGCGTACACATAGTGAGAAAAGTGCGGTTTTGCGCTCTCATTGGCACGTTGACTTGACAATTGTATCAAAGTGTTCAGCAGATTTTGCAGCTGAACAGACACATACAAATTTCAAGATTTCATGTCCGGTCCACGCGCGATTTATTGCTTACCGTTATTGGTTTTGTTATCCACAGTTCAGTGACAGTGTATTTGTACACGAATACAAATTTCAAGTGTGCCAAACAATTAAATATTTATTGATACTTATTAATATTTATAATTCTTTGGAATTTAGAAAGCAGGTTCTTGTATAGAGAGTCTAATTAATTTGGTACTTGCCTCTTTTTGGAAGAGCAGGTTCTAGTACAGAGAGTCTATAATATTATTTCAATAAACCAACGTCAGGTTTCAAGTAGGGTTTTCTGTCGACCACAATGGTTTTTGCGAGGACTTGAAAAAAATCGTGGTTTTTGCTGACTGCTGTTCAAGTTTTCGCTTCTATCAATGAAAAACAACTATACATTTTCCTATTTGAAAAATCGCGAGTCAATATTTCACTTCAATTTGGCTCAGAATCTGGAATATAATAGATGCGAAAAGTGTTATTGAAAATGGCTCGAAAAACGGATTTAGAATCACAACAATAGCTAAATCAAACCTGCCTTTCAAAATAAAGACGAAAAATAAACTGCAATTTTTCGGAAAAGTCTATATTTGAAATCGATCTGTATGTATACTGAAAACAAGTACAAATGATACGCTGCACTAGCACGACGAACTTAAGTGCTCTTTGCTAGAATAGTTTCGACATCGAAATACTCGACTCTTGACTCGGACATTTGTTTGCGCAGGTTTTCGTCAGCGATGCAGAAAATGTTGGCGAACTCTCTTGAGAAAACAAATCGTTTTGTAGTTGTTCATACGGGGATATCAGCTACGATTTTTCGAGTATACAGTCGTGTCAAGATTTCGGGAGACGAATCGTGTTGATGTTGTTCAAATGTAGTTCGAGGTATTGGTGAATACATCTACGAATTTTTAGTTGTGTTAAGTTCTCAGGTGTGCAAGACCATGTTAATTCATATGGAAGAGTAAATCATGGTGCCCAAGATCGGTCGTGAGGCGATGTAGCCATGCACACATGATGCCGAAGGAGATCCGCCCATTTGTCAACAACCCAGTGGGGTGGTGGTCGCCCCACTGGTTCGAGACCTCAAATAGGTCAAGCGAACTGTTGTCATGGTCAAGGTGCTGCTAAGCAGTCGAGATTCGAAATGACAAGAGCAAACCGAGTGGTCTGCTTGCACACTTATAAGGCAGAGTCGGAAGAGGTCATGGAGGTCGAAGGGGTGGACTATGACCTTTGGTCATAAATAGGACAAGTTCGACGACGACACGCCGCACAAATAGACGCCAGAATTGTGTTTGCCCGATCAAGAAGAGGCAATCCTATTGACACTCTTCATGCCGCCCATAAACGTGATACCTCTGCTCACTTTTTCCTTAAAGGCGTTACACAAATCGTGCCTCACTGTACCACCTTCTTTGGTTTTGTGGGTGCTTGCGCTAACACCTCTCCAATACGATATCAGAGAGATAAACATCAACACACCGTCCGCAATACTTTGACAGGGCACAGACAAGCCTTGCTAGCAGGAAATGTGCGGGGTTGCTAGCAAAACAGATCACAACAGCAGCAACTGCCGAACAGTTGGTACCGAAAGTCATACAACGTAGCGCGAGTAAAGCACACCTGATTACTATCGATCGATTTCGCAAGGGTATCTCAAATGAAGGGGATTTTTTGTCCTTTGATATTAAAATTTGATCGTTTCTGTCAACCCTAAACAATTACTATGATATACTTCGACAATTTATGGTGTAACACCCGTGCCTTACAAACGGCCACATACCTTATGAGCGAGCTTGAACTCTGAAAACGTTCGAACTTCTCTGTCTTCACCCTCTTCGTCACAAATCTTGAAACAGTTGACGTAATCGCAAATGTCGACGGAGCCGTCCTAGACCAATCGCGTGCGTGCCTGCCACGCGTAATACTTGACGGTGTACCACGTCACGCCATCTTCTGTCACGACGTCAATGATGTCGAACAAGTAATGCGCCCGGCGTGGTAGCACGGCAAAATTAGCTACTGGACTCAGATGCGGCATGCGCTGCGACGTGGCTGTGTTGATTGCGAACTTGAGGGCATGTAGAGGAATGAGCCACTCAGCTCGCTGTACACAAGGAAAAACGAAATAACGCGCCAAGTGATCTTGGGCGCAACCCATTTGAGATCGGGCCAGCGTCCTCGCACCTGACGGCCTTCAATCTTATCTATGTGTTTGTGCGTGCCTGCCTTCCTACCTTCATACATCTGCCTGTGCATCTTGTCTGTGCGGTACAGGAACGACTTAATAGACTGCGAAACCAGGGACACTGTTGTTATGTTGTTTGGGGTGAAGAGTTTGACCTTGTGCCGCATTCTCCGTGTTGTTTTAGATAAGCACACATATTCGTGTCTTACTTCATTATAACACTTTTGAATTAACGATACACTTTCATAAATTGGGTCGCAAGGCTGTGACATCACGATTGATGGAGAGTTGTGTACCCAAGATGACAGAGCGTGTGTATACCGACAACCTTTTTGTAGAGTAGTACGAATTGTTGAGTTGTCCTACAGTTCTACTTTGATCTAATTGTGAGGGTACTATGAGCATCATGGAGTACTCACAAGTGCTAAGACTGTAGACATGCATGGCCATGGTAAATCAAGGCTATGAGAGAAGAAGTCGTGGCGCCTGAGAACGATCGTTAGACGATGGAGTCGTGCACACTCGTTCTGTTGAATCGACGATGGGTTAGCTACCGACCCATCGAACAGGTACTGATTGTCCCGGGATTTGTCGGATAGTTTTGTTTAGTATGCGAAAAAATCCTACAAATCGAAACGACTTGAATAAAGTAAGTCGATTGATTGTTCCGATGTCGAGATAGTGCGAAAAACAAGGTTGTGTCAATTCACCACTTGACTGACTGACTCATTCACGAAGACGACGACAAGTGGCGACGATGAGCAGCTACATCGCGACGAAAGCGACAACTGCGCTACCGCCGCTCTCGTCGTCTTCGCTCTCGCTCTCGATGCACGACAGTGCTGTGCGCGACGAACCAATTGTCGCGCGACGGCGAACGCAGAGCTTCAGTAGCGACAGCGGTAGCGGCGCATTTGGCGACTTTGCCAGCCCAGCGTCGCCTCGCGCTGGCGGCACGACTGGTGTGCTCGGCGACGACAAGCGCTGCCTCGAGTACAGTTTCTATGACCTCCAGGACGACGGCGCGCTCCGCAGCGGCGGCAAGCTCCATTTGTTCAGCCGCAAGACGTTCGGACTGCTGCTCAACTACGCTGGCATTGGCATAATGTACGGCGCGCTGCCGAGCACGATGCTCCCATTTCTCAAGTACTACCTCAACATGGAGAGCTACCAGGTCCAAGCTGCGTCTGCGGTCGTGAACATCGCGTGGTCGTTCAAGATGTTTGGCGGCATCCTCTCGGACAGCTTCCCGATCTGCGGCTACCGACGCAAGTCGTACATGGTCCTCGGCTGGACGCTCTGCTTCAGCGCACTCGTGTTCCTCAGCACGATCGCTCTGCCCGCGCCGTACTACGCGCCTGGGACGCGCAAGACAACGCGTGTCGTCGCACACGCGGACGCACCGCACCACGGCTGGATGTACGTGCTCACGATGGCACTCGCGACGTTCGGCTACTTCTTTGCGAACGTCGCAGCCGATGGCATGGTCGTCGAGATCGCACAGCGCGAACCGATGCGCTCGCGCGGCGAGACCCAGACGCTCGTGTACGCGATGCGAAGCCTCTTCATGATCGCAGCCGACTTGTTCGTCGGCATGACGATGAACAGCGAGCGCTACGGCGGTGACTTCTCGTGGTCGCTCGACTACAACCACGTCATGGTCGTGCTCGCAGTCTGCTCACTCGCGCCGCTGCTCGGCTCAATGCTCTTGCTTCACGAAGACAAAGTCGTCGTCCATAGCAGCGCGAGCACTACACCTCGTAGCAACGCTGCACCAGTGCTGCCGTTCCGCACGCGGTGCCGCGAGATGTGGCGCATTGCGCAGTCGCGCGCAGTGTGGCAAGTGCTCGCGTTCGAGCTCGTCGCGGCGTTCTGTCTGTCGTTCAGCTCCGCGGCAGGCGTGTCAGTCGAGACGAACTGGGCACAGGTCCAGCCGTTCCAGAAAGCGATCGCTGCGGTCGTGACTGGCCTGATCTACACCGCCGGGCTGTACGTCACGAAGCTGTACTTGCTCCAAGTGAGCTGGGTCCAGATGTTCTGCGTCTCGACGATCTGGATCGTCGGCGTGAAGCTCGTGTACGTCGGCTGCACGGTCTACGACGTCGTGCGGAACCAGTACTTCTGGCTCTACATGCAAGCGCTCGTGTCGCCAGCGTCCGCGCTCCGGTTCCTCCTCTTCTCATTCCCGATCGTCGAGATCGCTGAACCGGGCTTTGAAGGCACGACGTACGGCCTCGTCGTGACGTTCCACAACATGGCGATCCCGCTCGGCGTCTCGGCGTACAAGTCGATCGACTCGTACTTTGACATCTCGGACGACCGCATCCACGCCGACTCGCGTGACGTGCGCTCGACCGTCTTTACGACGTACGTGATTGCGTGGGGCATGCAGCTCGCGAGCCTCGTCTCGCTCTTCTTGCTCCCGCGCCAGCGCTTGGAGATCCAGCACTTGCGCTTCTACGGCGGCCACAGCAGAGCTGCAGGCGTCGCAGTGCTCGTGACACTTGCGCTCGTGCTGCTCTACTCGGCGACGACGAACGTCCTGTCGCTCTTCAAGAGCACGCAGTGTCTCCGGATCGCAGGCGGTCGCGGGTGCAAGTAGCCTGGGGAGGTAGTAGAAGAGGAAGAGTGCCAAGTGGCACTGCAGTTTTGAATAGAGAGATACGTGTACAGAATACAACAGTCGATACGAGTGAGCAGACGTGTGCCGTGCGCTGGTGTCAAGGCAAGCAAGCCCCAGGTCCTAGCGTCCTGAAGCCATCTTGCTGTGATGCGTGTCAAAGGTCTTTGGTGTGGACACACAATTTAATGTACGCCACACGACGTATCAATGCCAAACCGACACGAACTCACTCACAACTGCGAGATGGTCGCGCCGATGAGCGCGCGGCTGCGGCAGTGGCGGCCGCGCTGGTTCCTCTGGGACCCTCCCGGTATGATCATCGCCGGCTTTGCGTGGTGCATCATGGTCGCTGCGCTCCTCGCGATCTGGGCGTCGATCTCGCATTGGATCGGGCTGCTCTCGCCCATTGGGCTGATGAGCGCCGTCTGGTTCGCAGGACTTCTGGGCATGTGCATGTGGTCGCACCTGACTGTGATGACAACGAACCCAGCTACAGTCCCAGCGTCGCTCTCTGGCATCGCTCCAAGCGCAAAGATAGATGCAGCGCTCAGTACACGAGATGCAGCGAATGACGACACGAACACAACGAGCCATGGCAGCGACGACGACGAAGAGGAGGAGTTTGAGGAAGAAGAGGTCGAGATGCCGCTCCACGAGTTTGAGAACCGCGAAGACGACGGCACGCTCCTGCTCTTCTGCGACGAGTGCGGCATCTACCGACCATCAAGGTGCGCTGTGCAGTTAGCTCGCATACACACACAGTCTCGCAAGCACTAACAACCACACGCACGCACTCGGTTCTGCCGACAGAGCCCAGCACTGCAGCACCTGCGCTTGCTGCATCGTCTTGCACGACCACCACTGGTGCGTCCAATCTCCATGTGTGCGCTTGCATACCCTCGTAGCTGTGCTCTGACTGACTGACTGACTGACTGACTGACTGCTGCTACAGTCCGTGGGTGAACAACTGCGTGGGCATTGGGAACCACAAAGCGTTCCTGCTCTTGCTCGTGTACGTGACCGTCACGAGCGTCCACGTCGGGCTGTTCATGCTCACGCAGCGCCTGACCTGCACTGGCAGCACGTGTGGCTTTGGCGACGCGCAAGTGCCTGGCCGCATTGGGCTCTGGCCGCTCGCTGGCGCGTGCGTCTTCGGCTTCTTCTGCGCGCTCATGGGCGCCATGGAGCTCTACAGCATCTACCTCGAGTCGCTCTTCACGGTCATCGCAGACCAGATCACGTGCCGCAGCGGCTCCAAGTCGCGCTCGCGCCTCGAGCGCCATCTCAGCGTGATCTGCGGCACGAACGGCTTTGACGCATCCTGGCTCGTGCCAACTGCGCCGCAGCGAACGCGCCATGAGCGTGCGATCGTCCACGGCTTCCGCAGCGCCGATTACGCACACGAGCAGTGCTGACGAGACGACGGACGCGATTGTGTCAGCGCGTGCTGATGGCGATCCAGCCCCAAGACAAGAGCAAGACACACACAACTTAGCAAGAGTGAAGGTGTGCGGGTGCACATGCACGCGTCGGTAACGTAAGCCATGTCACGAAGCGCAGTCGAGTTGGTCGGCGTCGCATGAGGCAGGCAGGCAAGACTCGGATAACGTATGAGCATACAAAGTTCAAATACTGAGCGAGGTGCATCGAAAAACCTC
Organism: Pythium guiyangense; assembly: GCA_003730235.1. Taxonomy (NCBI): domain Eukaryota; phylum Oomycota; class Peronosporomycetes; order Pythiales; family Pythiaceae; genus Pythium; species Pythium guiyangense. The sequence goes on along the minus strand of QXDM01000083.1, from coordinate 389,365 downwards.
AGTTCGAGGACGGTATACAAGTTTCGACAAAAAATATACGTATACTATACGGGTTTAAATTACGGATATTTTTTGGCTAAACTCGTATACTTTTTGGCTAAACTCGTATACGTATACTATACGAGTTTAGCCAAAGTTATCCGTAATTTAAACTCGTATAGTATACGTATACTTGAACATTTTTTCAATTAAGAAATCGAAAGATGTCATTTTTTCAATTTTCCAATTTGACACTCTGCGTGATGTTGACGCGTCGGGTATTCTCGCCAACGCATACGAAGCTCAAGTGGTTTACGCGAAAGCGTTTGTTCGACCACCTGCTCTCACCCACAAGTCACAAGTCGCAGTCAAGTCAAGTCAGCGCGACGACAACAACGCAAGCCGCGGAAGCGACACATTTTGAGCCAATTTGTCTAACTGGCCTTTGAGTTTGCGTCAACGATTCATAATCAATTTTCGTCGTACGTCATCAAACATAAAATTAGTGAACATAATGACGCAAACACTCATGATTTTGACCAATGAAACTTGAGAAAAATTTGAAACAACGAATCAGAAGCGAAGGAAACGTGATTGGCTAAAAAAGTAAGCTTGAACGCTCTGATTGGCCTGATTAGGCAAATCCGAGCCAATCGTCCGAAAACGTCAAGCACAACAACTTAATTTGAGTATGGATGAATATGATCGTTATTCCGACAAGCTAACTGTTCACTTGTGTTAAGTATTGAAGTATTGACCAATAGGAATGCTTAGATAAATTTTGTCGAATCACCGGCATGTTCTGTTTGAATTTGTGTCCAATAAGTGCTGAAAGGGTTAGGCATTTAGTCCGACACAGCTTCCGACATATTTTGTCGGAACCAAATGAAAAATATGTATATGCACTATACAATAGTCAACACAACCGCGTATTTCCAATATGTTTGTCCAGGTTCCGACAACGCACTGTCTATATTGATGTTGTGGCACTGGGCGTGCGTAAAAGGAGAAACACAAGTTCACACACAATACAGCAATTGATCATTGCCATTCTACTACTTGACGCTCCGTCACGATGAGCTTGCATGCGCTCGTCCCCGCTAACTCCAAGGCCGCGATGTCCGTGGGCATCAATGCGTTCAAGCGCTTCCTAATTGGAGAGCACGTCACGCTCGACACGATCACGGTCATGATCCAAGGAGACGCAAGCGGCAACACCCTTCTCACTGTGATGGACAAGTTTGCCTTGCACCTGGCGTTCGAGCGCGGCCCAGCTGGAGACTACCTAAAGGTCAACTCGGTTCTCTCCTACTATAGACAAGTGAAGAAGTAGGTACTCGACGAGTTCAAGCAGCTCAAGGCCGCTACCAACGAGAAGCTCCTCGAGATGGCACGCACACTTGAGCGCCAATGCGTCTCTCGCGACAACGGAACGGTGGTCAACAAGGCTCCAGCGTGCACGAAGGCGGATCTCAGTTGTCTTATGCGCTACCTCTACACGACGGCTACGAGCTCCACCGACTACGAAGACGCCGCGCTCTCCTGCCTCATGTGGCACGTGTTCGGCCGCGCGTCCGACCTCTCGCTCGTTTCCAAGACTGGTCTCTCCGTCAGTGCCAGTGGCACTCTCTTCCTGCGTCTTGTGCGCGTGAAGACAGCTGAGGAGCAGGGATTGTCGCTCTTTCCGGACCGCGACAGCATCTTGACTTGTCCTGTCTTCGCCGTCGCGATGGCTCTGATGATGCAACAAGCGCCAAGCCCCGCGCTTCTGACGCAGCTACCGACGCTAAGCGTCCAAGCCGACTGCGAAGCTCTCTCCTCCGTTCCGCTGCTCGAGCTCCTCGAAGTCTGCAGCGCGCCCTCGCAGCCGAATCTTGAGCGAGATGCTCCACGAGTTGCTGTAAACCGTGCGCCCGGTGTCCACAGCTATGTGAACCGCGTCCTCAAGCGCATCGCACAAGACGCTGGAGCTGGCAGCGCGCTCACGTCTCACTCGTTCAGACGAGGAGGAGCGCAGCACGCGAACGGCGATCCGGAGTTGAGCGCTCAGTGGATCTTCGACCGTGGAGCTTGGAGCATGACGTCCACCAACAAGGTGTTCGCATACGTCTTCAACACCACAGCCGAAGACCAGAAGATCTCGCGCGTGCTCTCGGGCTGGAGGTCGAACAACGAGGTGGCGTTCCAGGATCTGGCCAGCTTCGACAGTGGCGAGCGCGGCGCGATTGACAGCGTTCAAAAGCTGCTCTTCGCGTCGTGCACGGGCATCACGACGCCTGGTTGCAAAGTCGACGGGCGAGTGCTTGTGCTGTGTACGGCGAGCGTGCTGTGTCACTACCCGCGCTTGAAAGAGCTCGCCGTTCGAAGGCCTGCAGTCATCCGAATCGAGGAGAGCGTTGAAGCGGCCGGGCACACAGTTGACGACTTGGTACGCTGGTCGATGAGGTTGAACGCGCGGAGCAGCGCAAAGCGCAGCACATCGAGCTGCAGCAGCACAACGAGTAACAACAACCAGAGCACGCTCGAGTACCAGGCGGCTGTCATTACCAGTCTTATCGACATCAACAAGCGCTGGGAAGAGCGCTTCGAGACGCTGGTAGCGACACTCGGCAAGCGCGGCGTTGCTGAAGTTCTGCACAACAACGATCAAGAGAAGCATACACAGGAACAGAGTGAGTGCTCCGAGCCAGAGCGCAAGCGCAAGAAGAAGTCATCGCCATCGCACCTTCGTGCCGTTTGGTTCGAGTGGTTCACTCGCGAGCCGCGGATGTGGATGTCTGGCGGCTGTAGCCGCCAAGCGACCTCGGACGCGAGGCACATCGTAGCGTTCATGCAGCTGTTTGTCGACGGCGGCTTCATCCTGGACGAGAGCGCGCCAGACTTCAAGACTCGCGCTCACGCACTCGGAGAGCAAGCTGAAGGCAGCGTGCTCAGCTTTCTTCGCGAGCGAGGCGAGCGTGCGGTCGGTGCGTCGTCTGTGCTCAAGCTGCTGCGTCGGGCTCACAAAGGCGGAGCGCTAGATGAGCGCATTCGCCGCTTTGCTACTCTGCGCGATACCGGCGCAATCGTCGATCCATCTCCGCTCGCTGGACAGAGCATTCTCAAGACACAGACCGCCTAGACGCGCGTCATGTCATGCAGTAACGCCACGCACAGTACATACCTGATTGCCTTTGTACTTGGTATTGCTTGCTGTCCATCCGTTTGCTTGCAGTGGATCTTGCCGTCATGGATCTTGCGAGCTGTAGTGCACATTCGAACTCGCACTCGGACACACACGCCACCAACAATGCCAGAGAAGCCACAACCACGCACCACTGTCCGCAGCCGCTCGGAGTTCATGGAACTCGTGGCGGAGAAGCGGAGCTTGTACAAGCTCCGCATCAATCAGCACGCGATCCGCTTGTTGCGCACCGCGCTGAACGAGACGACGAGCGACAAGGAGACGCAAGCCGAAGCGCTGTCGGTCATCTTCGAGTCGCTCGCGTCTCTCAAGAAGAAGACGATCACTCCGAGCGACATCGAGGAGTGAATCGTGGCACCAAGCGACGAGGCGGAGGTCGAGATCGCCAGCGACTTGTCGGAGCAGCCGCTGCACAACGTGCGCAAGGTCCTGGCGACCCGATAAGACCGCGCGACCAAGACGACGTACTTCTTGGTCGACTGGGAACCGACGTACGAGCCCGCCTCGAACCTGCCACACGCGCTCATTGTTAAATTCCACAAGGAGCGCCGCGCCCTCGTCCGCAAGAAGTACTTCGAGGACGAGGCGCTCGTCGACAACAGCCTCAACCCGCAGTAACATGCAGTAATTCAACAATCGAGTGCGATCTCACAACATGCGTTCATTTGTTATACAATGTGCGCGCTGATGAGAGGATGTGAGACTCATGTCAAGCCCAAACAACGATGTTAACGCTCGGCGCTAATGCGCTTCGCACACAAAGTTTAGGGGGACTCATCACTCGTCGCGCAGGCTCATTCGCAGTCTTGCACATGAACATATACACGCACTGCACTCGGACGCAGGCGCTCACACGATATACAGGTGCTCATTCGATCTCACGTGCACTCGCTGTGCAGACGCTCACCGATCGATGTGGTAAACATGCACACATGCGCAGACATGCAGGACAAACGCTCGTAGCGGAGTGGAGGCGTGGCGTGGCGTGGCGCGGTGTGCTGTCTTGTGCAGTAGAGCGCGAAAAAGTCGACTGATCGCCAAAGCCGAGTTGGCGCACAATGCGATCCACTCAATTGTTAAAGGCCTGATTTACCGGCGCTCATCCTATCATTTGCAGAGCGCAATCGCTTTTATTTGAGCTCCTTTCAAAATACTGGCCCCCTCGCACGCGGTCGCGGTCTCATTTGCGAATTTGCCGGCTTGAGCACACATGGCTCAGACCTGAAACTGCACTGTGTTTGGCCTGTTTTCGTTTTTCGTCGTTTTCTCGGCCCACAGGCCGTTTCAGAGGCTCTCATTACGCCTACAATATTTGTGGCCCTATGTGTACAACAATACACCTCAACAGTGGCCTGTGTCGGAAGCAATGTCGGAAGCAATTACTGTGTCGGTGTTATTCCAGTATGGTAGAGTATAGTGACTATTCCAACTGGCTTTGTCTGCGCTGTCTCCAAAGCGTTCATTTTACCCAATAAGATTGCACTCAGAATCAATTATAGCCAATCTCTTGTTTTGAATTTCGAATTTATGATTCCAACGATTCCAACCAAGAAGTGGTTGGAATCGGCACTTGGATATGCGTCCGCCCTTACAAAACCCAAGTCAATGTCGTATCGGCCAGTATATCATCATCATTCCATCCGATTGGCTAAATCCTAGTCTCAATTGGCTGATTGTAGTGTGGCCCACTTGATCCTAGTGCTTTTCCTTACGAATTGGACAAGCACTGATGCCTCACAATCCATTCCGATAGCATGGACGCACTTGTCCCGGCCAACACGCGCAAAGCACGCACTTCCGCTCGTAGCGCGTTTGCTCGCTTTCTTGCGCAGCAAGACGTAAGTGAGGACTATGTCCACGCGTGCATCGACGCTGACGAGTCCGGTGTGCGTCTTGTTGCTGTGCTTGAGCGGTTTGGTTTGTATTTGGTGTGCAATGGAATGGACGATGGCAAGCATTTGAAAATGAACTCTGTTGTGTCGTACTTCCGAGGCGCGAAAGTGTGGTTGGTTGGCATGCACCCATTGCAACGTGCGTACGCAGAGAGTGCATTGGTTGGGAAAGCGAATGTTTTACAGCGTGCATGCAAGAAAAGAAAGGATGGCGAATTTGTTCAATCTGCGCCGCCATGTACGAAAGATGACTTGCGGTCGTTGATGGAGTGTTCGTATGTGAATGCATGTAGCGAACGCGATTATCAAGATGCTGCATTGATTTGTTTGATGTGGCACTGTTTTGGTCGCGCATCGGACCTCGCGCATGCGCGCAAGGAGCACGTCGCCATCGCAGCCGACGGCACGCTCTTTGTGCGCTTGCTGCGCGTGAAGACCGCTCAAGAACAAGGGCTGTCGCTCGTGCCGGACAGCTCGAGCTTCATCGTCTGCCCGCTGTTTGCACTGGCGGCGGCCCTGGCGATGCAGAGCACGCCGTCGCCGGCACTCCTCAGCCAGCTGCCGTCGCTCGTGACGCCAGCGATGATCGCAGCAGATGACACTGCGCCGCTCCACGAGCTCCTCGCGGCCGAAGTTGGTGCTCTGCGCGTCGCGGTCGCAGGCGCGGCATCAGCTCAGGTACCAAGAGCGACGACCTCGACGAACAAGGACGACGAAGAAGACGAAGGCAAAGGCGGCAAGAAGGCGTTGAAGAAGGCCAAGGAGGAGATTGGTGTACACGCGTACATCAACCGCCTCCTCAAGCGTCTCGAGCCGCCGCGCCCTGTCACCGACCGGCTGACATCGCACTCCTTCAGGCGTGGCGGTGCGCAGCACGCCAACGGCGATGATCGACTCGCCGCACAGTGGATTCTTGACCGGGGGGTTGGGCCATGAGCGCGACCAACAAGGGCTTCGCCTATGTGTTCAACACCCCCGGGAGGACCGCAAGGTCGCTCGCGTGCTGTCGGGCTACGCGCCCGACCAGAAGCCGGTCGCTGTCAACGTGTCGCTGCTCGACTCGCGCACACAAGAAGGTCTTGCGCTGCTGCGCGACAAGCTGTTCGCCTCCTGCAGCGGTCACACGCGCAGAGAGCTCGACGCAGACCGCCGCGTGATCGACGCGCTCACAGCGTCGCTGGTGCTCCACTATCCGCGCGCGATGGCGCTGAGGAGCGACACACCGCTGTTGCGCCGGCTCGAGGAGTGCGCTGTCCAGGTCGGCCACGATGCGCTGCAGCTGCTCGAGTGGTCTGGCGCACTTGAGCAGGCCGCGCGCGACGACGCAGCGGTTCGTGAGAGTGAGCGCGCTCGCAGCGCCGTGTCTCCAAGCGCTTGTGCGAGTGTTGGCTGTGCGAGCGAGCACACAGGCGCGATCCTGGCACAGCTCGTGGTGCTGAACCGGAAGCTCATCGAGCGTGTGACCGTGTGCGAGCGCGATGCGCGTGGCGGGCGCGAGAAGGCTGTCCGTGCACGTGTTGAGCCTGAGCAGCAGCAGCACGAACCAGCACAGAAGAAGCAAAAGAAAGCCACGGCAACACGTCCCTCCGCCGTGTGGCACGAGTGGTTCACTCGCGAGCCGCGGCTGTGGATCGCAGGCGACAGGCAACGCCGCTCCGATGCTCGACTGACTGTGGCATACCTGCGTCTGTTCCTCGTCGATGGCTACGAGCTGCGCGAGGCAAGCGCGAGTTACCGCGACGACGTGATGGCGCTCGGCGCAAAGGCGGAGGCTGGGCTCTTCGCGTTCTTGCGCGCGCGCTCGATCACAGCCGCGAGCTACGGCACTGTGCTGCGCTCCATGCGCGCGCTCTACCACGTCGGCGAACTGAATGAGCTCATCGGAGCGTACCAAGTGCTGCTCGCTGCGGAGCGCATCGTCGATCCGTCACCGCGCGATACGCTCGATCTCCTCGTCGTGCGCACGACAAGCTCGTCGTGAAGCTGCTGCACACGCTGCACGCACTGCATGTCATCCGTGCAAGCGAATACACATGAATGCACGAACCATTGGCCATACTCGATCATGCTGTCGCCGCACTCGTCGTTCGATTGTTGCGCTCGCTCATTCAGTCGCTCTCGCTCATTCTGTCGCAACACTCGTTCATGCTGTTGCTGCGCTCGTTCATGCTGCTGCAGCGCTCGCTCGTGCTTTGTCTCGTGCTATTGACGCACTTGTACGTCGAATCACTGCTCTCAGTCGTGGCCCTGACGCACTTGCACATGCGCTTGCACTTGCTCGTTCGTTTGCAGCTCTCGCTCGGTCGATTGCCGAGCTCGCTCACGCTCTTGGTCCTCTTTCTTGTGCGCTTGGCGTACTCGCTCGTTTGGCTCGCTTGATGCTGCTCATGACATGCGCCTGGGCGCTTGGTGCACTCATGGTTGAGTCACTTTCGGTCGTGTTGTGCGCGACGGCAACAATGCCCGATACGCGCACGATGCACACAGTCACACGCAAGAACTCACTATAAACACTCGCATGAACCCTGACGTACACGAACACGACTTGAACACACTCGATCACCACGCTCGCAGTTCACATTCCCAACCGCAATCGTGTGTGTGTATGTGGGCGTAATACGCTGTTCTTCGCACGTCATTCATACATGTTACACAAAATGCACACTCCAATGCAGTTGATGATCTCGTCGACCTCACAGCTCGATCACTGATCGACATGTGCCAAAATGCACATACGCACTCATGCACACAAACACATGCACACACACGCACGCAGAATACAACACACACAAACGCCATGCAGTACGAGCGACGTCGTGCGCACAGCACGATCGACGTGAAGCTCGACCGACGTTGTGCTCGCAGCGCCAGCGCCGAGTGGCTCGAGCACGACGCAGATGCACGAGCACCGAACGCATGATGAGCCAACTCGAGTACGCCGAACGCGCGGCAGCGGCAGACGCGAGCACGAGCGCAGAGTGGCGCGAGCATCAGTCGCGAGCACGACGCAGACTCGCGATCAGCAGACGTGACCACGCAGCAGGCGTGCGAGCTGGTTGTGCGCAGGAGCAGCAGGAGACGCAGAGGAGACACGCAGGAGACCCAGAGGTGATGCGCAGGAGACGCGGAGGAGACGCGCAGGAGAAGCGAGCACGAGCGTCGAGTGTCGCGAGCACGAGCGTCGAGCGTCGAGTGGCGCGAGCAAGAGCGCAGAGCGGCGCGAGCAGGATGAGAGCGCGAGTGAGCGAGTGTGAACGAGCGCAGTTTCGACTGACCGCAAGCACCCGATTGAGCGCGAGCCACGTGTCCCAATAAATCACACCTTTGATTTATCATATGCTGTTTAGTGGATGACTGAAAGCAGGACATGTCCTGGTTGATGGAACAAATTGGTATTGGTGTGCCCATTGGTGTGGTCACGGTATGGACATTTGAAGATTTGGCAAAAAGTTCGGCAATTCCAGTCTCGCTGTATACAAGTAGTAGTTCAAGTTGTCGCATTGTTGGACATCATAGTCGAGTTCTGCTAATGATTTCAAACAGCTCAAACCGTTCTAAATCTGAAATCCTCGTTCAATCTGATATCATTAGCAGTTGTATCGGACAGTTTTGATAGGGCTAAATTATAGGGCTAAGACAATCACGACTGCTTCTCTCACACCATTCTCAGGATTCTCGTCACGACGAGATGTCGAAGCAGCTCCACCACGCGCTGCACTGCCAGCTGATGCAGCAGCAGCTCGCTGCCACCAAGCAACAGCAGCTGCACAACATGCTCAAGCTGCAGCTGCAACAGCAGAAGCTCGCGGCAGCGATGGGACCACAGTACCAGGAGCACCGCGGCCAGCTCGACCTACAGCAGCAGCAGGTCGTCGCGACAAGCAACCAGCAGCAGCAACCTCAGCAGCTCTCAGCCGGCCAGCAGCAAGACCAGCTCGTTGCGATACAGCAGCAGCAGCTCGCTGCAACCATGGCAGTACAGCAACAGCTCGCCGCGGCCATGGCCGCACTGCAGCAGCTCCAGCTGCAGCTGCACCAGCTACTCATTCCGACGTACCAGCCTTTGCTCGCTCCAGCGCGAGACATTGTCCGTCCGCCACAACTCGCTCCAAGCCGCTCGCACCCAAAAGAACAAGAACAAAACCTAAAGAACAAAAACTCAAGACACGCACACAACCAGCGCCAGCACGCGCTCGTGCTCGCGGCCGCCCGACCGCTCTGAGTGCGGACGCGCTTGCGATGATCGCTGCGTGGGCGGATGGTAACTGCGGTGCCGAAGCAGAACCAGTCGCGCGGATCGTTGAGCGTGTGCGCGAGACGCACGACGCGAGCAAGACTACCATCCGCGCGGCAGCAGCACCGCGCTGGATGGCGACCAGGCCAAGGTTCGCCGGCGTCGTGCTGTTCAAGGACAAAGGCGCATCTCTGCGGAAGATCCTCGCGTTCATCAGGTCGGCATGATGGACTCTACATGTGTGCATGTTTTCCTTTCGCTATGAACTATTGATATCGGTTTTGATCAAGGCCAGGTCGCGCCGGGTCCGCGTCCTAGTCATCGTCGACGGAAGCGCGACTCCGCCGAAGACGATCGCTGCACTCAGGAAGCACGGCATCGATGTACAAGTGAAGGACTCGAAGGACCTCACGCACAGCAAAGTCGTCATCGTCGACAAGCTGACCTCTCTGATCGGATCGGCTAACTGGACCAAGCAAGCGCTGACTAGGAACCGAGAAGCGTGCGTCTTCGTCGGTGCGAAGAAGACGAACAAGCTAGTACGCTTCTTCCAGGACGTGTGGTCTAAATGAGTTCATTGAGTAACGATTGAAATGTAAAGCGTTTCGATCACCATGGTTCTTCCCAAACCTGCTCATGCTGTCATCGTCCGGCGCGTTAGCCGGCGTTCGGACTTGCCTTCGCGCGCCGGAAAACGCGCCAAGGTCAGCAGCGGTGACGGGCGTCTCGTCAAGCGCAGTGCGCCCATGGCCACTTGCACCGATCCAAGCAACCGCGGTGGTTCCAGTCGACTCGCCTTCGTCTGGCGTCTCGCATACCCTCGTAGCTGTGCTCTGACTGACTGACTGACTGACTGACTGACTGACTGACTGACTGACTGACTGACTGACTGACTGACTGACTGCTGCTACAGTCCGTGGGTGAACAACTGCGTGGGCATTGGGAACCACAAAGCGTTCCTGCTCTTGCTCGTGTACGTGACCGTCACGAGCGTCCACGTCGGGCTGTTCATGCTCACGCAGCGCCTGACCTGCACTGGCAGCACGTGTGGCTTTGGCGACGCGCAAGTGCCTGGCCGCATTGGGCTCTGGCCGCTCGCTGGCGCGTGCGTCTTCGGCTTCTTCTGCGCGCTCATGGGCGCCATGGAGCTCTACAGCATCTACCTCGAGTCGCTCTTCACGGTCATCGCAGACCAGATCACGTGCCGCAGCGGCTCCAAGTCGCGCTCGCGCCTCGAGCGCCATCTCAGCGTGATCTGCGGCACGAACGGCTTTGACGCATCCTGGCTCGTGCCAACTGCGCCGCAGCGAACGCGCCATGAGCGTGCGATCGTCCACGGCTTCCGCAGCGCCGATTACGCACACGAGCAGTGCTGACGAGACGACGGACGCGATTGTGTCAGCGCGTGCTGATGGCGATCCAGCCCCAAGACAAGAGCAAGACACACACAACTTAGCAAGAGTGAAGGTGTGCGGGTGCACATGCACGCGTCGGTAACGTAAGCCATGTCACGAAGCGCAGTCGAGTTGGTCGGCGTCGCATGTAGGCACATACGCAATGGTGTGTCCACTTCCACGAGACGTTCATGTGCGCTCCATAAGCCTCTGGTCTGCATGCACTCGAATGTTCATATGCGCTAGCGCTTGTATGGATATGCACCTTACAGACGCACTGAGTCGATCATAGAGTCGCGCTGGATGCAGCGCGACTACGAGACCGCGGTGGCGCCACTTGGCGATCGTCGGGTCGCTCACTCCTGCGCAGACAGTCGAACTCGACGAATCCGCCGCCGATCCTGGCACACTCTACTGGTGCAGGAGAACGGCACCAACTTCTTTTACCGCCTTGAGACGACTGAGCTTTGCCTCAAGCTCGTTTGCCTCGGCAAGGAGAGCTTGGATTTCGAGCTGTTGGTGCTGCGAGATTGCTTGGTAGCTGTAGGAGTTGATGCTCGTGGTTGAGCCGCTGTCTTCGCTTCAGCTGCAGGAGTCCCTTGTGGGTGCATGACTTCGCCGTCGAGCGTGCGGACGGTGATGCCGGCAACGTCGCTCAGCGCGCGAGCCTTTGACGACCGGACGCTTGCTCGCGTCGCATCGACCACGATGTCGATCCCGACGCCGCGCTTCGCGAGGTACGTGAGGAGGCGCGCGATCTGTGTGAGGCAGAAGCATGTTAGTCAAGCATGTCAGTCATAGGCAAGCGTACATAACATACACACATATGCACACCTTCACGTCTGTCAGGCAGTACATAGATATGAGAAGCGATTTCTTGGCACTGGACAGGATGGCGGCCAGACGCTGGTACGCGCCGCGCTGGGGGAAGATCAGAACGTCTTCCACAAGCGACGGCGTGCGCGTGGGCTTGCCGCCCAAGAGAGCTCGGACCGCGCGCTCCGTCTTCACGAGTCTCGTGAGGACGTGGCGCAACAGCCTGAGCTCCTTTGCAGCGCGCGCCACAGTCCAGTTGCATGGGCGGCCCAGCGCGCTTGCGGCTCCGCGAAGTGGCGCATAATGGGCGGAGCGGACGCGTCGTTCGTGCTCGATGCTCGAGTTGTGTCGGCGGCGCGACCAGAGGCGGCACCATCAGCCCATTGAGTCTGGAACCGGGCGAAGTGCCCGCCGAGCGGCGACGCGCGTGGCGCAGTCGGCACCAGCGCCGACGTCGCGGTCTCGCTGTCAGGAATCGCTCAAGGTGCTGCATGACTCGGTCATGATGCCGGTCTCCGTAATCCAGCGAGTCCGCGCGCTCTGCGTGCTTGCAAAGGCGCCAGCGAGAGGTGCTGCGACGCGCGGCGCGAATGCGAGAGACTCGGACTCGGACTCAACTTGGCGCGCCATCGCTTGCGCTCACCGCCGCTGTAGCCGTCTTCATGCAGGTCCGAGTAGACGAGCAATCCCGCCACGCCGTGCTGCTCCGCGGCAAAGACTGTACCGCACGAGCGATCTTGCCGCGAAGCGACAAGTTCTGGTCGAGGAACTGGAAGTCCTTTGGACCGCCAAGGTTGGCATACACAACCGAGGCCATGGCGTGTGCCAGGATCGGCGGCGGATTCGTCGAGTTCGACTGTCTGCGCAGGAGTGAGCGACCCGACGATCGCCAAGTGGCGCCACCGCGGTCTCGTAGTCGCGCTGCATCCAGCGCGACTCTATGATCGACTCAGTGCGTCTGTAAGGTGCATATCCATACAAGCGCTAGCGCATATGAACATTCGAGTGCATGCAGACCAGAGGCTTATGGAGCGCACATGAACGTCTCGTGGAAGTGGACACACCATTGCGTATGTGCCTACATGCGACGCCGACCAACTCGACTGCGCTTCGTGACATGGCTTACGTTACCGACGCGTGCATGTGCACCCGCACACCTTCACTCTTGCTAAGTTGTGTGTGTCTTGCTCTTGTCTTGGGGCTGGATCGCCATCAGCACGCGCTGACACAATCGCGTCCGTCGTCTCGTCAGCACTGCTCGTGTGCGTAATCGGCGCTGCGGAAGCCGTGGACGATCGCACGCTCATGGCGCGTTCGCTGCGGCGCAGTTGGCACGAGCCAGGATGCGTCAAAGCCGTTCGTGCCGCAGATCACGCTGAGATGGCGCTCGAGGCGCGAGCGCGACTTGGAGCCGCTGCGGCACGTGATCTGGTCTGCGATGACCGTGAAGAGCGACTCGAGGTAGATGCTGTAGAGCTCCATGGCGCCCATGAGCGCGCAGAAGAAGCCGAAGACGCACGCGCCAGCGAGCGGCCAGAGCCCAATGCGGCCAGGCTTTCATATCTGAGACTAACCAGCACAATCGTACTTAATTGTAACCTTGTGCAATGTACTGAAATGCCTATTTTATTTCACCGCTGGGGCAAACTCAGTACATATGTACTAATTGCTGTGCTCGGCGTAATCGTCGTGCGTTCCTGTCGAGTGTGATACATCAGCACTTATCAAGATGTCACTGCGGGAGAGACCAGCAAGCGCACCTGCGTTGCGTGATGTAGCTGTCGCAGCGTTGACGCGCCAGTTATTCTCGCCAACGCATACGAAGCTCAAGTGGTTTACGCGAAAGCCTTTGTTCGACCACCTGCTCTCACCCACAAGTCACAAGTCGCAGTCAAGTCAAGTCAGCGCGACGACAACAACGCAAGCCGCGGAAGCGACACACACCTCGACGCCACACGCAAGACGCACACAAGTCAATCCCCACTCAGCATGGTGGTCGCGACCGCAGCTCCGATCGACGAGCTCGCCATGTCGCCGCCGCTCCCGGTGCTCGAAGCCTCGCCCGAGCTCGACGACGACAGCAGCGACCTCAGCAGCCGCATGCTCCCGCTCGTGATCAAGACACGCGCGAGCGGCAAGCCATTCCGGCGCGCCACGACGATCGACGTCCCAGTCGTGACTGCAGCGCACGTGAAAGCGCGCCTCGCCGGCGCGCGTCGCGCGAGCGCTGAGAGCTCGTCGACCGACAACGACAGCGGCTCGCTCATGGACGTCTTGCCGCCACCCAAGCCGCTCGTGCGGTCCAAGAGCTTCCCAGCGCGCGCAGCTGCAGTCGACGCGATCGAGAACCGCGACGTGCGCTTTCGGTTCTCGACTGCAGCGTCTGCGCGCGAAGCCGTGCGCGAGATGTACTCGTTCCGCATGCGCGAGTTCCCGACCGAGTGCATCATCGACACGAACGCGCTCGTGATGGTCGGTCCAGTGTGGCGCCACATGCGCGTCGAGCTCGACCGCGACGGCTTGGGCTGCGCGCGCACGTCGGTCTTCCGCAAGAAGACCAAGGCGATGCACATCCCGAGCGACGATCTCCTCGGCGCCGCAGTCCGCGCAGGCGACAGCCGCACCGTCACCGTGCACTACATGACGCCTGGACGCGGCAAGCACGAGAAGAAGCTCAAGCGCAAGTACCGGACGATCGACGTGCGGTTCACCGACGCAACGACTGCGGAGCAGTGGGTCCACGCGATCCAGACGCTCGTCAAGTGGCTCGCGCGCGTGCCGCTCACGTGCACGCGCAAGATCAAAGTCGTCGTGAACCCGCACTCGGGCAAGCGCCGCGGCCGCGCGATCTACGCCAAGTGGGCGCCGCTCTTTGCACTCGCAGGCATCCAATGCGACATGGAGGAGACGCAGTACAGCGGCCACGCGCGCGACATTGCTGCAGCACTGGACCTGCACGCGCAGTACGAAGCGCTCGTGTTTGTCGGCGGCGACGGCACTGTGAACGAGTTCATGAACGGCATCTTCTCGCGCGACGAGCGCGAGTGGCGCAACCTCGTGGCCACGACGCCGGTCTCGCTCCTCTGCGCGGGCACAGACAACGCATTTGGCTTGGGCGTTGGCACGCCGACGCACGAAGCTGCCGTGTACTGCATCATTAAGCGCAAGATCCGGCCGCTGGACGTCCTTGCGATCGAAGGCGAGCGCCCAGACGGCACGACCGAGCGCGAGTACGCGTGCTGCGGCATCAGCTACGGCATTGGCGGCGACATTGCGATGGAGTCGGAGAAGATGCGGTGGATGGGCGTGTACCGGTACGCGTACTTGAAGGTCAAGCGCGGCGTCTTGGCCCCGCGGATGCACCAAGCGACGCTCAAGTACGTCCTGTCCGACAGCGTTCGCACGGACGCAACAACTGGCGACCAAGTCCTCCAGACGTACTACGACCTGACCAACAACGACGGCGAGGCGCAAGACCAGCACCACATTGAGCTCTGCAGCGTGTACGACGACAGCTACGCCGACAAGCAGTGGAGCGGCGACGCGGGCTCGATCTTCCACCCAGCGAGCGAGCGCAAGTACGGCGACCAGTGGCGCACCGAGAGTCACTCGTACGGCACTGTTGGCGCCTCGAACGTGTACTTTGAGACCAAGTACGCGCATCCGTCGGACGGCAACATGGACTTGATCATCGTCCGGAAAGGCCGCGTGGGGCAGCACGTCGACATCATGTGGCGCTACGTCGCAGGCGACTACCTCGAGAGCGAGCTCGTGGACTACTTCAAAGTTAAAGCGATGGTGATCGAGCAAGCCGCGCCGGACCCGATCAACGTCGACGGCGAAGTGTTTGCCGGTCCTGGGCCGTTCCGGATCGAAGTCGTGCCGCAGCTCCTGTGCGTCTTGTCGGAGAAGTAAAGCGAGCGTCGCGATCTGCTCAAGACCACCATCATCATCACTTATCTATCAATCCCAGCATCCTGTTCCCGCGCTCGACGGCGACGATGACAAGAACGACCACGACAGCGCTGACGACCATCCAGATCTGCGTCAGTGGGTCGGTTGACAACCCGAGCAACACATCAAGCAACTCATCAAGCAAGCGAGCAAGCGTCGAGCTGAAAGACAAGAGCGGCGACAGCACCAACAACGACTGACAAGGTATGCGAGTTCCGATCGAAGGACCTCGCGTCGCAGCCGCTAGGCTAGTCGCTGGATCGATCGATCCCTCGGATCGCGCGAAGACGTTTGCTTGCAAGCGCGCAAAGAGGTATCTGTGCACGTGAGGCATGCACAGTACGACACGCGTGTTGCATGACAAGGATGAATGTCACGTGGAGCAAATGACAAGGACGTTGTTGCTTGTAGTTGTCTCGACTTGCTTGACCTACTGCTGATGCAAGCTCACAGCGAGCGAGCGATGAAATGGCTTCTACTGTGATGGGTTCGCTTTTTGCGTGGTCTGGCTTTCGTTGTGTGCAGTGGTCCCGCTGTCTGTGGCATCTTATGTTGCGTGTGCAATTGATTGTATCTGCTAATACAGGTTTGATACAACACCTGTTTTGAAAAACCTGTGTGAAAGCATACAGCTGAAAGCATAGAGAGTCAGAGCTTGTGACGCCAGTGCGCGGCTAGGGGTGTCGATGCGACGACCGAGCGCCAGGCAGAAAAGAAGAAGACGCAGACTTGGCGTTTGTATGCCGATCGACACACCTTACAGATTGTAAGCACATACAACATCCAAGCTAAATCGCGCGCCACACCAGCGAGCGAGCAACAGCACAACGCACCGAGCGCAGAGAGCGGCCGTCCTCGTCGTGCTCCTGCGCGCGCCGCCCCTTTCCAGCAAGCAAGCAAGCAGGCAACAACACCTCGCGCCGCGCTCGACGAGGAGCGACGCACGCACACAGAGCGAGCGAGTTCAGTTCCGAGATTGAGCGAGCGCCGCCCACGAGCAGCAGCAGCAGCAACCGCAGGCACACGAACATTCGTTCGAGCCGCACCAGCTCCACCAGCGCCTGCTCCTCGACGCACTCGCCTCGTGCGCGCACGCGTGGCACTCCCCTCGCCGTCTCGGTACGTCGTCTGTCGTTCATGTCGGTGTGTGCATGCGATTGAGGGACGACAACGACGACAAGCTTGGATCCTCTCCCCTCGCGTCTTCCACACGCATGCACATGCACATGCATGCTTGGCTCCCCTACGTGCTCCCCAACTCACATGATACGACGTGCGCTCTCGTGTCTGTCTTGTGCTTCACTGCGAACAGAACCCACTGTTGTTGCGTTAAACCGCTCGCGTTGAGCGTCTGCACCACCACCGCGTGACCCCTTCACAGGTGCGACCACCGCACCTGCACACGTGCTTGTTTGCCATTTACACTCTTGCAAGCAACAACAACAACAACAACACTCAAGCAAGTCGTGCAAACACACCACTCACCTGCACTCGTTGCTTGTCTTTTCAATTGTTGTTGCGACATCAGTCGCAAGCATGACGTTCCGTTTCTGGAGCCGCAAGAAGAAGAAAGAGCCTGTGGCGCCGCCGCCGCCGAGCAATCCGTACCCGATGTCGTCTGGGAACAAGTACGGCAACCCCGCGCCTGCGCCGCACTCAGCGTCCGGTCGCACAATGAGCAGCAATGGCACGGAGTTTGCGTCCGAGCGTGGGAACTCGGCGCGCTCTGGGAGCGGCCCAGCGCCTCTGCCGTTCACGCACCCGCTCTACGCAATGGACGCGGACGGCATGATCCACCTCAAAGCCACGGGCAAGGGCCTTGACGAGACCGACATTGCCGTGCACCAGGACGAAGTGATCAACGCTGTCGTCAAGTACGTCCAGGACTCGATGAAGAAAGAGCTCGGGTTCAAAGAGGTGTACCTCCCGAGCGCCGACGCGCCCGTGAAAGCCAACTTGTTCGTGTCAGCGAACTACGAGAGCTGCAAGAAGCTCTTGGTGTTTGTCGCAGTCAGCCGCGGGCTCTTCCCAGGGCTCTGGAGCCGCGGTCTTGTGCTCCACGCCGGCGTGAAAGCCGGCTCGATGCTCGAGTACTTCCGCAAAGCCATTGACGAGGGCTACGGCATCATCGTCGCGAACCCGAACAAGAACGTGATTGTCTTGCGCGACGGCAAGCAGCGGATCCAGATCCCTGGCTCGGCGTCGCCGGAAGAGCACATGGACTCGCTCTGGGACACGTACATTGCGCCATCGCAAGCGCGTCGTGTCTACTTCCTCGGCTACTCGTACGGCGGCGTGCTGATCAAGTACTTGCTCCAGTCCCGCGGCGACCAGTTCATGCGCCGGAACGGCGCGATCGCGCTCATTGAGTCGAGCCACCGCATCGAAGACGGCGACTCGCAGTCGGTCAAGAGCATCCTCGCGCACCGGACGATGTACTGGGAGAGTAACGACGACGCGTTCCAGACCAAGCTCGACGGCGACGCGCCGCATCGCACGGGCTGCACGTGTCTCTCCGCCGGCCGCCCGCCGCGCGCGATTGCGAACCACTACTACGTCACAGCGTTCTGCATTAGCAAGATCCAAGACGCGCTCTTCCGGTTCCTCGACGTCCGCGACGCGAACGCGTACGTCGCAGACGAGCGTCCGCAGCCGGACCCGCCGCAGTCGGCGCCGCCAGCGATGGTCGGGTCGCTCGAGCGCCAGAACTCGCAGCGGCGCGACAACAAGACGTTCAACAACCCTGGGAGCGAGAAGCACTGCAACTTGTGCAAGTTCCACTTTACGCTCTTTGACCGGCGCCACCACTGCCGCATGTGCCAGCGCGCAGTGTGCAACGCGTGCTCGCGCGACCGGCTCTTCTTGCCAGGCTCGAGCACAGCGCAGCGCGTGTGCACCGAGTGCGCAACCGAAGGTCCGCGCGCGAACAACAACACGGTCTTGAGCTCAAACAACGGCGCAAGCAGCAACAGCGGCGCACCGGTGCCGAGCTACCCGCGCTTGAACCGCGCAACGAGCGACGCGCCGTCGTCGATCGACTCGCGCGCGCGCTCAGACACGCAGATGTCGGACCAAGGCAACGGCAACGGGAGTGGCCACCGGTCCAAGTCGAACGTCGGCGGCAGTGGCGGGAACAGCAAGCTCAGCGTCGAGGACTTTGACTTGCTCAAGGTCATTGGGAAAGGCGCGTTTGGAAAAGTGATGCTCGTGCGGAAGAAGGTGCCAGACGGCACGGGGAACCCGAACGCGATCTACGCGATGAAGGTGCTCAAGAAGGCCTCGGTCTTTGCAAAGAACCAGGTCGAGCACACAAAGTCAGAGCGCCGGATCCTCCGCGACATTGACCACCCGTTCGTCGTGCGGCTCCGGTACGCGTTCCAGACCGAGGACAAGCTGTACTTGGTCATGGACTACTACAACGGCGGCTCGCTGTTCTTCCACTTGCGCAAGTCGCGCAAGTTCTCGGAGAAGCGCGCGCGGTTCTACGCCGCGCAGCTCCTGCTCTCGATGGCGCACTTGCACGAGCTCAACATTGCGTACCGCGACCTCAAGCTCGAGAACATCCTCATGGACGACAAGGGCTTCATTGCGCTCACGGACTTTGGGCTGTCGAAAGAGAACGTCGACGTCCCAGACGGCGCAAAGACGTTCTGCGGCACGGCCGAGTACATTGCGCCGGAGCTGCTCAAGGGCCTGCCGTACGGCAAAGCAGTCGACTGGTGGGGCTTTGGCACGCTCTTGTACGAGATGATGACTGGCCAGGTACGCTTGCGCTCTGACTGGGCACTGGTGGCTTGAGTGGAGAGAGAGGATGTGTGCTAACGACTGTGGCGCTGTCGGACACATGTGTAGACGCCGTTCTTTGACCGCAACCGCAAGCGCATGTTCCACAACATCCTCCACCGCGACGTCGTGTTCACACAGGCGTTCTCGGAGGACGCCAAGGACCTGCTCTCTGCGGTACGTCATCGCCTTCTCATCGATCTGTCTAGTGCTATGCCGACAGTGTCCTCACCTTAATGCTCTCTCTCGCTCTCTTGTCAACTGTGCAGCTCTTGCGCCGAGACCCAGCGAAGCGCCTTGGGTCCGGACCGTCTGGCGCGCAGGAGATCATGGACCACCCGTTCTTTGCGAGCATTGACTGGGACCTGCTCATGCTCCGCGAAGTCGAGCCGCCGTTCAAGCCTGTGGTCTCGAGCGACGCCGACACGACGAACGTCGCCAACATCTTTACGCGCGAGATCGCGCGCGACTCGCCCGTGACGCAGGAGCTCGGCGCGACGCACCGCGCGCAGGCGCACTTTGACGACTTTACGTACATGCCTGGGAGCTCGCTCCTGAAGTGAGCGCGCGCCGATGGCGGAACGACTGAGCGAGTGAGAGGCAGCGGAGGTCGCGGACCGCCAGCAGCAGCAGACGTACGTTCGGCAATGCGGCGGCGGTCCCCTGGCCGTTTATACGATGGACGTGTAGAGAACAAAGCAAACAAGTGAACGACGGCGCGAGTGTGAAGCAGCAGCTGCGAGTCTCGTTGTCTTTCGTGGTGGTCATGATGAAGGAGTCTCCTCTGCTCTTGCTACCTTGCTGTCTATGGCCAAGGATCATATCGACTGACATGAACCAACGAGTGCATCGTGCGTCTGTGCGTGTCACGAAGTGCACTCAGAGCAGCTCTCGTCGTTCGTTTCGCGACACAATGGGCGCTCATCTTGCTCATCTTTGAGCATGAGAACCTCTGCATCAGACCACGACCTCCATCACCAAAGCCACCAAACCCAACATCCAAAGCCAACAGCGTCGACATGAGGTAAGAGCCATCAGGAAGGAGCTCGGTCAGACCACGTCGCGTCTTGGCGGACCAGATGTGCATGGAGGTCGCGCGCATTGAGGGCTGCAGCTGCAAGCATCGAGAGCTGCTGTGATTGAATGCTACACGTTGAGCCGTCTCCGCTCAAGCGACCGAGCGGCTCCGCTTCTTGAGTGCATTGACACCCAGCGACGTCCGCTCGAACCGTTGTGGAGCTCCTGATGTGCGAAAAGACGCGATAATAGATCCGATTGTGTGTCCCACACAAAATAGAGCTGAGAATAGCTCCTCGAGCCGACAGTAACGACCCAGCCCACACACGCGCACGTCGTGAGCTCGGTCATTCCGCAACCTCCTCGACTCGGCGCACAGAGACGACGTGCGCGCCACGGCAGCGAGCGCGCGTGAACCGTCCGATCCAGCTCACTCCATCCATCCATCCGCTCGTTTCCGAACCACAATGGCGACGACAACTGCGACTCCGATCTGCTTTGGCAACGTCGTCAAGCTCTACACGAAAGCCGGCGACGACAACAAGTGCATGGGCTTCCTCGAGAGCAAGGGCAACGAGCACTTGCTCGTCGTGCCGCCGGCCAAGGACGACGGCAAGCGCAAGTTCCACGAAGCCGAGTTCATCATGTACGTGTCTCCGCTGTGGTGTGGTTGGAGTGACAATGTCTGAGCTAGTCTAGCGTCTCGAGACGAGTGGGCTGACTCTCCGCTGATATACCTCTCACTCTCTTTAGTGCACCAACGCGATGCGAGAAGCCACCAGCCGACGGCACGCCGCTCAATTACAAGCAGCCGTTCGTGCTCATGACGTCGTCCAAGTTTGAAGAGTACTCGCTCAACAACAAGATGAACAGCGAGGACACGATCGGTCTCCAGTGCCGAGACGTCAAGGGCGAGATGTACTTGACGATCGAGAAGGAGGGCTACACGATGGAGGCAGTACGTCCGTGCGCGCTCTCTCGCTCGCTGGTGTGAGCTAGTCTAGCCAACATGTGGTGACTTCAGCGGGCTAACTCACGCTCTCGGTGCTTTGCTGCTCTCTATAGAACGTCATGGACGAAGATGCAGGACTCGACATTGTTGTCGTCGACTCGAACCGCATGCGCAAGAAGTACAACAAGAAGCTCGCGTCGTACACGAAGAACAAGTGCGAGTACATCTCGTGCGGCTCCAAGGGGAAGCCACTGAGCCTCAAGATCGTCAAAGTGCCTGGCGCCACGATGACGAAGCAGTTTGTCCAGACGAAGATCGAGCGCCGCCGTAGCACGCTAACGCAAGCCAAGGCGGAGGAGATCAGCCGCGCAAATCGCGTTGGTAGCGACGCCTCGGACGGCGACGCGCTCAGTCCCACGGGCACTGCGAGTGCGCCAACGCCAGTCGAGGCAACACCGACTGGCGATAAGGAGTCGATCGGATCGACTGCAGCGGAAGCGAGCGATATGGCTGCGATCGATCCGATCCCAGAAGGCTCTGGCTCGACAGCGAGCACGGCCGAGTCGACGGCATCCAGTGCTGAGACAGCGACTGCAGTCGCGTCAGCACCAGTTGCTGCCGAAGGTGTGGCCGTGGTGCCAGCAGCAGCAGACGTCCCAACTGCGCCACTTGTCGAGATGCTCTCGGAGGTCGCGCTGACGGTCGATGCCGCTGCGCCTGCGATTGTCGACTTGACCGCAGTGACCGTCGCTGTCGCTGAGCCGGCGCCAGCAGATGCTTCCAAGAAGGACACGGAGGCACTGAGCACAGACAGCGCGGCTGCTGGCACAACGGCGGAGCCTGTCAAGCCGTCGGTCGCAGCGACACTCGCAGCGGCGCTGCCGCCTCCAGCGACAAATGCGGCAAAGTCCGAGTCGAAGGCAGCACCAACGCCACTTGCAAATGGCGCAGCGGTGATGGCGATACCAGTGTCGCCAAAGAAGCTCGCGCAGCAGCAGTCGTCGATGACCGTGACGTCCGAGGCCGAAGGCGCTGGCGAAGAGAAGCTCGAGAGCACTTGTCTCGGCGGCAACTCATGCTCGATCATGTGATCGCAGCAACTCGGACGCACCACGAGCTCTCGCGCGCTCACTCACTCACGGCTTCGTGTCCAAGAGCACGAGAGCTAGAGAGAGCTAGAGAGACAACGAGGACAGACGAGCGTCGGACGCACTGAGCACAGTGTCGCCGATTGAATATGAACCACCAGCACCACTAAGTAATCAAACTGCCTTCTTTCACGACGCACCACGATCGCCACTGCTATCCTCAGCTCGTACTCGCTCACGCTCGGACGATGGAGGCGACAGTGCAGATGACAACTGATGTCTCTCACTAGCTTCCTCTACCTCACGCACGAGCCGCTCAACGACTGCTGCGACGCTGTCACTGTCATCATGCGCAGCACAAGCCTCGACTGCGCGAACGAGGTCGTCGAGTGCGGATGTGGCAGCGCCGACCATCGCTAGCTCCATGATCTCGAGACTCGCGCGCCGTAACACGAAACCCTCGAACGCTCGACTGCGTGCGTCTTCGCTCGCCATGTCGTCTCGTGCGGCAGCTTCGTGGCGTCGCGATCGAATGAGCTGCGCAGCGCCGCTCTCGCGCACAGCGATCCGCTGGAGGCGCTTGTACTCGCGCACTTGCTCGCTTGCAGCACTTGCGTCTGGCGCCTCGCTGATCATGAACCCGTCCTTGGTCATGAACGGATGCACTGCGAGTCCGCGCTGCTGTGCGCGCCACGCGTTCACGCCGTGCTCCGAGTTCTCGCGCGTGATCGGCACGTAGATCGCGTCCCAGTGCGCGAGCAAGTGCTGCACAGCAGTGATCTGCACCGCTGCTTTCGGCGACGACGTCGCGCGTGTCGACGGGACGCTGTGCATCGACCATTGACAGTCGTGCAGTCGCTGTGCGCGCTCGAGCGCGTCAAGCGACGAGATGCCGTAGAGCCGACCGAGGAGTAGCGCAGCGACAAAGCCTGTGCGACCGTGGCCGTTCATGCTGAAGACGTAGATACTGCGCTTCGCGCGCAGCGCGTCTTCGATCCGAAGCAAGAACGCCTCGAGCGCTGGCGTCTCTGGGACGCCGTCGCGCGGGATCGGGAAGTGCACAAACTCGAGCGCCATCGTGAGCGTCTCGAGTGCTCGCTGTGCTTTCTCGGCGCTCTGTTGCGCGAGCACGAGCTTGTTTGCGAGCGTCTCGCGCATGCTGGCGTCGTCAATAGCAGCTGCAGTTGCGTCGTGCTCGCGGACCTCGGCTTGTGCGAGCTGCACTTGCCGCAGCGTCATCTTCACAGCAGCGCGGAGCTCGATCTGGAGCGTGTCGTACTTGCTCCGCACGACGCGCTCAAACATCCACGGGGTTTGAAGTGAGGATGACGACGAGTGTCCACTGTGTGTGGACACTGTCGACTGAGACGCGACTTGCGGACGTGAATGGGTGTTCGACGACGAACAGCCTGATCGATCGACTGGAGGTGCGCGGTCGACTGATGTTGGCGCCGCTGTACCTGGAGCGAGCGTCGGCGCGACGTGCTCGCGCTCAAACGCTTCGAGCTCCGAGGTTTCTGCGAGACAGACATAGACCGAGATCTCCTGCAGCAGCACGCTCGTGGTGTAGTCTGCGCGCGCAACTATCCGACGTGCGTCGCGGAAGCTCTTGCCAATCGGGTACACGCCTGCGAGGACGCGATTGCGGATAATCCAGTACGACAGGTCGGTCGGACCCGCGTGGTTGGCGCGGAACTGCTTGTAGAGCTTCACGTCATCGATTGCGACGCTGCCGTCGCTGCGCTTGTGCGCGTACACGCGCGGGAGCTTCGGGAGCGCTGCCATGCCAAAGCTCGGGTGCCACGTTATCTGCTCGTGGACTTCAAAGCGGCGCCGCACGGCTGGGTCGTGCAGGCGCACGGCGCTCGCCCAGCGCGCAAGAGCGTGGCGCTGCTTCTCGCGGTACTGTTCGCTCATGAACACGTAGAGCTTCTTCGCTTCGACTTGCCGGCGCTGGTACAGCTGCATCGCAAGGAGCGACGCGTCCAGCGGCCGCGCATTCGCTGCGTCGCTCGCCCACTGCGCCGTGAGTCTGCGGATCCAGTGCTGGATGCGCGTCGCGCCATGCTGCCGTCGCTGCTGGCGCTCGTGGCGGCGACTGCGGTGGACGAACTTGCGCCAGCGCGACCACGCAAAGCCAATGTACACGTGCAGCATCTGCGCCACGATCGTCGCGAGGTGCTGCGTGCGGACGTGGTCAGGGAACACGAGCTCGCGCTGTTCAATGAGGAAGAACCGCAGCCGTCCTGCTGGCTGCCACAGCGCTGCCATGTCTGCCGCAGCTCGAGCGCTTACGGCGTCCCGGTGCGAGTGTCTGTCGTGGATAGACGTTATGGTCGCAGTTGAGAGTGCTGCGCGCGCCATCGCGTCCTCCTCTTTCAGCTGCTCCTCTCGGCCGATCGCGTGCATCCAAGCGCGAAAGTCCCACGCGCCTCGCCCGACGCGGTCGAGGAAGTCGCTGTCGTCCTGCTTGGTGAGACGCACGCGAAACTCGGCACTGAGGCGCTCGTCAGTCTCGTCGAGGATCTCGTTCAGCACCAACGCGGACGGGAACGCACTTGCGACGAAGCGGCCGCTCACGTACTCGCGACGAAACTTGGCGCGGGCTATCGCTTCAGCCGTGACGACTGCGCGGAACGCACTGAGTTGTGTGGGGAAGATGCCGATCTCCTGCGGCCAGAACGGCGCGGACGACAGTGTGTGGAGCTCGAGGCTTGCGCGGAAGAAACCGTTCGGGAGCACTTCGACGCCGCGCAGCCAGAGCACGCGGTAGTAGAACGCACCATGGGCGTTTGCGCGCGTGCTCGCGTCGTGGACGACTGTGCCATGGAGCAGCTCGCGCGTCCAGCGACCGCAGTCCTCGGCGCGAAAGAACACGCGCGTGCCGATTGGGAGGTACGCGCGGCGGTCGACTTGGGTCGAGAGGTCCCAGCGCTCGAGTGTTGGAGGTTGAGACGACGACACTACTGCTGCTGGTGGTAGTGCGAGGGTCCGTGGCGACAGGATCGGTGCAGCTGGTGGCAACTCTGTCGACTGCTTTCGACCGCACTGGCGCTCGTCTGGAGCGAGTCCTCGAGCGCTGTCTGGGCTACACGCTTTGCCACCTGCGAGGCTAGTAGCGCCGATGGCACTGTCGTCAGCAACGACGAAAGCCTTGACACTGCGTTCGATCGTGTGCGTTGCGAGCGCTGGGATCTGCAAGCGAAGCAGTCAGTCTGTCAGCCAAGAGTCAAGAGTCTAGCAACTCGACCTTGTATGAAGCAGCTCACGTACGATGTGAATCGCGTCCGTGCACACGAAGCAGAGCTGCTGCGCGCAGTCTGCGCACGTGAACGCAGTCTGGCGTGTGCCACACTCTTCGCACACCGGTGCTCTCCGTGGCGATTGCTGCTGCTGAACCTGGTAGTCATTGCCATCTTCATCTTCATCCTCTGACGCTGCCAAGTGTGACTCGACCACACAGTCGTGATGTGCGTCGTGGACTCCACACGCAGCCTTGAGTGCGTCTTCGTGCGTCACGAGCGGAAAGTTGCGTCGGATCCACTCTGGCAAAACGCTGCTGTCGTCGTGCTCGAGCAGTTGTGGAGTGTGCTCTTCGTCCGTGTCATCGACGTCGCTCGCTGTCCAGATCTCTGCCTCACACTGTTGCTGCTGCTGCTCGTCCATGCCGTCGCAAGTGCAGCCATGCGATGCTGACTCGTTGGCGTCGTCACCACTTGCAACGCGATCGTCGTCTGCTGCTTGTGAGTCGTAATGCGTCTCGCGACCATCGCTGTCCTTTGCCACGAGCGTCGCAGCGCGCTGCTCGTTGTCGATCGCGCGCGCTGGGTCGCCATCATTGCTCAGCTCCGCCATCCGACGCACTTGGACAGAGGCGAGCGAGCTGCTCGCACTCGACGCCAGACCACGTGAACCGTCACTCTGTCGTTGACACTTGACCGCCAGCACCACCAAGTCACCAAGGTCCACCACAACGTGTCTCTTGTGTGTTCATGCGTGATTCGTTAGTGCGCAGAGGAGCTGAACGAGTGCGCACACCTCGTTCGTCCTACGCCACTAGCCTCTCTGTGTCTCTTCTGTGTGTGTGTCTCTCTGTGTGTGTGATGAGAGAGCATCAGTCGGCTTCCCTTGAGCGACCGCCGACGATGGCGTCTCGCCTCCCTCACTCTCTCTCTCTGTCTCTCTGTCTGTGTGTATGTGTTGTGTGTGTTGTGTGTGTCTGTGTGTGAGTGAGCTCAACCCCAAATGAACAACCGACCTACCAGCCACCGAGGCGCTAGTTGCCGTTGTTCAGGATCGAGCCTGGGTGGCGGTAGCCTGCGCCGCTGAGTGCGCTGTGGAGGTGGTGCGCGCGGTCGCTCTCGCTCTCGCTGCTCGCGCCGCCACTGAGACCGCTAAAGAAGCTCGCAGACTGGAGACCGCTCGAGTGCGACACGATCGCCGGGTCATAGAAGCCTGGCGCACCACTGCTGCTGCTGCTGCGCGTTGCGTCGTCAAAGCCGAGCGAGCTCAAGCTGCCGTTGCTGCTGTGCCACGCGCTGCCAGGACCCGTGGCGCCGCTCGCGCTGTGCGACAGGTCCGGGAACCCTGCGCTGCTCGCGGGGTAGTCGCCGCCAAAGCTGATGTTGACGTTCGGGAGCATCTGCTGGAGGAACGCCAAGCCCGAGCCCATCATCATCAAGTCGTCGCTCGCACCCGACGACGGCGGCGCCGACGGCGCGCCAGCGCCAAAGCCGCTGCTGCTAAACGGCGGCGGCGCGTGGTGTTGCTGCTGCGGTGGCAGTGCGTGCGACCCGAGCGGCGGAAACGCAGACGTGTCGCTGTGCAGCGGGAACGCACCAGGTCCACTGCTGCTGCTGTTGAGACCGCTCACGGCGGCGCCGTAGCCAAACGGACTCGGCGGTGCGCCGCGGCGACTCGACGACTCGAGCATCCCAAACGGACTCGATGGGACACTGCTGCTCGCGTGGTGCGGCGACGGTGCACCGGGCGACGTCGCGGGGATCGACAGACCGCTCGGCTGGTTCGCAAACGCAAAGCGCGAGCTCCGCGCATTCGACTGCGGTGTTGTCGCGAGCGGCGGCGGCGGCGGCGGATTCACAGTGTTGTTGCTCAGCTGGACGCCGCTCAGGAGCTCTGCAAGTGCGTCCGACGACGACGCAACAGCGCCAGACGACGCCGACACGGTCGACGACTCGGAGCGCTGGCTAAAGATCGCGTCGATCGACGCAAACGACAGCGACGAGCTGCTCGCAGACGCGCTCGCTGGCGCCATTGGCAGAGGCGGCGGCGTGGCAAAGACACTGGCGCTCGCAACGCCGCTGTGCGTCCCGAGCGGGTCGTTCTCGTGGTTGCTGCTGCTGCTGGTCGTGAACGCCGACGCGACGCCCCACGCGTGGTCACGCTCGTGGCTCGCGCTCCGGTGGATCCCGCCGTCAAAGCCGAGCGTGAACGGACTGAAGCCAGCGTGTGTGTCCTCGAGTTCCGAGTGCTGCAGTGCGACCGACGGACTCGGGAACGGCTGAGCCCACGCCGGCTCTTGGATCGTCGAGCCCGTCGCGAGCTTGAGCGCTTCGAGCGGACCCACGACGACGCTCGCATCTTCTGCGCCGCTGCGGCTGCCAGTCGGTGGCCGACGACCGCTCGACGTGTCGACGTGGAGCGTCGGGCGGCGCGAGGACTCGTCAGACTTGGCGCTCGTCACAGGTGCAGATGTCGGCGACGGCGGCGATGCCGGTGGCGACGCGCTGCGACCGCGGCGATCCGACGTGAGCTTCTCAGCCATCGTTAGCTCAGACGAGAGTGTCCGCGAGACGCTCGCTGCCCCAGCGACGATCTTACTGAACGGCTCTGAGATCGTCGGTGCGCTGCTGCTGCTCGGTCCTCCTGCGCGCGACGGCGACGGCGACGACGCCACCGACGAGCTGCTATCGGACCGGTGCGCCGACTGCTTGAGCTTGTAGATCGCAGCGGCGCTCTGTGCTTTGCGCTGTGCGTCTGCGTGCTCGGCACTCGACGCAGTAGATGACGACGATGCTTGCGGACGGTACGGCGGCGGGAACTCGAGTCCTGCGCGCACTTCCGGCGCACTGCCTGCCATCGTCGACTCGCGGAACGCGGCTTTGCCAGAATGCAGCGCTGTATATTCGAGAGAACGAGTGTGAGTGAGTCTCACGTACAAGCACGTGGTTGCAATTGTCAAGAGAAGACGTACCGGACTGCATCTCTTCTTTTGTGAAGCTGTCGTCCTGGTCCCCTAGCTCGTGGAGGTAGAGACAGTCGGGGTTGTTGCATACGAGGTTCCGGAGGAAGAAGTTGCAGTACTTGGTCGTCCCAAAGCTCGCACTAGCGATCGTGTCGTCGGTCGATGGTCAGTGGGTGATTGGGTGATGGATTGTGCGAGGAAGTAAGTGAGTAGACGCACCGGAGCATGCTGCCGTCGAGGTAGAAGCCGTCTATTGCGATGATGCACGCGAGCGCGTCGTCCTTGTTCGCGAATGTGATGTACGCGCTCGCCGTCGCGTTCGACCGGTCCGTGCTCAAGTGCGCCTTGTTCACGACCGCCTTGACGATCTTGCCGTACTGACCAAAGCACTCGCCCGAGCGCAAGTGCTGCAGACGATCAAGAGAGAGGAGAGAGTGCGTCAGTCCCTCAGTGGCTCGTTCGACAGTGTTGGCGAGCGCAAGCAGCGGAGCGTACCTCTTCGTCCGTGAAGCTCTGCGGCAG
Source organism: Pythium guiyangense (assembly GCA_003730235.1). Lineage (NCBI taxonomy): Eukaryota > Oomycota > Peronosporomycetes > Pythiales > Pythiaceae > Pythium > Pythium guiyangense. Next base: position 360,345 of record QXDM01000083.1, on the reverse strand, counting down.
ACCGATGACGTACACGAGGTTGCGCTGCATCACGCGCACGTTTGCGAGGCTCTTGCGGTTCACGTTCTGGCGCGTGGTCGACTGCGCCGCGGCTGCGGCGTTGCGCCGGTCGGTCTTTTCCTTTTGCTTGCGCTGCTTCGTTCGCCGCACGACGTCTTCGCGGTCGAGCGTGTTCTTTTGCTTCGAGATCTCCGAGTACGGCGTGCGGCACGCGGGACAGAGGCCGTTGTACTCGTTCTTGATCTGGTGCCAGCACCAGAGACAGACCTGTGCACGACGCAAGTGTGCGTAAGAGAGTGAGTGAAGAGAGTGAGTGAAGAGAGTGAGGGGAGTCGTGCGCGCGTGTCCCCTTTGCTGCGCTCGTGGTGCGACTGCGTCTCCCCCTCGATCTCGACTGTCGTCACGCGTGACGACACACGAGGAGCTCTCGGTGGAGGGACGAGGGGGACAATCGCGATCGCAGAACGAAGAGCAGAGGGGAGAGAGCGTGGACGCACCTGGTAGCCGCATGGACATGCGTCGAACGTCTTGTCCGTGATGTCGAGCTCCTCCATGCACAGTGGGCAGCAGTCCTGTTCCTCTTCGTCCGCCATGGTCTCTCTTGCTCTTCGTGCGCTTCGTGCGTTCGTTGCTTGTACTCGCTTGCTTGGTGGTGGCCAGGCAGTCTCGCGTGCTTTGCTTGACCTCGCACTCGCTTGCTTCTTTGCTTTTAGTCTGCGTTTTTGTATGACGCATTGTGATGTGTGTACCACTTCACGTCTTTTGTTACTTTGTTTTGTCACTATCAACAATTACCCATTAATTACTTTAATCAAGTTTATTTGACTCACTTGAAAAAAATATGCTCCATCGAGAAGCTTGATATAATGTGTTGTGTGGACACATCAACATAAACAAATACGACAGTAACATACGATTAACAAAACGGAAATGCTAGGGTCCAGGATTCGGCTTCCAGGTCTGGCACAGGATCGCACAACATGTCCCGCCCAGGATCGAAGAAGAAAAATTGCAAGCAAATAAACCTAACCCGCCCCTCGAAAGCGAAGAAATCGAGCGAATAAAATACCTCCCCCTCTTTGGTGGCCAGAAACGCTCGGTTTCATTCATTCTTCAAATCAAGCGCGCGGCGACGACGAGAAAGCGCGGCAACTGGCAAATCGACGTGTGTGTGCGTACGTGTGTGTTAGAATGAGCTCCCACGATTACGAACTGACGCTGTGAACGTGCTGTGTGACTGTGCGCAGACGTCTGCTACGCTCTGCGCGATTCCTGCGCGATTGAAGCGATACAGGTCGAGATATAGATGACGGTGCGTTTGTATGAGTCTGAGTATGCTGTGCGTGCATCTCGCGATTGGACACGCTCGCTGACGTCGTGGACGTATCGTGTGTTGCGTCTGCACCTACCAGGCAACCAATTTCGACGACGACTGTGCCTGCGACGGTCAATCGAGGCGTGAACGTCGCGGTACGTGCGTTTGAGTGCTACGCACACGTGTGCGCGTGCTGCACGCATGACTGCGCGTGCAGACGCAAGTCCTGACGATCTGTGCGCGGCGTGTGTGTGCGTGCTCCGTCGCTACGCGTTGTCATGAGCGAAGCCGATCACGCGATCAGCGTGGGCGAAGTACAAGGCCGACATCGCGAAGACGAGACAAGAAAGCCTGACTTCCACGCGATCCGAGCGAAATGCCTTGTCCTCTAAGGTCGAAGACGAACATGTCAGCGACGATGACGTACAATCCGACGACGAAGACTCGAGTGACAACCAGTTCTCGACGACACGCACGCCGCAAGAAGGACGAGCAACGCGACAGCAGTATCCAGTGGTCTGCAACAACACGTGATTGTACAAGTCGCCCATGATCGTGGAGTGCGGAAGCGGTTCGACGATCGAGCGCGACTCTAGCGATCGCAACGACTCAGTACGACGCAACCCGAGTTGCGTGGCATCGACGCTGTCGTGCACGAGCTACGAAGTCTCCATGATCGTCGTGCGATCACGATCACCGTCGACGATCGCGCGCGACTGCCATCGGCGATCCACCACGGTTGTCATCGGCGATCCTGTGCGGTTACATTGGCGATCCAGAGCCAAGCCTGGCCGTGAACGCGAAGGCGTATGCAGACATCATCGTCGGCGACTGTGTCAAGTGACTCGGCAAGCGCGATCGACTCGCAGCGAGTGTGCTCGTCCCATCAGCATGATTGGAAGACCACTGAGCGACAGGGGATCGACCCATCCCCCGACGATCCAGTGAAGCCCAAAGGTGAGCAGAGGTCCACTGTAACGGGATTGCTGTGCTAAGTACGAAGTAGCACAGCAGACACCCATTTAGTGGCTCAACCTGATTTCTGACGACCATGGTCGTCCCATCAGAGGGCTCACTATTTAGGTTAGCTCCCTCACTTTGATCACTATACATGATCCTAATACAAAAACCTCAGAGTTGAAAATACCGAGTTCAGCGCAGTCCCTCTGCGCTTCACCACATCGCTTCCTCGTAAGACCACGTGTAAGCTACGTCACGGAGAACACTCCCGTGACATCTGGTAGCACTTCGTAGTCCGTCTAACGACCAAGATGAGCACGCTCCCGATCGAAGGTGACAACGGAACGTCGCTCAACTACAGCGACTTCGCGCACCTGACTCCGTACGAGTGGGACGCGCTGCGCCGCCTCGCCGACGTGTCCGGCCTGACGGCTGTCGCGGCAATGCTGTCCGCGATGTCGCAGGAGCACCAACGTGCCGCTGCACAAGAGTTCATGGTCCGCGAACTCGCCGACGCGCGTCGGCGAGGCTCAACTCCCGCGGCATCATCAAGGAGCGACGTCGTCAAGCTCGACGTAACCAGCTACAACGGCGAAGGTCCCAACCGACTCGCTTTGAACCGCTGGCTGTGCGAGGTCGACATTGCCATACACGCGCGGCAGCTCACGTCCGAAGTGTCGCGCACCCACTTCCTCCTGTCCAAGCTCGGCGGCCGTGCAAAGGAGTGGGCTTTGGGCCGGCTTGTCGCCGACCCCGATTGCTTCCCGACGCTTGACGCGCTGAGAAGCGATCTGCGACTCGCGTTCGAGCCGCCTCAAGACGAGATGCATCATCGCGCTGCGTTCCTCGCACTCAAGCAAGGTCGCGCGTCCATGCGCGACTTCGTGCAACGTGCTCGTCACCTCGTCTCATGCGTCACTTCGTCTCCGATCGACATGGCGACGCAAGTCCATGTCTTCATTTCCGGCTTGAACGCTGGTCACCAGCGCCTCTACTTGACCCGGAAGCCTCCGGCGTCGCTCGAAGAGGCTTTTGCGATCGCGATTCGCGAAGACTTCAGCGTATCCGCCTCGCGGGGCCACCACGCGGTCGTCCCGCGAGCTGACAACAGCGCCGAACCGATGGAGATTGACGCAATCGAGCACGAAGCGACTCCGCCACGTACAGGCTCTGGTAACAGCAACGGCAGTCGCCGCGGCGGAACAAGCAACAAACAACTCATTTGCTTCCGCTGCCGCAAGGTCGGTCACCGCGCGGCAGTATGCCGTGCTCCAGCTCCAGTACTTGCTACTGTTGAGGTCGAAGGCGAGTCCGAGCAGCCCGCGCATGCAAAAAACGCGGGCTCCCAGTAGGTGCAGGGCGACCTACTGGGCTCATCCAGCGGAACGTGCCTCCGGTGGCGTCACCTTCTGCTAGCCCCTCCAACGCCGCGCTTCATGCGCAGCTCTTTGCCACCACCTCAAGCAGCGACAAGCGGCTGATCGTACTCAGCTTGCATGTCGCCGGTGCGAAGCGATCCCTTCGCGCCCTTGTCGACTCAGGCGCGACAAACAACTTTGTACGAGCCGAGGCGCTGCAACTCCTGCCCTCGCGGCTGCGTGCCCGCGAGCAACCAGGTGCGATGATCGTCAAGTTCGCAGACGGCGAGCCACGGTCGCTCCCGCGGCGATCGGTCGAATTCCAGTACGAGTTCGACGGATTCAAGAGCACCGACACGTTCCTCGTCGTCGACCTCGGCGGCTCGTTCGACTGCATCTTTGGAATGCCGTGGCTGGCGCGCCACAGGCCTGACATCGACTGGCTGAGTCGCACTGTAAAGCCTCGCGACATCGACGTCGACGGTGTTCTCGCTCACTTGAGCGATTGCGCGAGCATCTGGCCGCACGTGGCTGTCGTGGACCCGGACTCCACGACCCTCAACCCGCACGAAGTGAGCGATGGCCCTTCATGCGCGGTTTGCTGCAAAGAACCGTGCGCCACGCCAACGAGACAAAAGATTGCTGATGACCAGTGGGTCACAGTGTGCCGCAGGAAGCAGACCGATCCTGCGGCGAGAAGCGGAGAGGCACCCGGGCGTTCCAAAGCCGACACAGCACGAGCAGTGGCTCGCGCTCCAGCGTCTCAGGCGCGCGAGAGACATCCACACGCGCCGGCTTGGCCCGTCGCGCCGGCGCCGACGTTCGACACGATCCACGTCGTCAACATGACTGGTCACGGCCCGCCGCGCCACGACATGAAGATCACAAGCCCGCCTCGCGATGCAACCGAACTCACTCGGCTGCCTGTGATGTCTTGGAAGAACATGCTCAGCGAGATCAAACTTGGTCTCGTCGAGCAACTATGCGCCATCGTGATCGACCCTGCGGATTCGGCGCTCGTTGTCAGCGAGCGCCCGATTGGCGCGGAGCCGAAGTCTGCTCGCGAAGAACGCTACGCTGCGCAGTCATGGAGCGAGCTCGAAGCATCTGGGAACCCAGTCTTGGACCTCGCCCGCGAGTTCTCCGACATCTTCCCCGACAAGATCCCGCCGGTGCTCCCGGCGGACAGGGGCGTACGCCACGAGATCGACCTCGTGCCTGGAACAAAGTACTGCGTGACGCGGCAATGGCCGCTGCCGCGCGACCAAATCGAAGCGATCGACTCGTTCTTCGAAGGCCGGCGAGCCGCCGGGCATGTACGCGAATCGACATCGCCGCATTCGAGTCCAACGTTCTGCGTAAAGAAGGCGACTGGAGGCTGGCGCATCGTCCACGCGTTCAACAAGCTCAACGACGCGACGATCCCAGCACAGACGCCGATCCCGCGCAAGGACATGGTCCTCGACACCATGTCTGGCAGCACGATCTTCAGTACCATCGATCTCACCGACGGCTTCTACCAGATCCTCATGCGCGAGTCCGATGTTCCGCTGACGGCAGTCAGTACTCCCAGCGGCATGCTCTGGGAGTGGCTGGTGATGCCGCAGGGGCTGAAGAACGCCCCTGCCACGTTCAACCGCATGGTCTCGCACGTGCTGCGCCCGTTGCGTGACTTCGCCCCGAGCTACTTTGACGACATCTTCGTGCACAGTCGCGCCACCGAGGGCGAGACAGATCTGGATGTCCATCTCGGGCACTTGCGCAAGGTCTTCGAAGCCATGCGCGAGAACAAGCTGTACGCGAACTTGAAGAAGTGCATCTTTTGCGCTCCCGAGATCCCGGTGCTCGGCAGCTACGTGAGCGCGGAAGGTGTCCGCGCTGATCCTGAGAAAGTTGCGTCGATCGTCGCGTGGCCGGTACCTCGCGACCAAAAGGAGCTCCGGCAGTGGCTTGGGCTTGCGAACTACCTTCACCACTACGCGAAAGACTTCGCGTCCGTCATCTTCCCGCTCTCGCAGTTGCTGAAGAAAGACACCACGTGGGAGTGGCGTCGCGAGCACCAGACAGCGTTTGATGACATCAAGACGCGGCTCTCTTCCGCGCCGGTACTTGCACTGGCGGATCACACGAAGGAGTTCCACGTCGTTTGCGACGCGAGCGACTTCGCGATCGGCTGCGCGCTCATGCAGCATGACGCTGAGGGACGGGAGCGCGTCATCAGCTTCCAGTCGCGACAGCTGAAGCCCGCTGAGCGCAACTACCCTGTGCACGACAAGGAGCTGCTCGCGATGCGCTACGCGTTGGTGAAGTTCCGCGTGTATCTGCTGGGTGAGCAGACGTTCGCGATCTACACCGACCACGCGTCTCTCCAAACCGCGACAAAGTCGCCGCACTTGAGCCAGCGCATGGCGCGCTGGCTGTCGTTCTTCGCCGAGAACAACTTCGTCGTCTTCTACAAGCCGGGCGCGACGAACATCATCGCTGACGCACTGTCGCGGCGTCCCGATTACGACCCGCGACCCGACTCGCCGCAACACGCTGTCGACGATGACGACGAAGAATGCAGCGCGTGTGTCGCGCTTGGTATAAGCGCGACGGCGTCAACTGCTGTGAGCCCGCTTCGAGATGAGATCGCCGCGGCGTACTCCCGCGACCCGTCGTGCGCCGCAATGCTCAGGTACTGCCGAGAACCGTCCAAATCGACGCTGCAGCTTCTCGCTCCTTCAGCGCGGAGCCAGGCGCCGCGCTACTCGGTATCCGGCGACTTGCTCAAGTACCAGATCGATCGCTTCGACAGCCCTCGCGTCGTCGTGCCGCTCGACGACGACCTGCGCGCTCGTATCTTGCACGAGTACCATGACGCTGCGCCTGGCGGTCACCTTGGCCGCGAGAAGACGTATCTCGCTCTTGCGCGCGACTTCTACTGGCCCCACATGTACAAGTGGGTGCGCAAGCGGGTCCGTTCATGCGAGACATGCCAAAGGGTCAAGCCTTCGCAGTCGTCGCAGGCCCCGCTTCAGCCGCTCCCAATCGCCGCGGACGCCTGGCGATCCGTGAGCATGGACTTCATCTTCGGGCTGCCTCGTGATCACGCTGGTTGCACGGGCATTTTTGTGGTTGTCGATCGCTTCAGCAAGATGACACACCTTGCGCCAGTCGCGGTCGGCATCACCGCGCAGGAGACAGCTGAGCTCTTCCTCTCCATGGTGTATCGGCACCATGGCATGCCGACGTCGATCGTCTCTGACCGCGACCCGCGCTTCACGGCAGCGTTCTGGGACCGCTTCTTCCAGCTTCTCGGGACGCGGTTGCTCATGTCGACCGCGTCGCACCCGGAGACCGACGGGCAGACGGAGCGCGTCAACCGAGTCGTCGAAGATGTGCTGCGCAGTTACGCGTCGTCGTACACGTCGTGGAGCGCGCTGTTGCCGATGGTCGAGTTCGCGATCAACAACGCAGTGCACGAGTCCACGGGCCACACGCCGTTCTTCATCAACAACGCGCGTCACCCGCGCGTTCCCGTGGTTCTTGGCTTTGACGACGACGGCTTTCTTGAGGGGGGAGGGACACCGAGCGCGTCGGTGTCATGCGTCGCTCTTCCAGCATCTTCGGAGGCGAGCTCGCGCTCCAACAGGTCGTCGCACTGCGCAGTCGTGATGACTCCAACAGAGGCGACAAGTTGGGCCAACGCGGCACTCATCGCGCCGTCGCGACGCGCGATCGCCATCACCACGCGCACTGGCGCGGACAAACCATCCGCGCATTCAGCTACGATCGACGAGGATCGTGTGCTCGAGTTCGTTCAAAAGCGCGAGTCTGTCGCGCGCTTTGTGCGCGATGCAGTCGCCGCAGCAGTCGATCGACAGAAAACCGCAGCCGACCAGCGCGGGCGCAAGAACTTCGAGAAGTTCGCGGTCGGTGACCGTGTTTTGCTATCGGCGTCCGGCATTGCACCTGGTTCTGTCACGAACCTTGGCGCGACCAAACTCGCGCCGCGCTTCATCGGTCCGTTCACGATCGTACGATGCAAAGGCGAGGCGTACACACTCGACATGCCTAGTGCATTACGTCTGCACCCGACATTCTATGTCGGGCGCTTAAAGCGCTATGTACCGGCTATGCCCCCTACGGACGAGCTGCCTCGCCAGGCTCGAAGCGCGACCCGACGTGACGAGGACGCGGCTTCGTCAAAGCGCTTGGCGGCGTCTGACCCGCGCGGAACGCCCGATTGTCCGCGCGAAGAGCCTCGTTTGCCTGGACCACCTTCGCCAGCTGCGCTCGAAGCGCAGCAACCTCTTGGTCGAGTCGATCCGCCTCCGCAATCGCGTCATCGGTGCGGCTCAGAGCAACGTCGGCGTCGTGCGACACCATCTCCAGCCGATCAGGCACAGGCGCGACTGTCGTCTCGTCGCGCCACGTTCCGCCGCGATGGTCCGCCGCCGCTTGTTGACAGCGCGGGTCACCCGCGCTGGATCGTCGATCGTCTGCTTGAACACCGCGACCGTGGTCGCGGTGCCAGTCGCCGCGAGTATCGTGTCCGCTGGCTTGGCTTTGACTCGGCCAGCGACTCGTGGGAGCCTCGCGCCACTCTCCTCGAAGACGTTCCCGACTTGGTGATGGCGTACGAGGCCGCCACTGCTGCTGCTGCTGCTGCTGCTCGCGCCAAGGCGACGGCGCGCGCGCGACCACGGGACCGAGAGCGTGAACGCGATCGTCTCGGCTCTTGCCACGCCACATGCCTCTCCTGCGAGCGCGCGAAGCGCGCGCTGCCCGGATACGCGCGCTGGGGGGAGCGCGCGACGAGACGGAGACGATGAGCGAGAGCGGCCGCGCGAACGAGAGCGAGAGCTCCTCGTCGCCAGGGGAGTCGCGCACGGTGCTGCAGTCGTACAGCGACAGTCGGCGAAGCGCGTCGGCGTACGTCGCCGTCGCTGCGATCACGCTCGAGCTCGGCAGAGGCTGGCGGCAGGCGTCGCACATAGCTCGGCTCTCGTCGCCGTGCTGCATGGTCTTCGGGGTCGTCGCTGCTGTTGCTCGCTGCGTCGCGCCACGTGTGCGCGTCGTGTTGCTTCTTCTTGTGTGCTTTTGCTTCCTTTTGCTTGCGTGTCTGCAAGCTTGTGTGGGGGATGGTGTAACGGGATTGCTGTGCTAAGTACGAAGTAGCACAGCAGACACCCATTTAGTGGCTCAACCTGATTTCTGACGACCATGGTCGTCCCATCAGAGGGCTCACTATTTAGGTTAGCTCCCTCACTTTGATCACTATACATGATCCTAATACAAAAACCTCAGAGTTGAAAATACCGAGTTCAGCGCAGTCCCTCTGCGCTTCACCACATCGCTTCCTCGTAAGACCACGTGTAAGCTACGTCACGGAGAACACTCCCGTGACATCCACGATAGTGCAAGCTAGTCAAGCATAGCGAGATCAAGTCAAAGCGGTAGATAGTTAAGCAAAGTAATTCAGTCCGGAATTCTCCTTGTCCAGCACACGTCCGATCCAGTCGATAGGGGATCGCGAGTGACCAGCCTCGCAGGGCCCGTTCTAACCCTCACGCCCAGCACCTGTGACGCGCAGGTCCGGAATTGAAAGCTCCGAAGAACCGCTCCGATCGACCGACGTGGGGTCATTGGATTGGCATTGGCATTGGCGATCATCTGGCGATCTTGACGATCACCGACAATTAAGAGCACGTGATGAGCCTGGAAGCTTTGGCCAGATCGTCCCCTGCTACCATCTGCAGCGTCTACGCTCACAGATCGTTGTGCCCCTTTTGGGATCGCGACCTGCGATCCTCGACACCGCCGGCTTCGTGCGACGATCTTCCGCACGCACCGGCGATCCCCAGCAGAGCATCTAGGAGGCCTCACAACCCGTCCGCTACAGACGCTCTGCGCCCCGCACGGCTCATTTGATCGCGCCGTGCGTCCGTGATCGTGCCTCACAACCACGATCACGACCCGCGATCGTTGAAGACCCTCGACGATCGCGCAGTGCATCTCGCCGGAACAGCGAGATCGCACGACCCCAAGTCCCTCTCTCCCTCCGAGGACCGTCTTCCCCACCGCCAACGGTCGACACTACACGCCGGTAAAGCGGATCGCGCCCTGCGATCCGGTATAAGACGGAGCGGCAAGGGTCTGACACTGAGGACAAGAATTTGCTGTGGTCGTTCCACCACACAAGCGACTTGCGAACACTAAAGCGGCGAAGAGCGGCAAGCAAGTGCAGATGGTTCCAGAGGAGTGTAGCCCGTACCAGCGCGTCTACATCTGCACGCACGGCTGGAAGTCAAAAGAGCGAGGCACCGGAAAGCGACCGCGCCGGCACGACCGGTTCACGGACTGCCCGTTTCGGTTCGTCGTGCAGCTGACGATGGTCAAGAACGAGTTTACTTTGGCCGTGAAGAACATGCTTCTGCAACACAACCACCCGGTCGACGACGACACGTTCGGGACGTATCGCGCGGTATCCAGTGCGCAGAAACGCAGCAACAGGTCAGCATCATGATCGCAAATGACACTCCGCGCTTCAATATCTACGAATTCCTGCTTGCGCGCGGCGAGAACGTCATCAAGCACGATGTCGACAACCTAGTGAATGCGCATCGATCGCGCATCTCTACGAAGGATGACGACGATGCCACGTCGGAGGTCATCGCGAGCTTTGTTCGAGACGACGACGAGTGCGTCGTGTCCGTCGACGAGTCGCCGGCTGGCGACAGCGGCATCATTTCGCTGACCACGCGCTACATGCGCGACATGTACACGCGCTTCCCGGAGATGCTCTTGGTCGACTGTACCCACACGATCAATCGGTACGGCTTAGCACAAGTTTGCACGTGTGTCATCCATGTCCAGTACAGGATTCATACATGTCGTCTCCATATATCATCCTTGCCGTCTCTGTGTCTCATTCAAAGCGTGTCGTTGACGCTTGTACGCTCTGCTTGCGTCTAGATACAACTGCCAGCTCTGCACCTTGATGGTCATGGACGAGTTTGGCGAGGGTCAAGTCGTACAGCAGTCGCTTCTCGAGAAGAACAGCGACTGGCACATAAATTGCGCCATCAGCACTTCAAGCGAGCGGACCCAAACCGACACAAGCTCTTACAAGTCGTGGTGGTGGACAAGGACCTGCAAGAGATCCGCGTTCTGCGCACGCACTTCCCGGACGCACGCGTGCTGATCTGCCCCTTCCACGTCATCAAGTGGCTTAAACAGCACTCGCGCAAGCTGGAGTTCGGGAAGCTCTCCGCCGACGACCACGGCACCCTCGACCATCTCGTGCACAACTGCATCTACGCGGCGAGTGCGGACGCGTACGACGAACACTACTCGGCGCTCGGTGCGATGCGCAAGCGCATCCACTTTGACTCGTTCTACGACTACTTTGCACGGAACTGGCACTCCTGCAAGGAGATGTGGGTCATGTACATGCGGTCGAAGATCCCCCACTTCAAGAACCACACCAACAACAGGCTCGAAAGCTTCTTCGGCAAGTTCAAAGACGGCGTGTCTGGGTCGACAAGCATGGCCAAGTGCATCCAGTCGATCATCGCCACCGCACGCCGCCACGAGAAGGAGTACATGGACCAAAAGCTGCGCGTTGGCACGAACACGAACATCAACTACTACAACGAGATGAGCCAAGTGTTGCAGTTCACGACCCACTACGTCGCTGAGCAGATCGCGCCCGAGTACGCAGCCGCGTTGCAGAAAAGCGACGAGTACCTCTTCGCCGTGGACAAAGACGACGATGTCGTGGTCGTTCAAGGCCACACGCATCAGCAACGCGTCAACACGCTCGACTGGACATGCAGCTGTCTGTTCTCCATGAGCATGAAGCTGCCGTGCAGACACGTCATGGCATACCGCAAGCACAAAGGAGCCAGATCGGTCGGCCCCTTCACTCGGATCGACGTCAGGCACATAGTCCGAACATACTGACCATGACCTGAACATGATTCAACTATGAATGGCCCATGATTTGACCTTTTTGCTCTCTTTCTCTTGTCTCTGCACACGCTAGATGGCTGCGAAGCGTCGGTGATCTCCCGCCAGTTCGTCAAGTCATGTACCGCCGGGCTCAGACAGTCGCGGTGAAACCGCCGACACGAACCGCCGCTGAGAGATACAACGAGACGATGCAGCAAGCTCGCATGATCTCCTCGGAACTTGCGGACATCGACGACGACGAGGAGTTCGACGAGTACCTTGCCTTCTTCCTGAACACATGGCGGAACGTGCGCCAGCAGAAGCTGTAATGGGACCTCAGACGACCGAACTGCAGAGTAGTTGGACAACACTGAGTCCCAATACGGGGTCTTGAGGAAGCTTGGGCTCCAGCGCGAAGGGACTCACACGAAGTGAGCCGATCGCTTGTGCGTGGAGGGGGTCTTGGTGCCGAGAGGACGGCCGGAGAGAGGAGAGGAAGGCGACTTGAGTGGTAGAAGGTAAATTCGCAACTGACTTAAAATGCACTGGTGGTTCCTGCTGCGAGCTGCCGCTGTCGGCAGTCGCTCTGTTCTGCTTTCCTAAATCACCTCAAGGGCGCCTAGAGGTTTTATGAGTAAAACCTCACTCCTACTGATATCAACCTACTTTGCCTAATATAAAACCTTGGGTACAATCGAGGTTCAACCCACAGACCTTGAACTTGAAGTCCGGTGAGAAAATTCCTTGATCCGTGATTGGCTCACGCCTCTCACTCAAACATCAGTGTCGCGTCGCCACGCGTCACCGATCCAGTTCCCCAAGTGCAGGAACCATCACTCTGCAATGGATTACTCCCAGAGGTGATTACACCCACTGGTCCATGCGAGAATGCCCATGACGTCATACCATGACATCACCATGTGGGAATGTTGGTATCCACCAACTTCCCTAAGGCTACAGGGTGGTGTGGTCCACACAACCGTACCCATGTAACGGCCAGGGTAGGTCCGTTACATCACCTCCCCCTTAAAGTTCGACTCCGTCGAGCTAAAAGGTGTGCTCTAGGTTCATCTCATTCGAGATCATCCTGGAACATTCTCGAAGGTTCTCGAACCTTCGCGAACCATCAAGAATCCTTGGCTGATTACGCCGTGATGGCACTTCGTGACCGATGATTACGCTCTTGATTGCGTCATCACATGTCTCACCATTCGGTGGACAGTCACACGCTGGCATCGCCACGAGCCGCGAGCAGGTCGGCATTCGCCTCATTCGGCAATTCGCCACCGACCTGACAAGCGCTCGACGAAAACCCGCAAGGGGGAACGTCCCAAGCCGACAGCATTGCGATCCCTGACCCGTTGCCCTCGACTCCGTGGCACTAGTTCCAAACGAGTGGGCGGCGGACAGGTTAAACGCGAGGCTGCTGCCGGAAGGCCACGGTCAACCGTGTCCGGGGCGTTCCAGTCCAAAGTGCACAACCACTCGGAGCTGAAGCCGACTGCCAGACTGACCGAGTCAGCTCTGGTCGGAGTGGATCCTTTCCCTCCGTCGCTGCGAGCCGTTCCTTGCTGCCATGAAGCGCGCAAGTGAACGGGACTCCAGCCGTTCCGCCAAGAAGAAGTCGGGGACGGCAGCGCTCTTCGACATCTCGGGGATTCACCATCCTCGAGGTGGCGTTGAGTACTATCGCGACCGCTTCTTCGCCTGGCTTCGGGTCAACCGCCGTGATGACCCGACCCAGTCGCTGGCTGCGAAGACCAACTCTTGGCGAACGTTTGTCCATCTCGAGAACGAGAGCAAGATCGACTCCCTTCTTGCGAAGGCGAGGCTTGACTCTCATCGGAGTTCGGATGCCCACCGATCCTCCGATCGTCGTAGCTCGGATCGCTCCGAGTCTACAGACGGTTCTCGTACTCGCGAACGATATCAGGAACATCAGCCGCGAGGCTCTCACGATGCTCCCAAGTATCTTCGCTCGGCGGATATCCCCGCCAGCGCACACGGAAGAAGCGAGTCGGTCGCATCTCCCCGCGCCTCGACCGTGTCTGATCATCCCGATGATCCACGATCGACTCCACCAGCCACCGACGATCTCCATGAGAATCGATCATCGGAGGTGGGGCTGAACGCCAAGACGATCGAGCGGCTCTGGAAGTGGAAGAGCGCTCACCGTCTCCAGATCGCAGAGCTGTTCCAGCACTGCTCCGATCTGACGGCGCGTTGCGAGTCTCTTGAGGCTCGTTGCGGTGCCCTCGAGGATCGCCTCGACTTGGTGGCTTCCGCGCCTCATGTTGAGACTGCCCTGCAGCCTCTCCGCTCGGACTTGCGGGAGCTACAGCAGCGGGAGAAGGAGCGTGACTCGAAGCAGTCTCGCCTTCTCGTCGCTGTCGACGACGCGGGCTCGGTTCTCTCCAAGCTCCGCGGTGACCTCGAGGCTCGCCTTGTTGCGCTTGAGTCGGTGAAGGAACAGTCGTTCGACGTCCTTCAGCGTCTCTACGCCGAGAGCCAGCTCCAGACGGCCGAGATGGCACGTCTTCGGGAGCAGGTCGATGCTCTTCAGCATGACCTCGAGCGTCTTCGTCGTCACAAGTAGGATCAGCCGATCCACTTGGTAAGTATGGCTTCAGTCTGCCCACGTAGAACGTTGGGTGAAGACGCATACTTGTCGGGATGTCTAGCTTGTAGGCATCGCCGAAACACTTCAGAATCTGGAACGGTCCGATGAACCTTGGCAGAAGCTTTTTGCTTCCTAGGTTGGACACTGCATGTTCAGGCAGATCCGTAGCATTAAGCAATACTAGGTCTCCTTTCTTGAACTTGTGCATATTCCGTCTTCCGTGCTTGTCCGCTTGCTCTTTTTGCCGATCCTGGGCTAGAGCAAGGGCGTCCCGCACAAATCTCACGATTGCTTGTCTTTTGTCGACGAAGCTGAGAATTTGGCTCTTGTCGCGCCCCGACAGCTTGGTCTTCTGTACCAAAGCGTCGAAGTTGGCGCTTGTCCCACTCGCATGGTGCAACTCCGCTTCTGCTGGAGTTCCTCCCCCACTCAGAGTAGAGCCCACCCCGGACAGCGTTGCCGGTACCCGAGGATGGAACCCGTAGTTGATGTAGAAGGGAGAGTAGCCCGTCGAGGCGTGGGTTGAGTTATTGATCGAGAACTCAACAAGAGGGAGGAAGTCGCTCCACTCTTTGAAGGATGTCGCGTAGCTACGCAACACGTCCTCCAGCACGCGGTTGACTCGCTCGGTCTGACCATCCGTCTCTGGGTGTGCCGCCGTCGACATTGACAGCTTCGTCCCCAGGCGCTCAAAGACTGTGCGCCACAAGACAGAGGTGAACCGAGGATCGCGATCGCTCACGATCTCTTCGGGCAGACCATGGAGCCGGAACACCGTGTCCACAAAGACATGGGCGGTTACCTCGGCATCGATAGTGTCACGAACGGCAGTCATGTGGATCATCTTGCTGAATCGGTCCACAATGACGAGGATGCCAGTTCGCCCTTGCGAGTCTGTCGGAAGTCCGAAGACAAAGTCCATGCTTACGGACCTCCAACAGTCTGTTGGGACAGCAAGTGACCGCAGCGGAGCCTGAGACGAGCTCGAAGGCTTCACGCGTTGGCACACTTCACATGTACGGACGTACTTGCGTACCCACTTGTACATGTGCGGCCAGTAGTAGTCTCGAGAAAGACTGAGGAACGTCTTCTCTCGACCCATGTGGCCTCCAGAGGGGCTGTCGTGGTAGTCGAACAGCAGCCGATGCCGTAGCTCCTCGTCGTTCGGCACGACGATTCGCATCTGGTCATCGTCCTCCACTCTGTGGTACAGGATTCCGTCTCGAACGGAAAACCTGTGGACCCTTGACCTTGCCTTGGACGAGAGCTTCGTCAGCTTGTCGTCCCTTGGGTCTTCCAGGTAGTGCGTTATCTCGCTGCACTCCTTGTCGTCCTTGTACGCGCGCTTGATGTCGTCCACGACACTTGAACTTGCGCGCACTGCGATGGCATTCGCAGCCTCGCTTCCACTTGGACAGCTTCTGCATCCTGCACTTGAAGCGTCTTCGCTCGACTTAGGGTCGTAGTCGGGCCGTCTTGAAAGCGCGTCGGCCAGTATGTTGGTACTGCCGGGCTTGTAGTGTACAACGAAGCTGTACTCCGCAAAGAAGGAGATCCACCTTGCCATTCTCTGCGAGAGGTGCGGAGTCCTCACCGCAGTCCTCAGTGAAGCATGATCTGTGTAGATCACGAATCGCTCTTCACCTAGTAGGTGAACACGGAACTTGACAAGAGCGTACTTCATCGCAAGTAGCTCCTTGTCGTGAACTGGGTAGTTCCGTTCGGCCGGTTTGAGCTGTCTCGACTGGTACGAGATCACCCGCTCATGCCCTTGCGCATCGTGTTGCATCAGAGCGCAACCGATCGCGTAGTCGCTCGCGTCGCACACGACGTGAAACGGCTTTGAGGCGTCAGGGAGTGCGAGCACTGGGGCTTCCCGCAAACTCCGCTTGACCCTGTCGAACGCATTTTGCTGTTCGACGTCCCACTTCCACTCGGTGTCCTTCTTGAGCAGAAGTGTCATCGGCCGAACCATCTCCGCGTAGTTTCGCGTGTACTTGTGGAGATAGTTGGCAAGACCCAGCCACTGGCGTAGCTGCTTGACGTTGCCGGGTGCCGGCCAGTCGGTGATCGCCTTGATCTTTTCTTGATCTGCGCGAACGCCATTTCTGCCGACGAAGCAACCAAGGACGGGAATCTCTGGCGAGAAGAAGATGCACTTCTTCAGGTTCGCGTAGAGCTTGTTCTCCCGCATCACTTCGAACAGCCGTCGAAGGTGCTGGAGGTGAACCTCCACGTCCGTCTGGTTACCCGACGCCTTGCTGTGGACAAAGATGTCATCGAAATAGCTTGGAGCGAAGTCTCTCAAGGGTCGAAGAATGTTGGTCACCATGCGATTGAACGTCGCCGGCGCATTCTTGAGCCCTTGGGCATCACAAGCCATTCCCACAGCATTCCACTGGGTGTTGACACCGCAGTGAGGGGCACATCTTCCTCTCGCATCCTAATCTGATAGAACCCGTCCATCAGATCCAGGGTGCTGAAGATCGTGCTCCCGACCATTCCGTCCAGGATCATGTCCTTTCGTGGCACGGGGGTCTGGGCAGGAATGGTGGCATCGTTCAGCTTGTTGAAAGCATGAACGATCCTCCAACCTCCCGTTGCCTTCTTCACGCAGAAGGTCGGGCTGCAATGCGGAGACTTGCTCTCACGCACGTGACCAGCTTTCTGATGTTTCTTGAAGAATTCGTCGATTGCCTCGACTTGTTCCTTCGGCAGAGGCCACTGCCGAGTGATGCAGTACTTGGTGCCCGGAGCCAAGTCGATTTCGTGGTGCACGCCTCGGTCAGGCGGCAGCTCTTCCGGCACCGCGTCTGGGAAGATGTCCTTGAACTCTTGAGCAAGCTCGTACACAGGATTTCCCTTGAGCGCATTCCACGACTGAGCCTCGAAGCGCTCAGCGCGTGTCTTGTCGTCCAGAACCTCGATATCCATGTTCGACGACGTCTTGATTTCTTCCAGATCGGCCGAAGCAACGATCTTGCACACTTGAACGATCTCACCAGCCTTGAGATCTCCGAGGAACTTCTTCTCGCTCATCTCTTCCAGAGAGAGCAGCCTCGATAGCGAATTTGGGGGATCTTGAACCTTGTACCCGCGCATGCCCCGCGCGTTCCCCGAAGCGTCGTACGCCATTGCCTGGACGTACCGCTCGCCCTCTGCGTCGTCGCGCTTGACGCAGCCCTCGTCGACGATCATGTCCGACGCCTTCGTGCCTTGTTCAGGGACACGCGTCGCGCTCGAACTTTGATCCTTCGACGGATCCCGACGGCTGAGTTGAACAGGTTCAACCGCCGAGACTTCCACCTTCTTCGGTTGAAGATTCACGCCTTGACTTTGACCGCGCTCTTCACTGCTGGACCCGAGAGATTCGCCCGTAGTGCGTGTGGGGCCATCGCACGCCACTTGCACTTGTGCAGAATCCTCGACTTCTTCAACCGAAGCGGTAACCCAGGAGACTTGCTCCTCGTCCGCAGATTCCCACTGCACCGCGTTCGATCCTCGAACACTGATCTGACGCCGATCCCAATCGATCTTTGGTTGGTAACGCATCAACCACGGCATCCCAAGTATGATGTCATACTTGTCGTCAAGGTCGAGGAGAATGAACTCATCCTCGCCTTGGAACACTTCACTCGTGAGCCGAAGCGAAACACATCGCTTGGCTTGTTCGATTGCTGAACCGTCAGCAAAACGAACGACCATCTTGCCTCGGACACTCACTGCAGGAGCAAATCCCTTGCTTCGCAGAAGAGCGTCCGCCCGAACAAAATTGTTCGTCGCGCCACTGTCGACAAGCGCGCGCAATGGAACCGAAGTTCGATCCAGCTTCACGTTCAGAACGATCAGCTTGGATCCGCGGCTGTCAGACTCCTTCGTCTTGATCTTGGTGGTCCTTGTCCGTGCATCCCGCACGCTGGGGCCGCTGTCCTGCGAGTCCACCCTGTTCGCAGAACACGTCTCGCGGCCAGTAGGGAGCCCCGCCCCTACTGTCCGTAGCCGTTTTTTGCTGGCTCACTCTGCCCACCAGGCCGACGTTGGCCCGAGTTGCCGGGGCGAGAGTATGTCGCGAGCGTCTTCTTGTCCATCCGCACGCGACAGTC
This sequence comes from Pythium guiyangense, assembly GCA_003730235.1. Taxonomy (NCBI): domain Eukaryota; phylum Oomycota; class Peronosporomycetes; order Pythiales; family Pythiaceae; genus Pythium; species Pythium guiyangense. Next base: position 342,051 of record QXDM01000083.1, on the reverse strand, counting down.
CTTCTTCATGTGGCCCATCTTGCCACAGCGGAAACACTTGACGTTCGCGCTTGAGCGTTGGTTGCCACCCGAGTCTTGCGACACTGCAGACAGGTCCATCTGCTCAGGGCCGTTGTACACTGGACGCTGGAACTGCACCGGTTGTCTTGGCGGCCGGTACGTCGCACTGCCGACTCGTGCCTGCCGTAGGCTGAAGTCCTCCTGGAGCGCCAGGCTGATCGCGTCCTCCATCGTCGCAGGATACTCGCGGAACAGCTGCGTCTTGATCGGACCGTCGTTCAGACCCTTCATGAACGTCACGACTCGTGTGGCTTCCTCGATCGGTTCGCTCACGACGCTCGATACGAGGTAGCGCGCACGCTGCACATAGTTGCGCAGGTCCGAGCGCCCTTGGCGCAGGTCCAGGAACTCAGCTCGCGCTCGAAACTCACACTTGGGTGGTTCGAAGGCTTGCTTGAGATCGTACTTGAAATGGTCATAGGTTGGAAAGCAGTTGGCATCCGCCATCCGCTTACCGAACGCCCACGTCTTCGCGCGCCCAGCGAGCTTCGACATCGCAAAAGCGACTTGCTGACTTGGATCCGTCAGCTGTCGAGCCTCGATGGCAGCCTCAAGCTCTACGAACCAGCGCAGAAGCGGTTCGCTCTCGCCGCCTCGATACGGCGAGATGTCGAGCTTGAGCGGGGGAACCCGACGCGGAGCAGAAGGAGTTGCCGGCTGGGCACGCGCACGCATCAGTTCCTGATGCATGAAGCGCACCGCAGCCTTCTTCTGCTCATCTGGCGAGAACGTAGTCAGCATCATGCCGACGCTGTCCTCGCCGATGGGCTCGACCATCCTTGAATACGCCAACCACTCTTCATCCGCCAGGTGAAGGTAGTGGTCCTGTCGAGCATCGTCTTCCCGATCGATGCACTCGACATCTTGGCTCTCGTCTCGAAGGAGTTGGAAGGACTCCTCGAAGTGCTACCAGGTGTAATGGGACCTCAGACGACCGAACTGCAGAGCAGTTGGACAACACTGAGTCCCAATACGGGGTCTTGAGGAAGCTTGGGCTCCAGCGCGAAGGGACTCACACGAAGTGAGCCGATCGCTTGTGCGTGGAGGGGGTCTTGGTGCCGAGAGGACGGCCGGAGAGAGGAGAGGAAGGCGACTTGAGTGGTAGAAGGTAAATTCGCAACTGACTTAAAATGCACTGGTGGTTCCTGCTGCGAGCTGCCGCTGTCGGCAGTCGCTCTGTTCTGCTTTCCTAAATCACCTCAAGGGCGCCTAGAGGTTTTATGAGTAAAACCTCACTCCTACTGATATCAACCTACTTTGCCTAATATAAAACCTTGGGTACAATCGAGGTTCAACCCACAGACCTTGAACTTGAAGTCCGGTGAGAAAATTCCTTGATCCGTGATTGGCTCACGCCTCTCACTCAAACATCAGTGTCGCGTCGCCACGCGTCACCGATCCAGTTCCCCAAGTGCAGGAACCATCATTCTGCAATGGATTACTCCCAGAGGTGATTACACCCACTGGTCCATGCGAGAATGCCCATGACGTCATACCATGACATCACCATGTGGGAATGTTGGTATCCACCAACTTCCCTAAGGCTACAGGGTGGTGTGGTCCACACAACCGTACCCATGTAACGGCCAGGGTAGGCCCGTTACAGAAGCGAGTGCGAGTCAACGCAGCCGACGACCAGGGCGAAGACGAGCCGCCCACACAGATCAGCCAAGCGCACAGTCTGTGGTCTGATGAGCTCGGCGACGTGCCGATGGTGACGAGCACAGATGTCGTCCTCCAGCAGCCAGTCCCTTTGAGCGCGAGTTCCCAGACCGAGCCAGCAAGTACTGCAACTCGCGACGACAGCACAAATCCTGGACAGGGCCCAGACCAGACCTGCGACAGTCCTGGATTTGGATCTCCTCACGAGCAGATTGGCGGCGCGGCGTCAAACCAGAAGCTCGATCAGCAGTCAGAGTCGAACGACGACTTCGACGACACCACCTCACAGCTTCCGATCCGATTGAACCCAAAGGCCAAGAAGACAGGACGGCCAGTGAACGATCGCAAGACTCGGGATGTTGCTGAGCGGCAGGATCGAGCCCGGTTCAACGCATCAGAAGAAGCGCGCTCGTCGCTGGGCGCGCTGTCGATTAAGGATGTCGTCAACTCGCTCGATGATGAGAAGCCAGCGCTGTCCGAAGCACTTGAGCGCCTCGCTGCGTTGCAGATCAAGTACCACGACCATGCTGGCAAGCGACCGAAGTACGACATGCAAGTGAAGCCAGTGTGAACCAGGACGCGTTTTGCCTGCTGTCACCTCGTCTGCTCGCGTCGTGTGTGAGCAAGTTTCCAGTCGCGAACGGCCATGACGACGCGATCAGCCTGTCGAGCCAAAGTCAGCGAAGCACACAAGGGATGGACGCAGTTGAAGTTGTCTCGATTGCGGGAGTCGGCATGTTCTCGAGAGAGCAGATCGAGTCGATGGGACGCGCCGAAATCCAGCGCGAGCTTTGCACGAAAGGCACATCATTCAGCAAGTGGCTGCGGACGGAGATGTCTAGCTGCGTGGCGCCACACGATTAGTCGGAAGTCCGAGCGATCGCGGACAAGATCGAGACCATGTATCCGTCCACAATTCTTCCGGGATTCGTCCAGGACTACGCGCTCTCGTCAGTGTATCTTCTGCAGCGACTAACCTGGCTCAACGACGCGGTCATCCAGGCGTTCTGCAAACGACTCTCGAGCTTGCACCCTTCGGTTCGCCTCGGCGGCGTGATCAGTTTGAAGCAACCTGGAACACGTGGCTCGGCATCGCAAACAGTGCCGTTCGAGATGCTCCAACGTATCCAAGAGCTTGCAACTGAGCCTGGCGTGCACTGTATCATGTGCCCGGTGAACTTCGGTAACTATCACTGGCGCGCCGTGACGATCGACATCGTGTCGATGTCCGTGCTGTACTACGACTCGCTGAAGAACGCACGCTACCAGTCGACACTCGACGCAGTTGCCTACCAGATCATTAACGACACGCTCGTCGACTTCAGCGCGGTCTGTGTCAACACGCCGACACAGTTCGACGGACACAGCTGTGACGTGTTCGTCGTGAGCAAGTTCTGGCGACACTTGGACAAGACCATCTCGACGGACCTCGCTGGTCGCGCGCTCACACGCCGACGCTTCGGGATCCTGCGCCTGCTGCTTCAAGACGTCGACACGACGGTCGTCTAGCTAGTGAGTGCGAGTGTGGCGTGCGTTCAGCATGCGTACGTAGCGTACTGAGATTTGCATCCAGTCAGTAGTCGAGTGAGCTGTGCGACGAATGCACAACAAACTCAGAGTTGCGTGAAGTCGACATGAGTGAGTGAGCGATTGCATCATGAAGTAAGCATGATAGCGTTTCACAGTGGCGTGCACACCAGCGAGTTGTATCAGCAGCAGCAGCGCCGTGCTCGACGACCGTGCGTGCATCAACACGTCATCGCACACGAGTCATGCTTTGAGTCATCCGCATAAGAGTGTGGCGCGTTAGATGTGCGCGTTGCAACAAGTATCATAGTAAGCACGAACAGAACATGGCCGCTTGTAGTTTACGGCCATTGAGATAGTCACGTAGTTTACATAGAGAAGCTTACTGCGACCTTTCGCATAGATTTCGTGTATCTTGCGTCATTTTTGAAAGGGTGTCGTCACGTTGTAAAATCATGGGCCAGTCGTGGAAAAATCATGAATGAATCCTATGTTGGTGTGGTCCACCTCGATTACGAATCCTGGACCGAAGCATCCGCCATAAAAAAGGTATTGAACAAAACAAATGGGAGAGAAAGATTATTCAGACTACCGCAAAACACTGATACATGCAGCACGAATAAGGCAGATTTGTTTCGAGAGATTCTGAAGTTTTGAGCGTGTTTGGTCGAGCTTCTATTGGCCACTCAGTTACAAAAGCGGGTGGAAATCGAGTGGTGTGTGTGCGTGTGTGCCAAGCTGCGGCGCGGGCGATTCACATCTCGCCATTCGCAACACCGCACGATACCACACAAGCGGATCCCGCTCAACTTCACGAACGAGAGGAAGCTCGAGACAGTCGACGCGTTTCTTGCTCTTGACGGCGACGCAAACCGCAGCGCGTTCGCTTGCTTCGTCGGCATCAAGCGCTCGACACTGTAATCATGGGAGCGCAAGCGCGATAAAATCGCCGCCGCGTGCAGCAGCAACAAAGCAAGGGCATTGACAGTTGGTGGGAGCGGCCGAGTGCCTCCATCGGCGAAGATTGAGGACGCGCTCACGTTGTGGATGAGAGAGCAGCGTCGGAAGGAGCGTCCGGTCTCGCGTGACTCGATCGTCAGCACCTGCATGCAGTTGCTGCCAGGCTTCCTCGACGTCAAGAGCGCCGCCGCTCGTCTTGCTTGGTGTGACAAGTTCATGAAGCGCCAAGGCCACTCCATCCGCATCATCTCGCACTCAGGCAGTAAGAACAAGCAGCATTTGACACAGCTCAAGGAAGCATTTGCACTAGAAGTCAGTACACTTTTGATCGACCACTTCATCTCCAGCTCGCTCGCTCTACCTCCGCCGTACTGCCTGTACAACATGGACCAGATCTCTGTTTTGTGCGACTTGGGCGCACGCACAACGGTCGATTTTGTTGGCGCGACGCGAGTGCCGTGCACAGTCGCTGGAAAGGGGAGTTATTGCTGCACTGTCGCTCTGACTGTTTGCGCCGATGGACGCATGCTACAACCACATATCGTCTTCAAAGGCGAGCTTCATCACGGCGTCCACGAGCAAGTGCTCGACCTGTGCGACTCATCTGGGGCGTCCGTGTCTGTCCAGACCAGCGCGTGGTTCTGCGAGCGCGTGATGCTTGAGTGGGTTCATGACGTTTAGAGGCACGATGTGACGGGTCCATATGTGCTCATTCTCGACCCGCTGCGCGTACACAAAGCGCAAAACGTGCAAAACGCACTTGCCAACCTCGGCACTGTGGCTGTCTACGTTCCTGGAGGCTGCGCATGTGTCGCGCAGCCGCTCGACGTCGGCGTTATGGGTCCGTTTAAGCAAAAGCCCCGAGAGCTGTACGTCGCGCGCTGCGCAGCTCTGACTCCACCGTCAACTGCAGCAGCAAGATGCAAAGACATGGTAGAGCGATCGCTACAAGCTCTATAGTGTATCGCGCCGACGTGTGCCAAGAACGCGTTCTTCAAAGCCGGTCCCTTCATTCCATTTTGGTCAATAGTGAATGAACAATGATCTACTTGTCTTGTGTCAAAACACGTGCCCTTATAAATAGTTCGCTCGATACAAACCGCACTAGGTGCAGCATTTTTCAGTACGCCGCATTTATCAGTATTTTGCGGTAGCCTTGCGTCCATCAGTGTCTGGCACTTGACACTTGTCCTTCGCTCGCTTGCCTACGTACCCGCATCTCGAGTAGTCAATTGCACATCGAGGTCTGTGGCATGGCACTACAGCAGGTAGAAAGATGAAACATGTGTGATTTGTATGTGTTGAGCAACCTCATGCCATTCACTTCACCTCCAAACTTGCTCAAAAGTTGATGTCACAAAACAAGGTGGCATGACGACAAAATCACATGAGCTAGCAGGTACGGATATGGCGACACGAACGTGTCGTTAAGTGCCCTGTTGAACCTCTCAAGATGGTTGTTCGAGCGGCTTACTCCCTGTCGTTGAGCAGTCTCAATACTCCAAGCTGATCCGATCAATATATGGCCAAACGTCCGCCCACTTGTTCGCCGAGTACGTAAGCCTTTCGTCGGCACAACGCACTCGAAGGGTGTGCCGCACCCATGCGATACCTTTGTCTGCGATGCCCTCTATCTTGATCACAGTAAGCATGTCCACCACACCGCTTGGCATCACAATTCCAGCTTGCCTGTCGTCGATCAAACACTTCGTTATGCGTCTTCGGCAAGCCTGCTTCCAATGAAAGCTGTGCCTGACAACTTCGACGCCAGGAAACACAGCACTAGTTGACTTGAGTAAAGCGATCTTGTAGTCACAGACGATGAGGTCAGGCTTAACCTGATAGTCCGTTGCACCCACAATGTGGTTGAATACGTGGTGGTACAGCTGACACGTCTTTGGCGCGGCAAGCACGGAAATGACCGGCTGATAGAGGCAGCTCGCTCTGTCAACGACTATCGCAATGACCGCATGGATAAAGCCTCGCGGAATGTTGCGAAACGTGCCATGGATGGACAAGTACGTTTTCTTGTGCTTGGGCAAGCTAATGAGCATTGGGTTTGCCTACTCAATCACAGATTTATCCGAGAGCCTGCAACCCAATAGGACATGAACTAATACAAGAAGAAGGTAGAACCAGCGACGTAGGCAAGTGGGGCTTGTTTCATTATTTGGAACTTGTCGCCAGATGATCGCTTTGCTCGCACACGGTGTACTCGTCTTCTCTCTTGGTCCCGCACAAAACGCACACAATCACGAGTTGGTTCTAACCGCCATTGAACTTCAGCTGCACTAGAGTCCGCACGTCATCGGTACACAGGGCGACGTCGGACGCCAATACATCGGTGGTGCGCTTCATCTCTTCGATCAGAAAAAAGCGTGGACACCCACACATCTGCAGTCACTGACTGAATCGGGGGACAAGTGTGATGGATCATTTTGCCGTAGTCGTAGCCGCCGATCGCAAAGTACTCGAGTCGAGCAGGACACTGTGTTCGCCGACGCGTGCTGCATCTATATGCCGTCTTCTGGAACATGACGTTCGCTCGAGCCAGGTGATAGACCAAGAAATTGATCATCGTGCAACCCGACCATCTCGATATGTTTTCAAGTTTCGTCGAGCTTCCATGTGCCTGTGGTGGGTTTCGACGACGGATTGCTCTTCCCTCATGGTTGGTTATTGATCGTGTGTTTGACGAACGGCTCATCTAATCGCTCTCACTTTTGCCACCAAGAGCGAGAATTGGAATCGGTGAGGACGTGATGACGGGCCTTTAGGAATTCTGCAACGGAAGTTAACAATTCTGTGGCGGAACTGAAAAGGGTGTAATGGAATTGGGCAAATCATCGTACACAATGCATTTCAAATATTTACCAATCATCTCGTTCAATGGCGCTCAGAGAAACATCGCCCATGCATCCATTAAAATTTTACCCTTTTAGCCCCGCGCGCTGTACGGCACATCAAGGATTTCGAAACAATTCCTAAGTAAAAGTATACAAAGACAAGTCACTTTGCAATTTGACGCGTGTAGCGGACATCAATAGATATTTTCCATTAGGACTAGGGTTCGTGATCCCGCCAAAACATTCAAAGCGCGCGCGCCAACAGCCGTTCTCAAATTTGCCGGAACGAAACCAGCGACGTACATGCCGCAGTCGATGTATGGGCGGCTTGACATGCGATGGACTGACGTGTCGTGTCGCGCTCTTTGCAGGCGCGAATGAAGCGACGTCCGCCACCCGTGACGTTCAAGGAGGCATGGAAGATCTTGCGAGCGAATGGATGGAAGGCATCGCCTGCTCGTCGGCTGGAGATACACTATCGATTCTACACACCAGCTGGAGCCGCAGACAAGAAGAACGCAGTGCACAAGCGTGACTACTGGTGAGGCGAGGGCGAGCTGGTCGCCTACTGTAGAGCGTCTGGTACGTTGCACACATGCAGTCGTTTGAGCAGTCTGCGAGTCTCACGCTCACGCCACTGTGCACAATTCCAGGCGTACGTTGTCTGCCGCGCGTGGCGCGCGATTAGCGATCATTTCGACAACAACCGCGCTATCGAATGCGGTAGCACCGCAGTCTGCTCTTCCTGCTACGACAGCGTCATCGCCAGCGATGCCATGGTCTCGCTCCACAGTATGTAGCGTACGACTTTGTTACGCTGTCATGTACATCGTATTTCGAGCTGACCGTAATATCTCCTGAACAGCAACCGACGCACACACCCAGTCCACGATCACTACGGCCTCGATCACAGACACCACAGATTGCCGCGCCGGCTAGTTTTGATCTCTCTACCGGCAGCGATAGCATGGAGCCAAGCGGTGAAGAGGATCCAAGCTTAGAGCTCGAACGAGAAGTCGACGAAGACGACGATGTCGAAGACGTTATTTCTGATGACGACGGCGAGTCATCGCTTGACGCGACCACGCCTGCTGATCAACTTAGCCGGTCGACCGTGGACATCATGAGCAAGGACGAGCTCAAAGAGCACTCACGCACCAGCTGGACAGAGTTTGACAGTCTCGCGCAGCATCACGACGCGCTTTCACTGCTCGATTGCTCCGCCGAGCCCACGGCACTTGTGCGCACCTGCAGCGACTCTCCTTTCGCGCTCTCATTCTTGTTCCTCCCCAAGCCGTTGTAGGTCACAATCGCCGAAGAGACGAACCGCTATCAGCTGCAGATGATGAGAGCGCAAAGTGCAGATGGTTGAGCGACAACAACAGATCAAGCAAGCGCGTCCAGACTACAAGCCGAAGTCCATCGCCCAGATCCTCAAGGAGCTGCGCGCTGTCGTGGCGGTTGAGCCGCACTAGCTCGTGGTCTTCATCGGTCTGCTGTATGCTCGCACACTGAGCCCGCAACGCAAGAAGGTGGCACGGCATTGGTCGGTGCAACAAGACGGCACGGTACCAAGAAGCACGTTTGGCAAGTACATGTCGAGGCGCCGGTTTGAGGAGATCATGCGCTTTCTTCACTTTAGCGACAACGCGCATTCGGACGCGAAGAAGTACAAGACTTGGAAAGTTAAGCCGGTCATCGACGCGCTCCAGAAGACGTTCAAGGAGGGTATGACTGTCGGGCAGAGGCTCTCGTTTGACGAGGGTATGATCCCGTGCAAGAGTCGCTTCAATCCAGTGCGCCAGCACTTAGCTGGGAAGCCGCACCCATGGGGCACAAAGTGCTACATGACGTGCGACGCAGCCACGAGCTACTGCTACCGGTACGAGAGCGATCTTTGGGTTGCGCTGTCCGGGACATCTTTGTGACATTGACTGTTCTTGCTTATGCTGTACGGACAGCATCAAGATTTACAAAGGCAAAGAGAACGCAGATCTCACTGACGTCAACGTGTGTCCGAACGCCGTGATCCGCAACGTCGACGAAGTGCTCAAAGGGCTACCGGTACGCTGGCTGGTGATCACAGACCGATTCTACTCAAGCGTGCTGCTGTCAACGATCCTGCTGAGCAAAGGGCTGAACTACGTCGGTACGCTGACGACGTCTCGACTCGGAACGTGCAAAGACATCGTGTACAAGTAGCGCCCGCCTCGCACGCCTCGCGACACCTTCCGCATCGCGCGCTCGAATGTCTACCCGGAGTTGTTCCAAGTGTCGTGGATCGATAACAGTCCGGTCAACTTCATCACGACTGGCTGCGCAACAACAATGACAAGCGTGGCGAGACGTAACGAGAGAGGTACTGTCGGTCAAGCGCCGTGCCCACAGCTGATCAAAGACTACCACGAAGGCATGGGCGGCGCAGACACGCACGACCAGCCGCGCCTTCATCACTACTCGATCCAGCGATCGATGACTTTTCGCAAATACTACAAGGCCATCTTTCTTGGTCTCGTTGACAAGGCGTTGGTCAATGGTATCATCGTGCTCCGCGAAGCCAAACGGCTGCAGGGCGAACGAGCACCGACACATGCTCAGTGCATGCGAGCAGTGCAAGAGCAACTACTGCAGTGTTAAGCGGGCGACTTTGTCGATGATCTCTCGGTCTCCATATTGGCTCCTAGTCCAGTACAGCAACCATGTAACGGGGCTGCTGTGCTAAGTACGAAGTAGCACAGCAGACTCCCATTTAGTGGCTCAACCTGATTTCTGACGACCATGGTCGTCCCATCAGAGGGCTCACTATTTAGGTTAGCTCCCTCACTTTGATCACTATACATGATCCTAATACAAAAACCTCAGAGTTGAAAATACCGAGTTCAGCGCAGTCCCTCTGCGCTTCACCACATCGCTTCCTCGTAAGACCACGTGTAAGCTACGTCACGGAGAACACTCCCGTGACATCTGGTAGCACTTCGTAGTCCGTCTAACGACCAAGATGAGCACGCTCCCGATCGAAGGTGACAACGGAACGTCGCTCAACTACAGCGACTTCGCGCACCTGACTCCGTACGAGTGGGACGCGCTGCGCCGCCTCGCCGACGTGTCCGGCCTGACGGCTGTCGCGGCAATGCTGTCCGCGATGTCGCAGGAGCACCAACGTGCCGCTGCACAAGAATTCATGGTCCGCGAACTCGCCGACGCGCGTCGGCGAGGCTCAACTCCCGCGGCATCATCAAGGAGCGACGTCGTCAAGCTCGACGTAACCAGCTACAACGGCGAAGGTCCCAACCGACTCGCTTTGAACCGCTGGCTGTGCGAGGTCGACATTGCCATACACGCGCGGCAGCTCACGTCCGAAGTGTCGCGCACCCACTTCCTCCTGTCCAAGCTCGGCGGCCGTGCAAAGGAGTGGGCTTTGGGCCGGCTTGTCGCCGACCCCGATTGCTTCCCGACGCTTGACGCGCTGAGAAGCGATCTGCGACTCGCGTTCGAGCCGCCTCAAGACGAGATGCATCATCGCGCTGCGTTCCTCGCACTCAAGCAAGGTCGCGCGTCCATGCGCGACTTCGTGCAACGTGCTCGTCACCTCGTCTCATGCGTCACTTCGTCTCCGATCGACATGGCGACGCAAGTCCATGTCTTCATTTCCGGCTTGAACGCTGGTCACCAGCGCCTCTACTTGACCCGGAAGCCTCCGGCGTCGCTCGAAGAGGCTTTTGCGATCGCGATTCGCGAAGACTTCAGCGTATCCGCCTCGCGGGGCCACCACGCGGTCGTCCCGCGAGCTGACAACAGCGCCGAACCGATGGAGATTGACGCAATCGAGCACGAAGCGACTCCGCCACGTACAGGCTCTGGTAACAGCAACGGCAGTCGCCGCGGCGGAACAAGCAACAAACAACTCATTTGCTTCCGCTGCCGCAAGGTCGGTCACCGCGCGGCAGTATGCCGTGCTCCAGCTCCAGTACTTGCTACTGTTGAGGTCGAAGGCGAGTCCGAGCAGCCCGCGCATGCAAAAAACGCGGGCTCCCAGTAGGTGCAGGGCGACCTACTGGGCTCATCCAGCGGAACGTGCCTCCGGTGGCGTCACCTTCTGCTAGCCCCTCCAACGCCGCGCTTCATGCGCAGCTCTTTGCCACCACCTCAAGCAGCGACAAGCGGCTGATCGTACTCAGCTTGCATGTCGCCGGTGCGAAGCGATCCCTTCGCGCCCTTGTCGACTCAGGCGCGACAAACAACTTTGTACGAGCCGAGGCGCTGCAACTCCTGCCCTCGCGGCTGCGTGCCCGCGAGCAACCAGGTGCGATGATCGTCAAGTTCGCAGACGGCGAGCCACGGTCGCTCCCGCGGCGATCGGTCGAATTCCAGTACGAGTTCGACGGATTCAAGAGCACCGACACGTTCCTCGTCGTCGACCTCGGCGGCTCGTTCGACTGCATCTTTGGAATGCCGTGGCTGGCGCGCCACAGGCCTGACATCGACTGGCTGAGTCGCACTGTAAAGCCTCGCGACATCGACGTCGACGGTGTTCTCGCTCACTTGAGCGATTGCGCGAGCATCTGGCCGCACGTGGCTGTCGTGGACCCGGACTCCACGACCCTCAACCCGCACGAAGTGAGCGATGGCCCTTCATGCGCGGTTTGCTGCAAAGAACCGTGCGCCACGCCAACGAGACAAAAGATTGCTGATGACCAGTGGGTCACAGTGTGCCGCAGGAAGCAGACCGATCCTGCGGCGAGAAGCGGAGAGGCACCCGGGCGTTCCAAAGCCGACACAGCACGAGCAGTGGCTCGCGCTCCAGCGTCTCAGGTGCGCGAGAGACATCCACACGCGCCGTCTTGGCCCGTCGCGCCGGCGCCGACGTTCGACACGATCCACGTCGTCAACATGACTGGTCACGGCCCGCCGTGCCATGGCATGAAGGTCGCATCTCCACCACGCGCAGCAGCCGAACTCACTCGGCTGCCTGTGATGTCTTGGAAGAACATGCTCAGCGAGATCAAACTTGGTCTCGTCGAGCAACTATGCGCCATCGCGATCGACCCTGCGGATTCGGCGCTCGTTGTCAGCGAGCGCCCGATTGGCGCGGAGCCGAAGTCTGCTCGCGAAGAACGCTACGCTGCGCAGTCATGGAGCGAGCTCGAAGCATCTGGGAACCCAGTCTTGGACCTCGCCCGCGAGTTCTCCGACATCTTCCCCGACAAGATCCCGCCGGTGCTCCCGGCGGACAGGGGCGTACGCCACGAGATCGACCTCGTGCCTGGAACAAAGTACTGCGTGACGCGGCAATGGCCGCTGCCGCGCGACCAAATCGAAGCGATCGACTCGTTCTTCGAAGGCCGGCGAGCCGCCGGGCATGTACGCGAATCGACATCGCCGCATTCGAGTCCAACGTTCTGCGTAAAGAAGGCGACTGGAGGCTGGCGCATCGTCCACGCGTTCAACAAGCTCAACGACGCGACGATCCCAGCACAGACGCCGATCCCGCGCAAGGACATGGTCCTCGACACCATGTCTGGCAGCACGATCTTCAGTACCATCGATCTCACCGACGGCTTCTACCAGATCCTCATGCGCGAGTCCGATGTTCCGCTGACGGCAGTCAGTACTCCCAGCGGCATGCTCTGGGAGTGGCTGGTGATGCCGCAGGGGCTGAAGAACGCCCCTGCCACGTTCAACCGCATGGTCTCGCACGTGCTGCGCCCGTTGCGTGACTTCGCCCCGAGCTACTTTGACGACATCTTCGTGCACAGTCGCGCCACCGAGGGCGAGACAGATCTGGATGTCCATCTCGGGCACTTGCGCAAGGTCTTCGAAGCCATGCGCGAGAACAAGCTGTACGCGAACTTGAAGAAGTGCATCTTTTGCGCTCCCGAGATCCCGGTGCTCGGCAGCTACGTGAGCGCGGAAGGTGTCCGCGCTGATCCTGAGAAAGTTGCGTCGATCGTCGCGTGGCCGGTACCTCGCGACCAAAAGGAGCTCCGGCAGTGGCTTGGGCTTGCGAACTACCTTCACCACTACGCGAAAGACTTCGCGTCCGTCATCTTCCCGCTCTCGCAGTTGCTGAAGAAAGACACCACGTGGGAGTGGCGTCGCGAGCACCAGACAGCGTTTGATGACATCAAGACGCGGCTCTCTTCCGCGCCGGTACTTGCACTGGCGGATCACACGAAGGAGTTCCACGTCGTTTGCGACGCGAGCGACTTCGCGATCGGCTGCGCGCTCATGCAGCATGACGCTGAGGGACGGGAGCGCGTCATCAGCTTCCAGTCGCGACAGCTGAAGCCCGCTGAGCGCAACTACCCTGTGCACGACAAGGAGCTGCTCGCGATGCGCTACGCGTTGGTGAAGTTCCGCGTGTATCTGCTGGGTGAGCAGACGTTCGCGATCTACACCGACCACGCGTCTCTCCAAACCGCGACAAAGTCGCCGCACTTGAGCCAGCGCATGGCGCGCTGGCTGTCGTTCTTCGCCGAGAACAACTTCGTCGTCTTCTACAAGCCGGGCGCGACGAACATCATCGCTGACGCACTGTCGCGGCGTCCCGATTACGACCCGCGACCCGACTCGCCGCAACACGCTGTCGACGATGACGACGAAGAATGCAGCGCGTGTGTCGCGCTTGGTATAAGCGCGACGGCGTCAACTGCTGTGAGCCCGCTTCGAGATGAGATCGCCGCGGCGTACTCCCGCGACCCGTCGTGCGCCGCAATGCTCAGGTACTGCCGAGAACCGTCCAAATCGACGCTGCAGCTTCTCGCTCCTTCAGCGCGGAGCCAGGCGCCGCGCTACTCGGTATCCGGCGACTTGCTCAAGTACCAGATCGATCGCTTCGACAGCCCTCGCGTCGTCGTGCCGCTCGACGACGACCTGCGCGCTCGTATCTTGCACGAGTACCATGACGCTGCGCCTGGCGGTCACCTTGGCCGCGAGAAGACGTATCTCGCTCTTGCGCGCGACTTCTACTGGCCCCACATGTACAAGTGGGTGCGCAAGCGGGTCCGTTCATGCGAGACATGCCAAAGGGTCAAGCCTTCGCAGTCGTCGCAGGCCCCGCTTCAGCCGCTCCCAATCGCCGCGGACGCCTGGCGATCCGTGAGCATGGACTTCATCTTCGGGCTGCCTCGTGATCACGCTGGTTGCACGGGCATTTTTGTGGTTGTCGATCGCTTCAGCAAGATGACACACCTTGCGCCAGTCGCGGTCGGCATCACCGCGCAGGAGACAGCTGAGCTCTTCCTCTCCATGGTGTATCGGCACCATGGCATGCCGACGTCGATCGTCTCTGACCGCGACCCGCGCTTCACGGCAGCGTTCTGGGACCGCTTCTTCCAGCTTCTCGGGACGCGGTTGCTCATGTCGACCGCGTCGCACCCGGAGACCGACGGGCAGACGGAGCGCGTCAACCGAGTCGTCGAAGATGTGCTGCGCAGTTACGCGTCGTCGTACACGTCGTGGAGCGCGCTGTTGCCGATGGTCGAGTTCGCGATCAACAACGCAGTGCACGAGTCGACCGGTCACACGCCGTTCTTCATCAACAACGCGCGTCACCCACGCGTTCCCGTGGTTCTTGGCTTTGACGACGACGGCTTTCTTGAGGGGGGAGGGACACCGAGCGCGTCGGTGTCATGCGTCGCTCTTCCAGCATCTTCGGAGGCGAGCTCGCGCTCCAACAGGTCGTCGCACTGCGCAGTCGTGATGACTCCAACAGAGGCGACAAGTTGGGCCAACGCGGCACTCATCGCGCCGTCGCGACGCGCGATCGCCATCACCACGCGCACTGGCGCGGACAAACCATCCGCGCATTCAGCTACGATCGACGAGGATCGTGTGCTCGAGTTCGTTCAAAAGCGCGAGTCTGTCGCGCGCTTTGTGCGCGATGCAGTCGCCGCAGCAGTCGATCGACAGAAAACCGCAGCCGACCAGCGCGGGCGCAAGAACTTCGAGAAGTTCGCGGTCGGTGACCGTGTTTTGCTATCGGCGTCCGGCATTGCACCTGGTTCTGTCACGAACCTTGGCGCGACCAAACTCGCGCCGCGCTTCATCGGTCCGTTCACGATCGTACGATGCAAAGGCGAGGCGTACACACTCGACATGCCTAGTGCATTACGTCTGCACCCGACATTCTATGTCGGGCGCTTAAAGCGCTATGTACCGGCTATGCCCCCTACGGACGAGCTGCCTCGCCAGGCTCGAAGCGCGACCCGACGTGACGAGGACGCGGCTTCGTCAAAGCGCTTGGCGGCGTCTGACCCGCGCGGAACGCCCGATTGTCCGCGCGAAGAGCCTCGTTTGCCTGGACCACCTTCGCCAGCTGCGCTCGAAGCGCAGCAACCTCTTGGTCGAGTCGATCCGCCTCCGCAATCGCGTCATCGGCGCGGCTCAGAGCAACGTCGGCGTCGTGCGACACCATCTCCAGCCGATCAGGCACAGGCGCGACTGTCGTCTCGTCGCGCCACGTTCCGCCGCGATGGTCCGCCGCCGCTTGTTGACAGCGCGGGTCACCCGCGCTGGATCGTCGATCGTCTGCTTGAACACCGCGACCGTGGTCGCGGTGCCAGTCGCCGCGAGTATCGTGTCCGCTGGCTTGGCTTTGACTCGGCCAGCGACTCGTGGGAGCCTCGCGCCACTCTCCTCGAAGACGTTCCCGACTTGGTGATGGCGTACGAGGCCGCCACTGCTGCTGCTGCTGCTGCTGCTCGCGCCAAGGCGACGGCGCGCGCGCGACCACGGGACCGAGAGCGTGAACGCGATCGTCTCGGCTCTTGCCACGCCACATGCCTCTCCTGCGAGCGCGCGACGAGACGGAGACGATGAGCGAGAACGGCCGCGAGAACGAGGGCGAGAGCGCGCGCGGGCGCGACGATACTTGGCGAGGAGAGCCTTCTCGTCTTCGTCAAGCGGATACTCGGCGAGCATCGCCTCCCACTGCGCGAGCATCGGCTTCTCGCGGTTGTTGCAGATGCGACAGTACGCCACGACGTGAACGAAGCAACACGGCCGGTCTGCGTCCCACGACGCCGAGCACACGCGCTCGGCGAGGTCGCCCAGATGGTAGCGCTCGTGCTGTCCCTCGCGGCGCTCGAGCTCGAGCGCCATGTTTGGCTCGAGGTTCCAGCGTGCAACGAAGCGCGTCCACGACTCGTCAAGCGCCTCCTTCGTCACGTTGCCGGTCGTCGTGATCGGCTTGCCGCGCGACTGGCGCCATCGACGCCACATGTCGGCGAGTGCCTCGTCGCCTGGCGAGTCCCGCACGCCGCTGCAGTCGTACAGCGACAGTCGGCGAAGCGCGTCGGCGTATGTCGTCGTCGCTGCGATCACGCTCGCGCTCGGCATCGGCTGGTCGCAGGTCTTGCAGATAGCGCGGCTCTCAGTGCCGCGCTGCATGGTCTTCGTGTTCGTTGCTCTTCTTGCTTGCTGCGTCGCGCCACGTGTGCGCGTTGTGTGCTTTGGTTTTGTGTGCATTTGCCTTCTTTCGCTTGCGTGTCAGCAAGCTTGTGGGGGGGATGGTGTAACGGGGCTGCTGTGCTAAGTACGAAGGAGCACAGCAGACTCCCATTTAGTGGCCTAACCTGATTTCTGACGACCATGGTCGTCCCATCAGAGGGCTCACTAATTAGGTTAGCTCACTCACTTTCATCACTATGCATGATCTCAATACAAAAATCTCAGAGTTGAAAATACCGAGTTCAGCGCAGTTCCCCTGCGCTTCACCCATCGCTTCCTCGTAAGACCTCGTGCGAGCTACGTCACGGAGAACACTCCCGTGACAAACCACGAGCAGCGCAAAGCGCAGCGATCCCAGAAGAGACGCGCACGGTGGACGAGAACGGCAAGGCGCGTCGTAAGGTTCGACAGCACTCGTGCAAAGTGTGCTCTGTGCTCAAAGGCAACAGGACCAAGCCGCTCGAGACGATGTTCTACTGCAAGGAGTGCACACTTTGCGCGGGCGGGCGTGTGCACTTGTGCAACAAGGTTCGCAATCACGACTTGAGCAACAGTAACAGCCTCACATGCAACCAGATCTGGCATCAGCAGTGGCAAAGGGAATACGCCTGCCAGTGGCGCGCAAGTAGATCCGAATGCGCAATGTCCCCGAGTCAAGCGATGGCGATGGCTAGGAAGAGGAGTAGAAAAAGTGTGAGGACAGCGACAGTGACTTTGAGTGAGTCACAGATTGAGCAATGCACAGATGCGTTTGGTTGGCATTCGTTCTTGCGTGATCGTTGGTTGCTCCTGTAAGTGCGCAAGCTCGCACATGGTCTCATCGCACAAACGCGTCCGTGCTCTGGTTCGATTGGTCTCAATATGTTCATGGCGCGCCGCTCGAAGCGAGCGACGTAAGCACTTATGTGGCTCAATCACGAGCTCTGTTTGCCGCTGCCTTGCTGTTCTCTGTCTGTGTGCGAACGATATATGATGTCTGCGCAGGTTGATCAAGCAAGTGGCGCAAGCGCTCGCGCTGTGCGATCGTGTGCGCTGGTTGTTGTCGCTGCCTTGTTGCTCTATTGTTGTGAGACTTTGCGAGCTGCACAGAGTGCATGAGCGAGTGCGTTGTACGAGTGAGTGCGCTGTACATCATTCAAACAGTTGTTTGTACGATGTGATGTGCATGGCGTGTTGGTACGCATACGTATGATTGGCTGGCGAGGAAACACGTGGCGTGATCTGATTGGCGTGAATACAACAATCTAAATTTAGACAATGTCAGCCTAGTGTCAATGCTGTTCTGTACAGGTTACTGCGATTTATCGACGACGCTAAGATGTTTGAGACAGCTTGAATGTGAACACATTAATTGTTTGCGGATTTCTGACCAATACTTTAATCAAGACAATCTTGAGCTGTGCCGTACATCTTTGGAGACGAAAAAGGGCGGGGCTAAAAGGGTTAATGAGTCGAAGGTCGGGGTTTCTAGGGTAAGTGCGATTGTTTGTAGTCAACAGTTGACTACAAACATTCGCACTTACCCCAAGCTAAGTAGTATACACAACATTGTTTCAGCGAAGAACGTATCGACAGCCCCTCAAGCGTCGACACTAGTGTATTTCATGACCACAAAGTGGATAGCTTGCATTGATGGACAAAGAGCGCTGCTGACGTACAGTGCCTGTGTGCGGATTTAGCCCCGCCAATGAGCGCGTCAACACCTGCACCTCAGTCACTTCCACTTCAAAATAAACGGCGCGCCGGTACCGATACGACTTTTCAGACTCTGCAGCATGCACAACTGTGATTGCAGCAACAATAAGTGAAGCAGGCGCGACTAAGTGGGGTAAATGAGTGTGCCAACAAGAAACAACGCAAAGGTGTCAATCGAGCCGTCGCTCGAGGCAGCTGTGCGTGGTCGAGGACGGGCGAAACTGCTGGCGCTGCGGCAAGCGAGCCTGTAGGACGAAGCGGTCGATGTGTCACACAAGTGACTTGTTTGCACTATAGCAGAGGGATATGAATGTAATGTGTGTTTTCAAAACGGTTCTTAAAACTCTTTACATGCCATCTGCTAAAATTCAGAAGTACGAACAGCCACTCAAATGCAGGCCCCGCAAATAGGAGCACCTCTCTAAAGAGATCAACGCTAATGGAATATTTTCTAAAACGAATCTGCATGAGTGAGAGTCTGCTAGTCATACCTAGCAGAAAGTGAATGGTGACCCCAATACAGATGCGAGAAAGAGCAGTCGGTGCGCGCGGGGTCCTTCTTCACGAGATCGCGCTTGCATCTGTCAACTCTTTTTCACCTCGTGCTCTTTTGGACGTCACGAAGACCGGTATCAAAATCAAAAGTGACATTCATGAAACGCTCAAGGCATGGCGAGAGGGCAAGATTTTGCTGTTGTGTGTGGTTCGAGCGAGTGTGAACATCTGTCGAGCGTTGTGTGTGACAGTGGCTAAAATCGCAGGCTTGATTTGCTTCAAAGCGACCCTCATGGTGATACGACACTTGCAAGGCATCGAAGAAGTTCGAGTTCAGCACGCAAAGATTGATCGAGGGCTCGAGTCAACGTTTTGCCAAAACGTATGCAAATATACTGTGTTTGTATTGAAAGGTGAATCTGTTCATGCCATACTGCTCCACTGCCATGTGTACGGTGCGTGATGCGATGCAGACATGGCTTTTCTTCTCAGACACTTCAAGAAGCCAGCCACAAGGAGTGCAAGAGGAGATGCGCGAGGCGTTTCGCTGCTGTTTTGGAAGCGCTACAAATTCTACAAGGACTGTGAGCTCTTCAATGTCGACAAAACCATGATCAACCTAGAAATGTTCCTGCACGGCCTTTGGGCATTTGTTGACGAAGCGGATCTGCAACGAGATGCAAATCCGCAACCGCCCGGACAGTACGCGTAGATGCATTGTGTGTCACGGGAGTGTTCTCCGTGACGTAGCTTACACGTGGTCTTACGAGGAAGCGATGTGGTGAAGCGCAGAGGGACTGCGCTGAACTCGGTATTTTCAACTCTGAGGTTTTTGTATTAGGATCATGTATAGTGATCAAAGTGAGTGAGCTAACCTAAATAGTGAGCTGTCTGATGGGACGACCAAGGTCGTCCAGAAATCAGGTTGAGCCACTAAATGGGTGTCTGCTGTGCTACTTCGTACTTAGCACAGCAATCCCGTTACACCATCCCCCACACAAGCTTGCAGACACGCAAGCAAAAGGAAGCAAAAGCACACAAGAAGAAGCAACACGACGCGCACACGTGGCGCGACGCAGCGAGCAACAGCAGCGACGACCCCGAAGACCATGCAGCACGGCGACGAGAGCCGAGCTATGTGCGACGCCTGCCGCCAGCCTCTGCCGAGCTCGAGCGTGATCGCAGCGACGGCGACGTACGCCGACGCGCTTCGCTGACTGTCGCTGTACGACTGCAGCACCGTGCGCGACTCCCCTGGCGACGAGGAGCTCTCGCTCTCGTTCGCGCGGCCGCTCTCGCTCATCGTCTCCGTCTCGTCGCGCGCTCCCCCCAGCGCGCGTATCCGGGCAGCGCGCGCTTCGCGCGCTCGCAGGAGAGGCATGTGGCGTGGCAAGAGCCGAGACGATCGCGTTCACGCTCTCGGTCCCGTGGTCGCGCGCGCGCCGTCGCCTTGGCGCGAGCAGCAGCAGCAGCAGCAGCAGTGGCGGCCTCGTACGCCATCACCAAGTCGGGAACGTCTTCGAGGAGAGTGGCGCGAGGCTCCCACGAGTCGCTGGCCGAGTCAAAGCCAAGCCAGCGGACACGATACTCGCGGCGACTGGCACCGCGACCACGGTCGCGGTGTTCAAGCAGACGATCGACGATCCAGCGCGGGTGACCCGCGCTGTCAACAAGCGGCGGCGGACCATCGCGGCGGAACGTGGCGCGACGAGACGACAGTCGCGCCTGTGCCTGATCGGCTGGAGATGGTGTCGCACGACGCCGACGTTGCTCTGAGCCGCGCCGATGACGCGATTGCGGAGGCGGATCGACTCGACCAAGAGGTTGCTGCGCTTCGAGCGCAGCTGGCGAAGGTGGTCCAGGCAAACGAGGCTCTTCGCGCGGACAATCGGGCGTTCCGCGCGGGTCAGACGCCGCCAAGCGCTTTGACGAAGCCGCGTCCTCGTCACGTCGGGTCGCGCTTCGAGCCTGGCGAGGCAGCTCGTCCGTAGGGGGCATAGCCGGTACATAGCGCTTTAAGCGCCCGACATAGAATGTCGGGTGCAGACGTAATGCACTAGGCATGTCGAGTGTGTACGCCTCGCCTTTGCATCGTACGATCGTGAACGGACCGATGAAGCGCGGCGCGAGTTTGGTCGCGCCAAGGTTCGTGACAGAACCAGGTGCAATGCCGGACGCCGATAGCAAAACACGGTCACCGACCGCGAACTTCTCGAAGTTCTTGCGCCCGCGCTGGTCGGCTGCGGTTTTCTGTCGATCGACTGCTGCGGCGACTGCATCGCGCACAAAGCGCGCGACAGACTCGCGCTTTTGAACGAACTCGAGCACACGATCCTCGTCGATCGTAGCTGAATGCGCGGATGGTTTGTCCGCGCCAGTGCGCGTGGTGATGGCGATCGCGCGTCGCGACGGCGCGATGAGTGCCGCGTTGGCCCAACTTGTCGCCTCTGTTGGAGTCATCACGACTGCGCAGTGCGACGACCTGTTGGAGCGCGAGCTCGCCTCCGAAGATGCTGGAAGAGCGACGCATGACACCGACGCGCTCGGTGTCCCTCCCCCCTCAAGAAAGCCGTCGTCGTCAAAGCCAAGAACCACGGGAACGCGTGGGTGACGCGCGTTGTTGATGAAGAACGGCGTGTGACCGGTCGACTCGTGCACTGCGTTGTTGATCGCGAACTCGACCATCGGCAACAGCGCGCTCCACGACGTGTACGACGACGCGTAACTGCGCAGCACATCTTCGACGACTCGGTTGACGCGCTCCGTCTGCCCGTCGGTCTCCGGGTGCGACGCGGTCGACATGAGCAACCGCGTCCCGAGAAGCTGGAAGAAGCGGTCCCAGAACGCTGCCGTGAAGCGCGGGTCGCGGTCAGAGACGATCGACGTCGGCATGCCATGGTGCCGATACACCATGGAGAGGAAGAGCTCAGCTGTCTCCTGCGCGGTGATGCCGACCGCGACTGGCGCAAGGTGTGTCATCTTGCTGAAGCGATCGACAACCACAAAAATGCCCGTGCAACCAGCGTGATCACGAGGCAGCCCGAAGATGAAGTCCATGCTCACGGATCGCCAGGCGTCCGCGGCGATTGGGAGCGGCTGAAGCGGGGCCTGCGACGACTGCGAAGGCTTGACCCTTTGGCATGTCTCGCATGAACGGACCCGCTTGCGCACCCACTTGTACATGTGGGGCCAGTAGAAGTCGCGCGCAAGAGCGAGATACGTCTTCTCGCGGCCAAGGTGACCGCCAGGCGCAGCGTCATGGTACTCGTGCAAGATACGAGCGCGCAGGTCGTCGTCGAGCGGCACGACGACGCGAGGGCTGTCGAAGCGATCGATCTGGTACTTGAGCAAGTCGCCGGATACCGAGTAGCGCGGCGCCTGGCTCCGCGCTGAAGGAGCGAGAAGCTGCAGCGTCGATTTGGACGGTTCTCGGCAGTACCTGAGCATTGCGGCGCACGACGGGTCGCGGGAGTACGCCGCGGCGATCTCATCTCGAAGCGGGCTCACAGCAGTTGACGCCGTCGCGCTTATACCAAGCGCGACACACGCGCTGCATTCTTCGTCGTCATCGTCGACAGCGTGTTGCGGCGAGTCGGGTCGCGGGTCGTAATCGGGACGCCGCGACAGTGCGTCAGCGATGATGTTCGTCGCGCCCGGCTTGTAGAAGACGACGAAGTTGTTCTCGGCGAAGAACGACAGCCAGCGCGCCATGCGCTGGCTCAAGTGCGGCGACTTTGTCGCGGTTTGGAGAGACGCGTGGTCGGTGTAGATCGCGAACGTCTGCTCACCCAGCAGATACACGCGGAACTTCACCAACGCGTAGCGCATCGCGAGCAGCTCCTTGTCGTGCACAGGGTAGTTGCGCTCAGCGGGCTTCAGCTGTCGCGACTGGAAGCTGATGACGCGCTCCCGTCCCTCAGCGTCATGCTGCATGAGCGCGCAGCCGATCGCGAAGTCGCTCGCGTCGCAAACGACGTGGAACTCCTTCGTGTGATCCGCCAGTGCAAGTACCGGCGCGGAAGAGAGCCGCGTCTTGATGTCATCAAACGCTGTCTGGTGCTCGCGACGCCACTCCCACGTGGTGTCTTTCTTCAGCAACTGCGAGAGCGGGAAGATGACGGACGCGAAGTCTTTCGCGTAGTGGTGAAGGTAGTTCGCAAGCCCAAGCCACTGCCGGAGCTCCTTTTGGTCGCGAGGGTACCGGCCACGCGACGATCGACGCAACTTTCTCAGGATCAGCGCGGACACCTTCCGCGCTCACGTAGCTGCCGAGCACCGGGATCTCGGGAGCGCAAAAGATGCACTTCTTCAAGTTCGCGTACAGCTTGTTCTCGCGCATGGCTTCGAAGACCTTGCGCAAGTGCCCGAGATGGACATCCAGATCTGTCTCGCCCTCGGTGGCGCGACTGTGCACGAAGATGTCGTCAAAGTAGCTCGGGGCGAAGTCACGCAACGGGCGCAGCACGTGCGAGACCATGCGGTTGAACGTGGCAGGGGCGTTCTTCAGCCCCTGCGGCATCACCAGCCACTCCCAGAGCATGCCGCTGGGAGTACTGACTGCCGTCAGCGGAACATCGGACTCGCGCATGAGGATCTGGTAGAAGCCGTCGGTGAGATCGATGGTACTGAAGATCGTGCTGCCAGACATGGTGTCGAGGACCATGTCCTTGCGCGGGATCGGCGTCTGTGCTGGGATCGTCGCGTCGTTGAGCTTGTTGAACGCGTGGACGATGCGCCAGCCTCCAGTCGCCTTCTTTACGCAGAACGTTGGACTCGAATGCGGCGATGTCGATTCGCGTACATGCCCGGCGGCTCGCCGGCCTTCGAAGAACGAGTCGATCGCTTCGATTTGGTCGCGCGGCAGCGGCCATTGCCGCGTCACGCAGTACTTTGTTCCAGGCACGAGGTCGATCTCGTGGCGTACGCCCCTGTCCGCCGGGAGCACCGGCGGGATCTTGTCGGGGAAGATGTCGGAGAACTCGCGGGCGAGGTCCAAGACTGGGTTCCCAGATGCTTCGAGCTCGCTCCATGACTGCGCAGCGTAGCGTTCTTCGCGAGCAGACTTCGGCTCCGCGCCAATCGGGCGCTCGCTGACAACGAGCGCCGAATCCGCAGGGTCGATCGCGATGGCGCATAGTTGCTCGACGAGACCAAGTTTGATCTCGCTGAGCATGTTCTTCCAAGACATCACAGGCAGCCGAGTGAGTTCGGCTGCTGCGCGTGGTGGAGATGCGACCTTCATGCCATGGCACGGCGGGCCGTGACCAGTCATGTTGACGACGTGGATCGTGTCGAACGTCGGCGCCGGCGCGACGGGCCAAGACGGCGCGTGTGGATGTCTCTCGCGCACCTGAGACGCTGGAGCGCGAGCCACTGCTCGTGCTGTGTCGGCTTTGGAACGCCCGGGTGCCTCTCCGCTTCTCGCCGCAGGATCGGTCTGCTTCCTGCGGCACACTGTGACCCACTGGTCATCAGCAATCTTTTGTCTCGTTGGCGTGGCGCACGGTTCTTTGCAGCAAACCGCGCATGAAGGGCCATCGCTCACTTCGTGCGGGTTGAGGGTCGTGGAGTCCGGGTCCACGACAGCCACGTGCGGCCAGATGCTCGCGCAATCGCTCAAGTGAGCGAGAACACCGTCGACGTCGATGTCGCGAGGCTTTACAGTGCGACTCAGCCAGTCGATGTCAGGCCTGTGGCGCGCCAGCCACGGCATTCCAAAGATGCAGTCGAACGAGCCGCCGAGGTCGACGACGAGGAACGTGTCGGTGCTCTTGAATCCGTCGAACTCGTACTGGAATTCGACCGATCGCCGCGGGAGCGACCGTGGCTCGCCGTCTGCGAACTTGACGATCATCGCACCTGGTTGCTCGCGGGCACGCAGCCGCGAGGGCAGGAGTTGCAGCGCCTCGGCTCGTACAAAGTTGTTTGTCGCGCCTGAGTCGACAAGGGCGCGAAGGGATCGCTTCGCACCGGCGACATGCAAGCTGAGTACGATCAGCCGCTTGTCGCTGCTTGAGGTGGTGGCAAAGAGCTGCGCATGAAGCGCGGCGTTGGAGGGGCTAGCAGAAGGTGACGCCACCGGAGGCACGTTCCGCTGGATGAGCCCAGTAGGTCGCCCTGCACCTACTGGGAGCCCGCGTTTTTTGCATGCGCGGGCTGCTCGGACTCGCCTTCGACCTCAACAGTAGCAAGTACTGGAGCTGGAGCACGGCATACTGCCGCGCGGTGACCGACCTTGCGGCAGCGGAAGCAAATGAGTTGTTTGTTGCTTGTTCCGCCGCGGCGACTGCCGTTGCTGTTACCAGAGCCTGTACGTGGCGGAGTCGCTTCGTGCTCGATTGCGTCAATCTCCATCGGTTCGGCGCTGTTGTCAGCTCGCGGGACGACCGCGTGGTGGCCCCGCGAGGCGGATACGCTGAAGTCTTCGCGAATCGCGATCGCAAAAGCCTCTTCGAGCGACGCCGGAGGCTTCCGGGTCAAGTAGAGGCGCTGGTGACCAGCGTTCAAGCCGGAAATGAAGACATGGACTTGCGTCGCCATGTCGATCGGAGACGAAGTGACGCATGAGACGAGGTGACGAGCACGTTGCACGAAGTCGCGCATGGACGCGCGACCTTGCTTGAGTGCGAGGAACGCAGCGCGATGATGCATCTCGTCTTGAGGCGGCTCGAACGCGAGTCGCAGATCGCTTCTCAGCGCGTCAAGCGTCGGGAAGCAATCGGGGTCGGCGACAAGCCGGCCCAAAGCCCACTCCTTTGCACGGCCGCCGAGCTTGGACAGGAGGAAGTGGGTGCGCGACACTTCGGACGTGAGCTGCCGCGCGTGTATGGCAATGTCGACCTCGCACAGCCAGCGGTTCAAAGCGAGTCGGTTGGGACCTTCGCCGTTGTAGCTGGTTACGTCGAGCTTGACGACGTCGCTCCTTGATGATGCCGCGGGAGTTGAGCCTCGCCGACGCGCGTCGGCGAGTTCGCGGACCATGAATTCTTGTGCAGCGGCACGTTGGTGCTCCTGCGACATCGCGGACAGCATTGCCGCGACAGCCGTCAGGCCGGACACGTCGGCGAGGCGGCGCAGCGCGTCCCACTCGTACGGAGTCAGGTGCGCGAAGTCGCTGTAGTTGAGCGACGTTCCGTTGTCACCTTCGATCGGGAGCGTGCTCATCTTGGTCGTTAGACGGACTACGAAGTGCTACCAGATGTCACGGGAGTGTTCTCCGTGACGTAGCTTACACGTGGTCTTACGAGGAAGCGATGTGGTGAAGCGCAGAGGGACTGCGCTGAACTCGGTATTTTCAACTCTGAGGTTTTTGTATTAGGATCATGCATAGTGATGAAAGTGAGGGAGCTAACCTAAATAGTGAGCCCTCTGATGGGACGACCATGGTCGTCAGAAATCAGGTTAGGCCACTAAATGGGAGTCTGCTGTGCTACTTCGTACTTAGCACAGCAGCCCCGTTACATTGTGATTCCTACGTTTGACTTGATGTTGTATGACGATATCCAGACTCCCACAATGTGTTAAGTTGTTGCTTTGCGCAGGCAAGACGATGTCAGTTGTGTTTGTCCTGAAGGGAAAGGTAGGCGGAATGATTAAGACCATGGAAATACCAGCATACCCTGTATACCATGTAACTTCGCTTGAGTGATTCCTCGCTCCCAACTGAATTGTAAATGAATACAGTTTTGTACGAAAAAACACACGCTCGATTTATGACCAATGAAAACAGTCGTTTGTAAAAATGCTCACTCTTGACCAATGAAAAGAAACGTTTGTAAAAATGCTCACTCTTGCCAAGTGTTTTAGTCGAGTGATGCATCGAACCAAAAACCTGAAGAATCCCTGCTGGGTGTATAATACATGTTTACATCACTAAAGACTCTGCTGTCGTTGATAGCAAACACAAATATGACTGTATTACTAGAACTACGATCAAAACGAATGAGCTCAAACAGTCTTGTCACGCAAACAAGCTGTCTTAAACGTTGTATATATCGATTGAATATGTACATCGTGATCTTTCATAAACCTAATATGAGTGTACGAATGTACTAGTATAATATACGGAATCATGCGTGTCAACTTAGTTGAAACGCATTCGTTCCAGCAGATTTAATACAAAATCGTTTTTAGTTGAAACGTTGCAGCAGATATAATGGCGTGTGGCGAATAATTTTCTGATTATGTATTTCAGAAAGTGTGCTCTATCGATTGATCCATCTTTTTTTAGCACCACGCGACTTGCATCTTGTCGTCTCTCTTGCTCTCATGACTTCGTGCGACCTCTTCACTTGGAGCTGCTGTCACAGACACACGCATCAACGCGAGTACGAACCGGCGTGCTGGTGCAACGCGACCGCTCGCAACAACACCAGCAGCACTTGCAGCACCAGCAAAAGCACCACCTCGCACCAGCAGCGACTTGTGTCGATCGCAACGAACGACCAGTTGCCTCAAGCAACAAAACTTGTATGCAGCTTGCACCGCTCACTTGGTTGCTTGGTTGCTCGCTGGATCCGCTAGCTTGCTTGCACACGTGCGAACACGTGCGACGGACGGACGGACTCGCGACGCCTCCGCCTCCTCGTGGAACGCTTTCGATCGATCGATCGATCAAGGGATCACAAGCGCCATTGCGTCGAAGTGCAGTGCTGACGCGACAGCAGTGGCACACGAGTGCTTGGACAGCTTGGACAGTGTGGTTGGTTGGGCGGTTGCCTCGATGTCGCTTGATGCGCCTGCTTGCTTGTGCTCTAGGACTGAACAAAAGACAATGAACGACATCGAGATGGCACCTGTGGTTGCTGTTGTTGTTGTTGTTGCCTGGCGTGCAGACGCAAGCTTGTTGTCTTGCTCCGCCATGAACGAACAATCTCACGTCAGTTGTCGTCGACCATCTCTCTCGTACGCACGCGAGCACACGCGAGCACACGCGAGCACGAGAGCACAGACGACGCGCTGCGCTTGATAAATACACTCGACTGCCTCCCACTGAGCAATCGGCTGCGGTCTCATACACTCTACTACTGCTACTACTATCAGACCAGACCAAACTAGCCTACGCTAGACAAGCCTAGCGCCCATCAGTGCCCGACACTCGTGGCTCGGTCACTCGCTTGCCTACATACCCAGATGTCGTCGAGCAGTCAACTACACATCGACGTCTGCGCCATGGCGCGAGTGGTGCACGACCGTCGCGTTGAAGTAGCGCTCGGCGAACGACCCGAGGCCCGGTGTGATCGCGCCGTTGTCGCCCACGTCCGGGTCAATCGCACCGGCGACGACGCGCACGAGCGGGAAGCGGCTGCTGATCTCGGCCACGGCCGGCGCGCTCGCGAGCAAGCACACGAACCGGATCGCGCGCTCGCTCGCGCCGGCGTCGAGCAGCGCCTGGATCGCGACGCACGCACTCGTGCCAGTCGCACACGTCGCTTCGAGCAGGAACACGTCGTGGGCTCGGACGTCCGGCGGCACGCACACGCGCTGGAGCGTCGGCTCGGCTTTCATGTCCGCGCCACTATCGCCGCCACTGCTGCTGCTGTGGCTCCCGTGCGCCGCCACTGCCGTGGTGTTGAGTGCAATGTACCCCGACGGACTCGCCGGCTGGATGCTCCGGTAGATGTGGAGCAGCGCAAAGCCGTCGGCGCTGATCGCGATCCCGCAGCTCGGCTTGTCGACCGCGACGCCTTCGCACACGCACGCGCTCGGCGTGACGATGTCGACCACGCGCAGCGCGACGCGCGCGAGCGCTTCTTCGAGCAAGAGCTGGAACGCGCGGTCGGCGCAGAGCTGGAAGTCGCGTGCGGACGTCTCGCGGCGCCGGAGCGTCGTCATGAGCACGGCCATGGCTTGCGACCGGACCTCGAGCACGGCGACGTGGGGCTCCAGTGCGCTCTGCGCGGCTTTGGATCTGTGTGTCGTCGTCGTCATAGTGGGTCATTCACAGCACGAACGCAGCATCGCGGTGGAGTCGTCAGTCGCAGCACGTAGACAAATCAACAGACTCACACACAGTCCTAGCGATCTCTTTCTGTCCTACAGAGCCAGAAGCCAGAAGCCAACGCCATTGACAGACACACATTCAGGCAAACACACGTACACGGCGTTCGCAGCAGCAGAGACCGAGGACGCCGACGTGTTGTAGAGCCCGCGCTTGGGGTGGCGCGCCGCAGCGTGCACGTCCGCGCGTGTCGAGCGCGTGAGGATCTCGACGCGATTCTTGTTGATGTGACAGACCGCGGCGCGCGTGACGCCAAACTCCTTCGCGAGCGCCGCTTGCTTCTCGCCGCGGTCGATGCGGTGGATGATGCTCCGCCGGTCCACTTCGCGCAAGTACCGCGACCGCTTCGTGCCGTTCGGCGCGCTTCGTCCCGCGGCGTCGGCCGTGCTCACGCGTCCAGTCGACGAGTGCGACCGCGCCGGCGATGGCGATAGCGACGACGACGCAGCCGTGGCCGCAGCGAGAGACGCGGCGTGGAGTGCGCTCTTGTTGTTATCGCCATCATCGTCGCCGTCGCCGTCGCCGTCGCCGTCGTCCATGGCATGGCCCTGGCTCGGTCGACGACTGTCACTGCTCGCACTGCTGCCTGCGCTGCTGCTGCGACTGCGGCGCGGACGCTGCTGGTGCCGCTGCCGACGAGGGAGCAGGAGCTTGCTCGTGGGCGGCGAGGTGCGTCCGAGGTGCTGCGCAGCAGCGTCGGGACTGCGGTGTTCGCGCAGCAGTGCGACGAGCGAGCCGTCGACTGGTGGCGGCGACGCGCGACTGCTCGGGTGCTCCTCGAGCTCGTGCTCTTGCTCTTGCTCTTGCTCTTGCTGTTGGTGTTGGTACCGCTGCTGCTGTTGGTGGTGGCGATAGTACGGGAATGCCATGGCGTTGTGTGTGTTGGCGTGGTGGTAGTGGTTGTCGCCTGTAGCGATGTGGTGGTGGTGGTTCATGCTGTTGCTGCTGTTGCGACTGCTGTTGCGACTGCTGTTGTTGTTGTTGCTTATGCGCGAGTGCTGCGATTGGTGCTGTTGTTGTTGTTGCTGGCGATACGAGTGCTGGTGCATGTACTGGACCTGCTGCTGTTGCTGCTGTTGTTGCTGCTGTTGCTGCTGCTGTTGCTGCTGTTGTTGCTGTTGTGGAAAGTAGAAGTGATCCGCGTCGGCGCTGCGCGCGTCTGGCGCCGAGTGACTGCGCGTGAGCGTAGCGTCGTAGTGTTGGTGGTGGTGTGCGTCAAAAGACATCGCTGCTGCTGTTGGTGGTGGTGCTGCTGTTTGGGCTCGCAAAGATGTCGTTGTTGTCTTTGGTGCTGCTGTCGACGGCGAGTTGCGCTCTGTGCGAATGCCCGAGCACGGCTGTTGAGTGCACACTTGGTGCACGTTGCTGGTTGCTGACGACTGGCGCAGTGGCGCACCTAGAGCGAGCGAGTGCGCTGCAGTAGCTGAGACTAGAGTCCGAGGCGCTGCTTGTTCTGGGCAAGCACGCAGGTGTGTTAGGTGGGTCGGATGGATGTCTGCTGTCTTTGCTGTCTGTCTGGGACTGACTGCGCGCAGAGCCAGGCGAGTGCGCACACTTGCACACAAGCGAGCAAGACCTCGAGTGAGTGAGCGAGCGTGTGCGAAGGTCGTCCTTGTCGTCGTCGACCGCAAGACAGAGCACAAGACAGAGCACAAGAGCGAGCGAGCGGTTGAAGTGGAAGGAGGAGTTGCCACTCTGCTTGACAACTCGGGCCGCGTGTCTTTGCGCGCAGCAGAGCGTTGTGTGTTTTTGCACCGTCGCAAGAAGGCAAGAGAGGGAGTCAGGAGTTGATGCCCTTGCAAACGCGATGGCAGTCAAATCCGACTGTTCACTCGAGCCGCACTTGCTGTTTGTATGCTTTCGCGCCTTTTGCACGCTCGCGCGCGGTCGGCGAGACTTTATGATTTGAATCCACATACAAATTTCAAATTTCACTTGAGCTCGGTGTGTGTGTGTGAATGTCGCACTCACTTGACTTGCGGCGAGTATCAAAAAGTCCAAAGAGTCGAGCGAGCGACTGCTGCCCAAGTCGCCGACCGACCGACCGATCGATCGATGGTAGCGACCGATAGCTCGTCGCGTAGACGCGCAGCGTGCTGCTCATAACACCTCTGGAGGCTGTGCTTGCCAACAAGTGTCGAGTCTTGCCAACAAAGAATCAAGTCGACTCGCTCGCTCGCATGCCTTGCTTTTAGTTCGCAAGTCTCATGCGACTCGAACAGTGATAACGACGATGATGATGATGCAGACCCGTGTGACTACACATCTAGTACACAGCTAGTACCGAGCGAATGAGCGAGTGCGCGCGAATGAACGAGCGAGCGAGTGAGCGAGTCAGAGCCAGCGAGACGGCAGCACCTTGCGTCGGCAGCGATGAACGACGAGTGATCGATCGATCTATGTTCTTCTGGAAGCTTTCCCGTGCAAGCAAAGCCAGCACTAAGCAAAGGGCGAAAGCTCAGGCGAAAGCAAAGGCGAAATGGCGAGAGCCTGAGAGAGACAACCCTCATAGGAAGGCCTGCGGCTGACCAACGCGAGCGAGCGAGCCAACCAGCGTGCAGCCCGCAGCGCTCTGCGTCGCATCATCACCCTTGATGATGCGATGAGTGCCGACCACTTGGAAGCACACATCAGTAAGCAAGCACCTGGCAAGTGGCAAGTCAAAGCGATCAATTCGATCGATCAGGCCAAGTGGCGGGCAAGCCAGTGAGCGAGCGGACGCACGACAATCACGGCAGTAACCCTCGCTCGCTCGCGTCTGTGCACGCCAACGCTGGCTCCAAATCTTTTACGGCGCTCGTGCTCGTCCAGTCGTCGTCGTCGTCGTCGTCGTAGCTGTTGTTGTTGTTGTCGCGCGCTTACACACAAGCACACATAAGGACACACAAGGACACAAGCAAAGCAGCAGCAGCAACCACACAAGGTGGAACCGATTTGGTCGCTTGAAAATGAAGGTCGCTCTACCTTTGCTTCTTCTTCTTCTTCACGGCCGTTGTCGCAAAAGCGCATACAGTACGTACGCACACGACACGATAGGCGCAGGCGAAGAGAGTGAAAGGCCTGCACAACACGCCATCCATCCATACTTAGTCGTCGTCGCTGCTGTGGCTGCTGTGAGTGTCCCGCATCGTGGGTGTCGCTGCTCTGCTCTGCTACTGCTACTGTTGCTGTTGTTGATGAGGAGGATGCGGGTCTCTTTCCCATCTCGCACGCACACACCACACTTTGCTGCTGCTGCTGCACTATGACGTCAGACGATCTGGAGCAGCAGACAGAGCACGCACGCATTTGTTCACACCAGCGAGCCAGTCAGTTAGCTAGCCAGCGTGCTGGCTGCGTCGTGTACGCTCGCATCGCATTGTTCTCGCAGGCACACGACCACACTTGCTAGCTGCTGCTCGTGTCCAAGCGTTGTGGCAGCGCGCGCGAATGTATGTTGGTGCGAATGATGTTGAGTGAATGGAGAAAGATCGCGCTTGACGCCGCTTCGCATGAGAGGTGGCTACATTCCTGTGCGCGCATTTATGCACCAAGAATGTTCTTATCCTGTGTTCATGACACAGGCATCATTGACACAGGAGCTCTGTCATGCATACTCGAGCGCGTGCTCGCATGAGCGCTCATGCAGTGAGGCGGCACCAACAAACACAGACAGAATGGTGTCTGCAAGATACTACTACCGATGTGAGCCGTGTGGCGAAGTGGTGAGTGCGCACTTGCTGCTTGTCCGGTCCCGGCTCACTGTTGTTGATCTGTCTGTCTGTATGTCTGTCCGTCTGTGTGGCTCTCAACTGTATGGTATATGTGCTGTCCTTCAAAGCAGCAGGCACCAGCGAATGAGCGAGTGAGGCGTGCGTGGTGTGTGCACGAGCGACCGAGCGAGAGCAAAGTCGCTTCATTCACAGCAGCAGCGCAGCGCAGCCGTGCTCGTGCATTTTTGCGATCGACCAAGTGGCGCATGGCAGCAGCGGCGCGCACCGCACGGTCAGCCCCGGTCGCGATCTTGGCGATCTTGGCCATCGCTGCTGCCTCTTACTCTCTCTCTATCCTCTACGCTGCGCCACGCGAAATCGAACGTGGCTTCACTGCGACCTTTCGGCGCTGCGCGCTTTTGCACACACGCTTGCTGGCTTGCTTGCTGACTTGCTTTTGCAGGCGCGCTTGCTCCACGCTTGCTTTTGCTTTGGCACTTGATACTGCGACTGAATGGGCTACGAGAATGGCCAGTATTATACGTATAATGTTAACCTATTCACCGTATACCTGGTTAAAAACTATACCCACTAAAACCTGACCCCGCGCTTCGCGCGACCCTTACTAGTGTGAAAAACACTAGCGCCTGCGGGCCAGCGACTACGCCAGTGTGACCCCAGCGCCTGCGGCGGGCAGACCGCCTGTGTGAAATCCTACGCGCCTTCGGCGCAGCTTCGATCTGACACAATGAAAATCCGAGATTGTATACATCTATTTTTGTCCGGATGAAATGATATACCTCAATCGGTCGCAATAGTCACTCTCTTTTGCTTTTGCTCGAGTCGCACCTGAAAAGATCCAACCGCGTCGACGTCGACGCACGCAACACGCAACGTGACCGCCGCGACGCGCGATCGATCGCATGTTGACCGGCCCAGACAGGCTCGAGGTAAACACATGATGCGTCACTTATGCTCGCTTTCCTTGTCTTGCCTTCGCTCTACTCAAATGTTTTGCAGTCGACGCTCTCGTGTTCGCTGGCGCTTGCTCGAGTCCATGTTTCCAGATTCATCTCGCGTAGTCTCGCTATAGACTCATCAGTGCAGGCATGCATCGTTGTGAGTGCTCACTACAGCCCGAAGATGCCTGTCAAGATGTACATGCAGTCCCAGTCCCAGCGTGCGTGCGTCTAGTCCGAGTGCGACGCTGTTGTCGACTCTAGGGCTAGCTCTGCAGTGGCCGACGAGAGAAAGAGAGAGAGCGCGAATCGCTTATCGACCATGCGCTCATTCAATGTGCACCATCTGATAAACGCTGTGTCAACAGCAGCGGTCGGGGCGTTCACACAATAAGTCCTTGTGTCTAATGGGTCCTTGAGTCGAGTCCTTCGACATCGACGCAAGTGGATCGTCTTGACGTAGCCAAGACAGGACGTGTACGCCTGTCGAGCGTCTTGAGCAGAGCGTCCGCAAAGGAGCTCAAACGTCCGTAGCCTTGTGTTCTTCGCGTCGTAGTGTGTCTTCTAGCGTAGTTCCTTCATGCGAGCCAAGGACCAGTGAGCACGCGAGATGGCATTGCATTCAATCAGCGAACACGAGAGCGTCGACTGCAAAACATTTGAGTAGAGCGAAGGCAAGACAAGGAAAGCGAGCATAAGTGACGCATCATGTGTTTACCTCGAGCCTGTCTGGGCCGGTCAACATGCGATCGATCGCGCGTCGCGGCGGTCACGTTGCGTGTTGCGTGCGTCGACGTCGACGCGGTTGGATCTTTTCAGGTGCGACTCGAGCAAAAGCAAAAGAGAGTGACTATTGCGACCGATTGAGGTATATCATTTCATCCGGACAAAAATAGATGTATACAATCTCGGATTTTCATTGTGTCAGATCGAAGCTGCGCCGAAGGCGCGTAGGATTTCACACAGGCGGTCTGCCCGCCGCAGGCGCTGGGGTCACACTGGCGTAGTCGCTGGCCCGCAGGCGCTAGTGTTTTTCACACTAGTAAGGGTCGCGCGAAGCGCGGGGTCAGGTTTTAGTGGGTATAGTTTTTAACCAGGTATACGGTGAATAGGTTAACATTATACGTATAATACTGGCCATTCTCGTAGCCCATTCAGTCGCAGTATCAAGTGCCAAAGCAAAAGCAAGCGTGGAGCAAGCGCGCCTGCAAAAGCAAGTCAGCAAGCAAGCCAGCAAGCGTGTGTGCAAAAGCGCGCAGCGCCGAAAGGTCGCAGTGAAGCCACGTTCGATTTCGCGTGGCGCAGCGTAGAGGATAGAGAGAGAGTAAGAGGCAGCAGCGATGGCCAAGATCGCCAAGATCGCGACCGGGGCTGACCGTGCGGTGCGCGCCGCTGCTGCCATGCGCCACTTGGTCGATCGCAAAAATGCACGAGCACGGCTGCGCTGCGCTGCTGCTGTGAATGAAGCGACTTTGCTCTCGCTCGGTCGCTCGTGCACACACCACGCACGCCTCACTCGCTCATTCGCTGGTGCCTGCTGCTTTGAAGGACAGCACATATACCATACAGTTGAGAGCCACACAGACGGACAGACATACAGACAGACAGATCAACAACAGTGAGCCGGGACCGGACAAGCAGCAAGTGCGC
Organism: Pythium guiyangense; assembly: GCA_003730235.1. NCBI lineage: Eukaryota > Oomycota > Peronosporomycetes > Pythiales > Pythiaceae > Pythium > Pythium guiyangense. The sequence goes on along the minus strand of QXDM01000083.1, from coordinate 307,055 downwards.
ACTCACCACTTCGCCACACGGCTCACATCGGTAGTAGTATCTTGCAGACACCATTCTGTCTGTGTTTGTTGGTGCCGCCTCACTGCATGAGCGCTCATGCGAGCACGCGCTCGAGTATGCATGACAGAGCTCCTGTGTCAATGATGCCTGTGTCATGAACACAGGATAAGAACATTCTTGGTGCATAAATGCGCGCACAGGAATGTAGCCACCTCTCATGCGAAGCGGCGTCAAGCGCGATCTTTCTCCATTCACTCAACATCATTCGCACCAACATACATTCGCGCGCGCTGCCACAACGCTTGGACACGAGCAGCAGCTAGCAAGTGTGGTCGTGTGCCTGCGAGAACAATGCGATGCGAGCGTACACGACGCAGCCAGCACGCTGGCTAGCTAACTGACTGGCTCGCTGGTGTGAACAAATGCGTGCGTGCTCTGTCTGCTGCTCCAGATCGTCTGACGTCATAGTGCAGCAGCAGCAGCAAAGTGTGGTGTGTGCGTGCGAGATGGGAAAGAGACCCGCATCCTCCTCATCAACAACAGCAACAGTAGCAGTAGCAGAGCAGAGCAGCGACACCCACGATGCGGGACACTCACAGCAGCCACAGCAGCGACGACGACTAAGTATGGATGGATGGCGTGTTGTGCAGGCCTTTCACTCTCTTCGCCTGCGCCTATCGTGTCGTGTGCGTACGTACTGTATGCGCTTTTGCGACAACGGCCGTGAAGAAGAAGAAGAAGCAAAGGTAGAGCGACCTTCATTTTCAAGCGACCAAATCGGTTCCACCTTGTGTGGTTGCTGCTGCTGCTTTGCTTGTGTCCTTGTGTGTCCTTATGTGTGCTTGTGTGTAAGCGCGCGACAACAACAACAACAGCTACGACGACGACGACGACGACGACTGGACGAGCACGAGCGCCGTAAAAGATTTGGAGCCAGCGTTGGCGTGCACAGACGCGAGCGAGCGAGGGTTACTGCCGTGATTGTCGTGCGTCCGCTCGCTCACTGGCTTGCCCGCCACTTGGCCTGATCGATCGAATTGATCGCTTTGACTTGCCACTTGCCAGGTGCTTGCTTACTGATGTGTGCTTCCAAGTGGTCGGCACTCATCGCATCATCAAGGGTGATGATGCGACGCAGAGCGCTGCGGGCTGCACGCTGGTTGGCTCGCTCGCTCGCGTTGGTCAGCCGCAGGCCTTCCTATGAGGGTTGTCTCTCTCAGGCTCTCGCCATTTCGCCTTTGCTTTCGCCTGAGCTTTCGCCCTTTGCTTAGTGCTGGCTTTGCTTGCACGGGAAAGCTTCCAGAAGAACATAGATCGATCGATCACTCGTCGTTCATCGCTGCCGACGCAAGGTGCTGCCGTCTCGCTGGCTCTGACTCGCTCACTCGCTCGCTCGTTCATTCGCGCGCACTCGCTCATTCGCTCGGTACTAGCTGTGTACTAGATGTGTAGTCACACGGGTCTGCATCATCATCATCGTCGTTATCACTGTTCGAGTCGCATGAGACTTGCGAACTAAAAGCAAGGCATGCGAGCGAGCGAGTCGACTTGATTCTTTGTTGGCAAGACTCGACACTTGTTGGCAAGCACAGCCTCCAGAGGTGTTATGAGCAGCACGCTGCGCGTCTACGCGACGAGCTATCGGTCGCTACCATCGATCGATCGGTCGGTCGGTCGGCGACTTGGGCAGCAGTCGCTCGCTCGACTCTTTGGACTTTTTGATACTCGCCGCAAGTCAAGTGAGTGCGACATTCACACACACACACCGAGCTCAAGTGAAATTTGAAATTTGTATGTGGATTCAAATCATAAAGTCTCGCCGACCGCGCGCGAGCGTGCAAAAGGCGCGAAAGCATACAAACAGCAAGTGCGGCTCGAGTGAACAGTCGGATTTGACTGCCATCGCGTTTGCAAGGGCATCAACTCCTGACTCCCTCTCTTGCCTTCTTGCGACGGTGCAAAAACACACAACGCTCTGCTGCGCGCAAAGACACGCGGCCCGAGTTGTCAAGCAGAGTGGCAACTCCTCCTTCCACTTCAACCGCTCGCTCGCTCTTGTGCTCTGTCTTGTGCTCTGTCTTGCGGTCGACGACGACAAGGACGACCTTCGCACACGCTCGCTCACTCACTCGAGGTCTTGCTCGCTTGTGTGCAAGTGTGCGCACTCGCCTGGCTCTGCGCGCAGTCAGTCCCAGACAGACAGCAAAGACAGCAGACATCCATCCGACCCACCTAACACACCTGCGTGCTTGCCCAGAACAAGCAGCGCCTCGGACTCTAGTCTCAGCTACTGCAGCGCACTCGCTCGCTCTAGGTGCGCCACTGCGCCAGTCGTCAGCAACCAGCAACGTGCACCAAGTGTGCACTCAACAGCCGTGCTCGGGCATTCGCACAGAGCGCAACTCGCCGTCGACAGCAGCACCAAAGACAACAACGACATCTTTGCGAGCCCAAACAGCAGCACCACCACCAACAGCAGCAGCGATGTCTTTTGACGCACACCACCACCAACACTACGACGCTACGCTCACGCGCAGTCACTCGGCGCCAGACGCGCGCAGCGCCGACGCGGATCACTTCTACTTTCCACAACAGCAACAACAGCAGCAACAGCAGCAGCAACAGCAGCAACAACAGCAGCAACAGCAGCAGGTCCAGTACATGCACCAGCACTCGTATCGCCAGCAACAACAACAACAGCACCAATCGCAGCACTCGCGCATAAGCAGCAACAACAACAGCAGTCGCAACAGCAGTCGCAACAGCAGCAACAGCATGAACCACCACCACCACATCGCTACAGGCGACAACCACTACCACCACGCCAACACACACAACGCCATGGCATTCCCGTACTATCGCCACCACCAACAGCAGCAGCGGTACCAACACCAACAGCAAGAGCAAGAGCAAGAGCAAGAGCACGAGCTCGAGGAGCACCCGAGCAGTCGCGCGTCGCCGCCACCAGTCGACGGCTCGCTCGTCGCACTGCTGCGCGAACACCGCAGTCCCGACGCTGCTGCGCAGCACCTCGGACGCACCTCGCCGCCCACGAGCAAGCTCCTGCTCCCTCGTCGGCAGCGGCACCAGCAGCGTCCGCGCCGCAGTCGCAGCAGCAGCGCAGGCAGCAGTGCGAGCAGTGACAGTCGTCGACCGAGCCAGGGCCATGCCATGGACGACGGCGACGGCGACGGCGACGGCGACGATGATGGCGATAACAACAAGAGCGCACTCCACGCCGCGTCTCTCGCTGCGGCCACGGCTGCGTCGTCGTCGCTATCGCCATCGCCGGCGCGGTCGCACTCGTCGACTGGACGCGTGAGCACGGCCGACGCCGCGGGACGAAGCGCGCCGAACGGCACGAAGCGGTCGCGGTACTTGCGCGAAGTGGACCGGCGGAGCATCATCCACCGCATCGACCGCGGCGAGAAGCAAGCGGCGCTCGCGAAGGAGTTTGGCGTCACGCGCGCCGCGGTCTGTCACATCAACAAGAATCGCGTCGAGATCCTCACGCGCTCGACACGCGCGGACGTGCACGCTGCGGCGCGCCACCCCAAGCGCGGGCTCTACAACACGTCGGCGTCCTCGGTCTCTGCTGCTGCGAACGCCGTGTACGTGTGTTTGCCTGAATGTGTGTCTGTCAATGGCGTTGGCTTCTGGCTTCTGGCTCTGTAGGACAGAAAGAGATCGCTAGGACTGTGTGTGAGTCTGTTGATTTGTCTACGTGCTGCGACTGACGACTCCACCGCGATGCTGCGTTCGTGCTGTGAATGACCCACTATGACGACGACGACACACAGATCCAAAGCCGCGCAGAGCGCACTGGAGCCCCACGTCGCCGTGCTCGAGGTCCGGTCGCAAGCCATGGCCGTGCTCATGACGACGCTCCGGCGCCGCGAGACGTCCGCACGCGACTTCCAGCTCTGCGCCGACCGCGCGTTCCAGCTCTTGCTCGAAGAAGCGCTCGCGCGCGTCGCGCTGCGCGTGGTCGACATCGTCACGCCGAGCGCGTGCGTGTGCGAAGGCGTCGCGGTCGACAAGCCGAGCTGCGGGATCGCGATCAGCGCCGACGGCTTTGCGCTGCTCCACATCTACCGGAGCATCCAGCCGGCGAGTCCGTCGGGGTACATTGCACTCAACACCACGGCAGTGGCGGCGCACGGGAGCCACAGCAGCAGCAGTGGCGGCGATAGTGGCGCGGACATGAAAGCCGAGCCGACGCTCCAGCGCGTGTGCGTGCCGCCGGACGTCCGAGCCCACGACGTGTTCCTGCTCGAAGCGACGTGTGCGACTGGCACGAGTGCGTGCGTCGCGATCCAGGCGCTGCTCGACGCCGGCGCGAGCGAGCGCGCGATCCGGTTCGTGTGCTTGCTCGCGAGCGCGCCGGCCGTGGCCGAGATCAGCAGCCGCTTCCCGCTCGTGCGCGTCGTCGCCGGTGCGATTGACCCGGACGTGGGCGACAACGGCGCGATCACACCGGGCCTCGGGTCGTTCGCCGAGCGCTACTTCAACGCGACGGTCGTGCACCACTCGCGCCATGGCGCAGACGTCGATGTGTAGTTGACTGCTCGACGACATCTGGGTATGTAGGCAAGCGAGTGACCGAGCCACGAGTGTCGGGCACTGATGGGCGCTAGGCTTGTCTAGCGTAGGCTAGTTTGGTCTGGTCTGATAGTAGTAGCAGTAGTAGAGTGTATGAGACCGCAGCCGATTGCTCAGTGGGAGGCAGTCGAGTGTATTTATCAAGCGCAGCGCGTCGTCTGTGCTCTCGTGCTCGCGTGTGCTCGCGTGTGCTCGCGTGCGTACGAGAGAGATGGTCGACGACAACTGACGTGAGATTGTTCGTTCATGGCGGAGCAAGACAACAAGCTTGCGTCTGCACGCCAGGCAACAACAACAACAACAGCAACCACAGGTGCCATCTCGATGTCGTTCATTGTCTTTTGTTCAGTCCTAGAGCACAAGCAAGCAGGCGCATCAAGCGACATCGAGGCAACCGCCCAACCAACCACACTGTCCAAGCTGTCCAAGCACTCGTGTGCCACTGCTGTCGCGTCAGCACTGCACTTCGACGCAATGGCGCTTGTGATCCCTTGATCGATCGATCGATCGAAAGCGTTCCACGAGGAGGCGGAGGCGTCGCGAGTCCGTCCGTCCGTCGCACGTGTTCGCACGTGTGCAAGCAAGCTAGCGGATCCAGCGAGCAACCAAGCAACCAAGTGAGCGGTGCAAGCTGCATACAAGTTTTGTTGCTTGAGGCAACTGGTCGTTCGTTGCGATCGACACAAGTCGCTGCTGGTGCGAGGTGGTGCTTTTGCTGGTGCTGCAAGTGCTGCTGGTGTTGTTGCGAGCGGTCGCGTTGCACCAGCACGCCGGTTCGTACTCGCGTTGATGCGTGTGTCTGTGACAGCAGCTCCAAGTGAAGAGGTCGCACGAAGTCATGAGAGCAAGAGAGACGACAAGATGCAAGTCGCGTGGCGCTCAAGTCGCCAAGTCGAGCGCGTGCAGCACGAAGCACGAAGCACGAAGCATGAAGCAAAGTGCTCATTCCGACCTAATGATCGCGGACTTGTGTTGTGTGGTTGAGCTCACTGTACGATGTTCGACGTTATGCCCTCGTTTTTTTCGCATAGTCTGTGACTCTATCGTAACTATATCAATTATACAGAATACACACACTTGTATAAACTATTGCAGCAAACGAAATGCTAGATATAAAGGGTTTTGATGCGCTCCTTGAAGTTTCGATGGCCTTTCATAATGCACGCGATTCTCACCACCAGCGAAAAGTCAAAGGTCAGCCATTTTCACGAAGCGCAGCAACAGCTCACGACGAGCCTGCACAAGCGCCGTCACTCGCTTGCTTGTGCTTGCACGTGTGCGATCCACAGCAACACTTGCACAGCAAACGCACAGCAGCACACGTGCACACGTGTCTGCGCGACCGAGTGGCGCCCATGAGCAACGGACTCGCAGACGCGTCGTTCTTCCCGACAGCAAAGGAGCTCTCGACCGGCTTGCGGTGGGTGAAAGACCACCCCGTGCTCGCCGCCGCGGCTGCGACTGCGGTCTCGGTCATTACGTTCCTCAACGCGGCCGAGACGCTCGCACACAGTCGCTCGAGCACGGCGCTCCTCGACGACGCGCTCGACGACGACAGCAGCAACAGCGCCAGTCTCGATGCTGTGTTCCAGAAGCACGACATCGTCGCGCGACGGCGCAAAGTCGAGACTGAGAGCCACGTCCGCGCTGCTGCCAAGCGCACAGCTGCAGCGCTCTCGAGCAGCAGTGGCCGCACGTCGCCCCCGAGTGACGCCAAGCTCGCAGCAGCCGTGAGCTGGTGCGACGAGCACGGCGGGAGCTTGACGCAAGTGTTTGAAGACATGCACGTGACAGACAACGACGACATCACAGTGGATCAGTGCGACTCGAAGCGCAGCGCTGGGTCTGCATCGACCGTGTCAAGCGACGTCGTGCCTATGACGCGGCGGCCGCCGACCGGTGCGATCAAGAAGAGCTCGACGCAGCAGTCGATCGACCTCAGCGCGCTCGAGCACGACCTCGTTGGTAGTAGCAGCCACGACGACGACGACCCGCGCGATGCAGCGAGCCGGAGCCCAGCAGAGCTCTTTGAGCGCCAGACCGAGTCGCCGCAGTGGGGCTGGTACGTCGCGATCACGCCGCCGCAGGACCCGCTCCACAGCGCACTGCCGCGCGCCGCGCTGCCGCCGCCGCACCGAGGCAGCAATGCGAGCTCGCGCGCGCCGCTGCACACTGGCGTTGCGCCGTCGATGCGGCGCTCGACGTCTGGTCGCATCACGTCCACGTCGTCGTAGTAGTAGGAGACGCTCTGTCGATCCGTAGCGAGTGAAGACGCGTCTGTATCTAAGTGTAGCCAAGTACTCGACCCACACGCGCTCTCTCGCTCTCTAGCTGCTCATAGCCACAGTCCTGCGTCGTCTACGACGCGACTCGCGTCTCCAAGCGTCGCGTCTTGCGCTGCAGCGTCCGCGACGTGGTCGACAAGCGCCGAGAGACACTGCGCGACGCTCAAGTCGACTGCTGTGCGCTCGACCGCCCAGCTCAAGTACGCGTAGCACTCGCTGCACTCGCGCGTGTGGCTGATCGTCCACGTCTGGAGGCTCTCGAGCGCGCGGCGCTGGTCCTCGAGCTCTGCTGCGATGTGCGCTGTCAGCTCGTGGCTCGACTGAACCACTGCCACGTCAGTGCCTTCTGCTGCTGCTAGTCCTGAGCTTGGACGCGACTGCATAGCAAGCGCCTCAGTGTGAGCCTCTGCCTCTGTCTCTGGAGCTAGTACGTCTTCGCGCTGCGGCTCGAGCACTGCTGGCGATGGCACGATAGTGTTTGCTGCTGCTGCTGCCATCGTCTGCTGCCGCTCGCGCTCGACTGCGTCGCCAAGGCGCGCGAGCATCGCGTCCGCGTCTTGCACGAACGCGCGGATCGTCGCGTCGACCGCGTCAGTCTTTGCCTCGAGCTGCTGCACGAGCGAGCGCTGTGCGTCTTCGACGACCTGCACGCGCGCACGGAGCTGCGTCTGCGGCTGAGCGCACTCAGTGCGCACGGTGTCGATCGCACGCGCGAGCGACTGCGTCGTTGATCGCATGCGCTGGTGCAGTGCGTCGTCGCTCTGCTGCCGCGCACGCACTTCCAACTGCACGGCAGCTTCGAGCGCGCGCACGTTGTGCTGTAGACTATGCGCGACGTCACGCACTGCGTCGTGGAGATCCGCTAGCTGCGTCGTGTGGTCTGCATCGTGCTGCCTCATGAGCGCGAGGCACTGCTCGAGACCTGCGACAAGCGCGAACGCAAGCGTCTGCGTGCGAGTGTCCGTGTCACTCACGACGAACTGGACCAAGCGCTTGATGTGCGCAAACTCGGTGTGGACCCAGCGCTCGAGCGCGTGGATGTGGTCGCTCATGCGCGCGAGCTCGAGCATCTGGCTCGAGACGCGCTTCCAGTCGGCGCCGGCGCTCGCGTTGCGGTACTCGTCGACGACGCGGAGCACATCGACTTTGTCAGCTGCGACTTTGCTGCTCAGGCGCTCGACGTAGTGCAGGATCTTGGTGTCGACGCTCGCGTCGAGCGTCGCGACGGCGCTCCGGAGCTCGCTGAACCACTGGCTCCGGTCGTTGTCGAGGCGCCAGCGCTCAGTCCGGTCCGACTCGACTTCGGACCGGAGCTGCGTGAGCGCGCTCTTCATGAGCGCGACGGCGTGCTGGAGCTCGTCCACTTGGTGCTGCGTCTGTAAAGAGAGCGACAGTGTGGCTAGTGAGCGCTGTGTGGATGCTCCGAGACAGACAGAGCGATCATGAACGACTGCACCTCGTCGCTCCGGTGCGCAGACGCGTGTGCACTGAGCTGCTGCTCTTTTGCAGCGCTTGCGAACTGGAGCTGCTGCTCCTGGAGCGCCAAGCGCCGGCGCACGTCGTCGCTCGTGGTTTTGACTGCGAGCTCGACGCTCTCGACGCTGTGGCCGAGGCGCGCGACTTCTGCAAAGAGCAGCGCGCACTTTTGCTGCTCGCGCTGCTGGAAGACGCTGTCGGCTTGGACTTTGCTGTTGAACGCATGCACGAGGCGCTGGAGCTCGTCGCTCACTGCAGGCACCCATGTGTGCGTCAGTGAGAGCTCAAGGGGTCTGAAGCGTGAGTGGCGTCCATGAGAGCGCACCTTTCGATAGCGAGAGCTAGTCGTCGTCAGGAACATCGTCACGATCGCACAACAGAGAGTCCGATCATCGATCACATGAGACGCGAGCGAGTCGCACTCGACCAAGTCCAGAGAGACAGAGAGAGAGAGAGAGACGCACGCGCTCGTCTTCGCGCTGGTGCTGGTTGTTGGACAAGTGCTGGCGAAAGTGCGCGAGCTCCGCGCGCATGAGCTCGTTCTCGCGCTCGAGCGACTCGATGCGGTCGATCACGACGCTGTTGCTGGCTCCTGCTGCTGGATATGACAGCTCGTCGCGATAGCTCCACTCGCTACTGCTGCCGCTTGCACCTCCTCCACTTGCGTTCGCATGGCGCTTCAGCGCGCTCCCAGCGCTTGCGACCGCAGCAGCGGAGGCGTGCGCACTGAGCGGCGCGTTCGACGACTTGCGGATCGGCGGGAGCATCATCGAGGCGTCTAGTGCGAGTGAGTTCCAGTGTGAAGTACTGAAACTGCTGTGTATGATACGCAAAGGACACCGACTGACGCATGGCGAAGACGAGCACCAGAGCAGCAGGAGCAATGGGCGACAAGTGGAGACACCAAGGAGGAGGAGGAGGAGAGGGAGTCGGACGGACACGCGTCGGACGCGCACCACGGCCGAGCGCTTTATTTCTTCGCAGCACTCGCCTTTGCGCCACTCGACGGCGGCTGCTGCGGCGGCAGCGCAGGCGAGCTCGACGCTCCACCAGGCGCGTCGTCGCTTGGCGATGGTTCACTGTTCATGATCAGCATTACGGACGAGCGTCACGTCAGTCGTACGAGCGCGAGCAGAGAGCGTCTGCAACCTGGTTGAGAGAAGAGATAGAGAGACGTACCGAGGCGGTAGTGGCGGCTGCGAACCTGGGACGACCACTGGCACTGCACCAGGGTACGGCATTCCGCCTGTCGGTCATCACACAAGAGCCCATGGCGTCAGTCCTTGCGGTCGCTCGACAGTGTCGTCAGTCTGTCTGTCTTCTAGGCAAAGATCACGCACCTGGCACGCCGGCGTTCGGTGGGTAGTACCCGCGCGGGTTGTACGGCGCCGGCTGCTGGTAGCCGCCGTAGCCGCCACCGTTGTGCGGTCGCTGGCCGCCCATCATGCGCTGCGGGGGGAGCATCTGCGGGTACACGGGCGGCTGCATCACGGCGCCAGGGACCATCGGGACGCCATACGGCAAGTAGCCCTGCGGCGCGAGGAGCTCCGGGTCGTCCATGACACCGTCGTACATCCACTCGTCGGGCATGGGCGAGTAGACGACACCGCCCATGGGCGCGCCAGGGTGCGGCTGATGGTGCATGTGCGCCATGTGGTGGTGCTGGTGCGCGTGGTGGTGCGGCTGCTGCGCGCTGCGGTACGGCGACGACGTCGCAGCAGGCGTCGGGAGCGCAAACTTGGGCGTGAACTCGGCCGCTGCGACGTTGAGCTTGAACTCCTTGGCGTTCGGGTTCAGCGTCGTCTTCTTCGCTGGCGCAGCTGGAGCAGCAGTAGCTGGCGCAGCAGGCTTGTCGGCTTTCTTGGGCGACGACGCAGCTGCCGGCTTGGTGGTCTTGCTCGTCGTTGTCGTCACTGTCGTCGTCTTTGTCGTCGTCGCAGCAGGCGTCTTTGCTGCCGGCGCGTCTTTCGTGCTTGGCGCCGGCGCAACTGGCTTTGGCGACGGCGCTGCAGGCTTTGACTCGGTGCTTGGCGTCGGTGCGGCGGATGGCGCTGGCGCCTTCTTTGGCTCGGGCTTGGCCACTGGAGCAGGTGTCGCTGCTGCTGCGCTCGCTTGCGAACGACCCTTCACTGCGTCGCTAAACGAGAACGGCTTGGGCGTCGCCGCAGTCGGCACTGGCGTGGACGCTGGCATCGGTGTTGGCGTCGGCGTCGGCGTCGGCTTGCTAGCGCTCGCTTGGCGCTGCGCATTGCGGAGCGCTGGCGGCACGTACGAGTTCGAGCTCTTGCCAGCAGTCGCTTTGAGAGACCCCTTGCGGTCAACGGAGCTGTAGCGCGCTTCTTCGTCGAGGTCGTCGTCGCCCGCCGTGTGGTTGCGTTGGTGGTTCCGCTCCTCTTGCAAGTGGAAGTTGCTCGATGTCTGGCGCTCAATCTCGAGCGCAATGCGCTCCGCGTCGCGCGACTGCTGCGTCGAGAGCTTGCTCTTGTCGAGCTTCGTCGTGTAGATCGTCTCGTCAAAGCTCGAGACGACGCCAAAGAGCTTCTCGTTCGCTTCAAACTGGTTCCAGCCCGACTACCAGTGCGTTTCAAAGGAGGTTAATTCAGATAGTGTTTCAGATGCCATTACAGATAGCGTGTTAGATCTGGTTTCAAAATAAGAGATCCAGAATCTGATCATCATTGCACAGATACAAGAACAGAACGTACTTTGGACGACCGACGCCGTGGGTCTTCGAGCTCGCCGCTGTCGAGCTGCGGATCGAGCCACGACGACGCGGCTTGGAGCTCGCGACCAAAGAGGTGCTCGTGCTGCCGACCGCTGATCTCCGTGTCTGTGCGGAAGCCGCTACTCGCAGCCGACGCACCTGCCGTGCCAAATGCGCTCTCGTGGTAGTTCACTGTGCCGTCGACCGTCACGTGCGCGATCTGACCGCGCTTGAAGATCACAGTGCTCCCGGTCTGGAACGCCTCGCCTTGCTCGCTCTGCACGCGTCAGTAGTAGACAAGAGAGTGAGCCCCACACAGTACGAGCAAGGCACACGACAGACAGACGAACGGACCTTGCGATGCGTGTTCTTGAGCACGATCGAGAAGTCGTCCGGGTCGATGCAGTCGAGCACGCCAGCGTAGACCGAGCGGTCGTTGAGCTGCACTTCGACAGCTTTGCCCTGCGAGCAGCAGCAGACACGAAGCAGTCGGCGATCAGACGCTGCACAACCAGACCAGGCGAGCGCAGGATAGAGTGGAGCCAAGGCAAGCGCGATCGTGTGAGATGGACGCACCACGAAGAAGCGGAATGCAAAGAGCGCGCGGTGGCGAAGCACGCGCTGCTGCTGGTCTGCGTCACGAACAAGAGCGTCCAGGACGATGCGTGGGTCAGCGCTTGGTCTCTTGGTTCTCGCGAGCAAGCGATCGCGTCACTACAAGCAGCAACGCACCGCTGAACCCGAGCGTTGGTTGCTTGGGAGCTGCGAATCCAGGAGGCGCGGCAGCAGTCGCTGGTGCAGACGCATCCTTTCCGTTCGTCTTGCTCTTGCTCTCGGTCGGTCTACTCGTATCGATTCACACAAGCACATGCATCAACATAGAGAGAGAGATGCGGTGTAGACGGGTGAGCATCGTGACATGCGCTGCTACTTGGCAGCATCTGCATCGGTTCAAGCACGATGAGCGGCAGCAGTGATAGCGATCGGCGAACGCACTTCTTCTTGCTCGCTGGCGCGCCATTCGTGTTGCCAGTGGGCTTGGCGCCAGGCGTGTTGGTCTTGCGCGTCGCCGCCGCCGCTGCGGCCGCGTACGACTTGCCGCTCTGCATGTTCCTGGTGCTGCGCCTGCTCCTGCTCCTCCTGTTCGAACGGCGGCGGCTGCCTCTGCTGCCTCTGCTCCTGCCTCCTCTAGTGGCTGGCTGATGGTGTGAGCGTGCTGCTGCTCGCTCGTTCGACTCACTTGGATCGATCGATCAAATGGGGGGCGATTGCAAAAGAGACCCTAGTGTTTTGTAATTAGTGCGATATAGGCTCTTTAGTATCGATAAATATCGGAATGTACGTCAAAAATAGTAAATTGGGATAGTCTCACAATTTATTTTTTTGTCTTGAGATGATCGTCGACAAGGGAAACAGCACGACGTACGACTCACGAGTCCCCAGCCTCCACTCGAACATTCGGCTCTCTACCCTCAGCCGAAGCGTGCATGCGAAGGTGGCTCTCATTGATGACGATGTTGTGATCGTCGGGAGTCAAAACTGGAGCGACAACGGGTTCTTCAAGAACGTTGAGCTGAGCATTGCAACGAACTGGGCACAGACGTGTTCGAGCGGCTCCGGCCATACACGAAGCCACTCGACCGAGACGCGCTCGAGCGCTCCCAGCTCGTGCGGTGTGTTTGCTGCAAGTGCGTGAAGCCGAAGAAGCCCAAGCAGGCATCCGTAGCCAATCTGACTGAGTAGGAAGTAGGATCATGACCCTCTTCTCTTCTCTTGGTCACACAACACAAGCAAGTCCAGTCATAGGACTGATGGACATCAACAGCATCGCTATAGCACACCATGTAACTCAAAACGATGTGTTATTTGCTTGTAGATACGGGAGGTGGTGTCTGCCATTCCAGTCGCTTCATGGCGCTTGAGTCTAGCGAAAGTGCACTGGCGTCGTGACAGTCTGGAGCGCCAAGTCGCCGCCCACAGCGCGCTCGAGCGTTGACGACAGCGCGTCTGCTGTAAACGCGTCACTTGAGTGCACGCCGACGCGCACAGCGCCTCGCTTTGTGCGGATCACAAAGAGCGTCGGACCGAGCGGCGCGCTCTTGCTCTTGCCAGCGTCGCGAACGAGCTTGCTCACAATGCGCTGCTGCGTCTTTGCGTCGACGTACGCAAACTTGAGACCCTTTGTCTGGCGGAACTTCTTCGCGACGTCCTGTGCGACCGCCATCTCGCGCCTCTGCTGCTGCGGCCGCTCTGACAGGACAAACACTGCGCAGAGCGACGACGCGCTCGGGTTCGCGTCTTTGCCGACGTTGCACAGCTTTGCCTGGTTGCCGCTGTGGAGCTTCTCGAGCTCGCCGCTGTCGCGCAAGCGCTGCAAGCGCGCAATGTGCTTCTCGATCGCAAAGTTGTACACTGCGTACTCGTCGAGATCGCCGTCGTACACGCTGCGCTCGCCGTCCCAGACGTAGACAAACTGCGGGTACGCCGTCACGCGCATCGACGCACAGAGCTGCGCGTGCTTGTCGCAGTTCACGGCGCCAACTTTGACTTTGCCGCGCAAGTCGCTCGCAATGTGCTCGTACTGGTCCTTGAACGCAACCGAGTGCTGGTCCGCGAGCGAGTAGAACTCGACGAGCCACTCGTTGTTTGCGCCTTTGCCGGGGAACTTCTTCTTCGACAGCGCGCGCACAGGCGAGTCTTTCGGGTAGAGCGACTGCGGTGGACGCTGCTGCGGTGCACCGCGGCCCATGCCGCCGCCCATGCCGCCTGGGAAGCCGTGGCCAAAGCCGTCCATGCCATCAAAGTGGAACTCTTGGTGGCCGCCGCCGCCAAATGCATGGCCGCCGCCGCCGCCGCCGAAGCCGTGGCCAAACACGCTCTCAAACATCTTGGTGAACGACCGCATCGACTCTTCGCTGCTGCGCTGACGGCCGCCGCCGCCGTACTGTCCGCCAAAGCCGCCGCCAAAGCCATTCGCAAAGCCACCACTGCCGCCTGGTCCGCCCGTGTTGCCGCCGTAGAGCCGCGCTTCGTCGTACTCACTCTTCTTTTGCGGGTCCGAGAGCACTTCGTACGCCTCTGAGACTTGCACAAACTTCTCTTTCGCTTGCTCCTTCTCCTGCTCGTCGTCGACTTTGTCCGGATGGTACTTGAGCGCAAGCGTGCGGTACGCTTTCTTGAGCTCGCGGTCCGAGAAGTCTTTCTTCACGCCGAGGACTTTGTAGTAGTCCTTTGTTGCGTCCATGGCGCCCACGCTCTCGAGCGCGGTCGCGAGGAGCTGCAACAGCACGAATGCGAGCAAGACGTGTGTCTTAAGCGACGTCATGGCGCGTCTCTTTCTCAAAGTTGCTGGTGCTGCTCTGCGCAGTCGATGCGCTGTGTTCATTGTGTCGCTGCTGTTGCTCTTGGTGTTGTCGTGTGTGTTGCTGTTGTCCAGTTCGGTTGTGTGTCCATGTAGAGTGCGTTGTCACACGCTCGCACGCACACCAGTCGCTGCTGCTGGTGGTAAGTCGGCAGCACACGTGTCGAGTCGGCCGCAACAACGACACCGACCTACACCGACTAATCTGAGCTCGATCACATGAAGCGCCACGCGGCCAAAGGCAGCTTCACTAGAAATTTCTAGAATCGGAGCATACTTTCGTTCATATAAATTGTCTCTTTCAGAACTGAGCGTATGGATATGTGATATTTACGAAATAGGTGCATAGATTCGGCATATTCATAAAAGCGACTGCTTCAACTTGGTGTGCGGCACACAGCACACTCGCCCGAGTTGCTCGGATGAACGACGACCCACGCAACTCTCGTGATAGTACGCGCGACAGCAGTAACTCGACGCTGAGATAACCACAAGCGCGTGCAAGTCGTGGTCATCTGCTGAGACTGCTCGGATCGTCTCGCATTGACGCTTGCTTGCTCTTGTACAACCAGGCAGATTCATATTGAGCTCAACAAGCACAGGAAGGACGGACGCTCCACTCGCTTCTCATGCGAAAGCACGCTCCAAGAAGACGACCGATGCAAGCCAAAGCGGCACTTGCACCAGACCAGGCACTTGCGCAGGGCTTCACTTTCGAAGCAGTTGCGACTGGCGTGCTTGACGCTTGCCACGCTTGCCAACGAGATGGCTACACGCGTTTTCATTTGGTTCGACTATGTGGCTAGATGTGTAAATACACTCGGTTCAGAGAACAGTCTTGTTCAACGGCGGTTCAGCAAAAGATCTGCCGAATCAGCAATTGTACATTCATACAATTTGCAAGTTTACCATTGCTAAGAAAAATCGTGCTGCTGGTGCTAGAGATCACATGCTTGCTTGCTTGCTCGCCGGCGCTGTCGCTGTGTGTGCGTTGCTCATGAGCACATGTACACGCAAGCGCGTGTGCACTGTGTAGTGCGTGGCATGACGCGTTGACGCACATACATCCACGCTCGGCGTCAGCGCTCCAGCTGGTCTCGCAGCACCGCCTGCTTCCTTCTACGCTATATTATCTTGGTCCGCCTACTATAGTCGTCGTCGCCGCGACTCGCTGTTGTAGCAGTAGCGCGTCTGTCCGTCGCGTTCTGCCAGCCACACGCACAAGCAGTCGCGACCGCACCGAAGCAGCAGCTCACAACGCAATCGCTCGGCTTCTCAACACCACGCAGCAGCAGCGCCGCCAGCACATACACGCGCTTACACACACATACACACACGGTCGCAATGGAGACGCCAGTGTCTGCGGTCGACCTCGCGGAAAAGTACAACTACCCCGAGCTCGTGTGCGCCGTGCAGCTCGAGCCATTGCTCGCGCACGACGTCGACGACTTTGGCATGACGCCGCTGCACTGGGTCTGCTCGGACCCGCTCGTGCCGCTGCGCGTGCTCCAGAAGCTCGTGCTCGTGCACCCGCCTGCGACTGCGACGAAGAACCTCGCGGGCTTACTCCCGCTGCACATCGCGCTGCGGAAGAACCTCCCGCTCGACGCGCTCAAGCTCTTGCTCAAGTTCTACCCGAAAGCGATCACAGTCGCGACGCCAGACGGCCGCACGCCGCTTGAGCTCGCGAACGAGCACGTGCGCGCATCGAGCACGAAGCTCTTTCTCCAGATGCTCGACGCGGAGGTCCGAGCGCTCGGCCGCGCTGCGTCTGCTGCAAAGAAGACTGCGTCGTCGTCGTCGTCACTGAAGGTTCAGCAGCTCCGCGCAGCCGAGTACAGCAGCAGCAGCCCAAGCAGTCCAAGCAACCAAGACGACGTGGACTTCGAGCCATACACGCCACGCGAGCAGCCAAAGGTAGCGCCACTGCCGCCGTCGCCGACGTACCGCGACCCAATCACAGCGCTTCTCTCGAGTCCATCGATGCGTGCCCCCGCGCAGCAGCAGCGCCCACCAGCGTGGAAGCTCGCGAAGCGGTGCCACATCTGCGAGTGCAAGTTCGGGTACTTCAAGAGCCGCCACCACTGCCGCAACTGCGGCGAGTCGGTCTGCAGTCGCCACTCGCGCCACTCGCTGCCACTGCGCCACATCGGACTCTTCCACCCGCAGCGCGTCTGCGCCGTGTGCCACGAAGACCTCCAGAACACGCGCGTCGGGTGCAACACGAACGAAGCGAGTCGGAGCCGCGGCGTGAGCAACGCCTCGAGTCGGTACAGCCCGACGAGCGAAGGCTACAGTGCGTATCGCGACGATGGCGACGAGAGTGCGAGTCAGCGCAGCAGCCAGCGGTCGCTGTTCTGGAGCCCGGAGGCGATCTCGCCGCGGTTGTTCAACACGCCATCTGTGCCAACGAAGCGCAGCAAGTCGGTGCGGAACTACTTGCTCGGCGCGTCGCCGCGGCACGAGCCAAACAGTCCTCGAGCTGACCTCGCAGCAGCAGCGGTGACTGCCGCAGCATCGTCGCCGTCCGCGCGGAGCGTCCGGTCCGAGTCGACCCAGCGCAACTACTCGCACGCGACGCTGTCGACGCTGCCGATGTTCCCAAGCGCGTCGTCGATGTTCCTCACGCGCGTGCAGCTCGCGCCAGCGCCGTCGCAGCTCGTGAAGCCACCGCGTCACGAGCGCAGGGACACGAGTCGCGGCCGCAGCAGCAGTCGAGCGAACGAGCCACCGTCGACAGACGCCGCGCAGCGCCGTCGCCTCGCAAAGACTGACCTCGATGCACCGTCGAAAGCCTGGTACGAAGAGCTCGACCAGCTCCCGCAAGTGACGTCGCAAAAGCTGTCGATGGACAGTCGCGTGAGCGAGCTCGAGGACCACGTGCAGAAGCTCTTGGTGGCGAAGCAGCAGATCCGCGACGCGCTCGAGAAGAGCCAGCGGCAGGTCCTCTTGGCGCGCGCAGAGAAAGACAAGTACGACGCGATTGCGCAAAAGTACCTCGACGCTGGCTACGCAGAGCTGTCGCCGCCAGCAACGACAGACTCGCCATTGCAAGCAGCACGTGACGCCAAAGAGACAGAGGCGCCACAAGCGCAGGAGCTGCCAGTGCTGCCATCGCCTACACCAGTCGACAACAACAAGGACAACAACAGCAGTACTTGTGAACAGGACGGAGCCGAGAGCGACCGCTCAACCGGCTCCGACACGACGTGGAGCAGCTCGGTTCGCCCGCCGTCGCCAGCGCCGCAGCTCTCGCCGTTCCGGAGCGAACAGCTCGAGCTGCACATTCCACTCGACGTCGCAGCGACACAGCACGACCTCGGCGTCGTGCTTCTCGGCAAAGGCGACTACGCGAGCGCTGCTGACGCGTTCCGCAGCGCGCTCGCGATCGACAGCGACAACGCGGTCGCGTGGTACCACCTCGCAAAAGCGCTCGATGGCGCTGGCGACGCTGCAGCAGCTGAGCGCGCAGTGAACAAGGCGCTCGCACTCGACAGCGAGTCGCTCGCGAGCCTCTCGCTCCTCGGTCGCTTGCTCCACTTGCGCGGCGAGCACGACGACGCAATTGTCGTGTTCCGTCGTGCGCTCAAGCTGCAGTGTCCATCTGGAAGTGACAGTTGAAGCTGCGCAGTGAGTGTCCACATCCATGTATGTGTCAAATGAAAACCATGTTGAATGGGCACAAGAGTGATTGCGATTGTCCATCGCTCAACGACGGGTGGCATAGCCAGTGCGGAAGACTGCGTCAATGAACGCGAGACTCAGTGCGAGCTCGATCTGCTGGACAAACACGCGCGTCTTGGATCCGCTGCTGCTGCTGCTCGCGAGCGTCTCGAGCGTGATCGTGACTGCGTTATTGCGACTTGTGTCTGTGTGCTGAAGCACGAGCCGCTGCTTGCGCTCAGCGCCACTGAGCGAAAAGTCGGCGCCACTGCTGTTGTTGTTGTCACTGCTACTGCCTGGTTGAGTGCGCGTGATCGCAAGCGGCTTGCTGCAGCCCCACACTGGCGCACACGTGCTGCGCTCCCACACGTTGACGTCAACCACGAGCGCAGTGTCCAGAGCAAACGCAAGCGCGTCGGTCGTCACTGGCAACGCAGCGTCGCTTGAGCGCAAGTACCGCTCGCGATCGCGGTAGACGCTGTTCGAGTCGTCGAGCAGCTCGACGCTCACGACTGTTGCTGCTCCAGTCTTTGCAGATGGTAGTGTGAACGCCACGTCGTAGACCTCGCGCTCCCACAGCACGCTCTCGAACGTCCGGATCGTGACGGCCACAGTGTACGAGTGCAAGCCGTGCAGCGGGTCGATGTCGTCAAATGGAATCGCGAGTGGCCGCTCAACGCACGCGTACAGCAGCTCTGCGATGTTGAGCTGCAAGTACAGCCGCGCGACTTCGAGCGTCTTTGTCCAGACGAGCGCAACGACTGAGCTGTGCTGCCACGCGCCGAGCGAGAGTTCGTACAGTGCGAGTCCGAGCTGTTTGGACGACGACGATGACGACGATGACGTCGCAGTGAGACGCCAGTGCTTTGCTGTCAGCGGCGCTGGCACGCGCAGCACCATCGAACTCGAACGAGCGCCGTGCATCGCGGACGTGAACGACACATCAAGTGCTTTGAACGCCGAGAGCGACAGCTTTGCGTCTGTCGGCGCGTACTGGAGACTCCGCGCGTAGTGGAAGCGTCCGCTCGGCGGATCGAACGTCCCCGGGAGACTCTCGCTCTCGGGTCGCTGCGCTGCCTTCCAGCCGGCCGTGAGCGACGTCGGCGCTACCGCCAGCGGTGTCAGCACTTCGCCATTCACGCGCAGACTCGGGACGATCTGCAGCGTCGTGAGGAGCTTCTCGTACGACTGCACGATCGTGTGCGGCTGCATGCGCTTGAACACGTCGTCGACTTTGCGCGTGAGCGCGAGTGCTGGACCGCCACTGCCAGCGCTGACCTTGCTCTTGGTGGCTGCAACAGCTGTGCGAGACACACCGGTCGGTGGCGCGTCCTGCGTGACCGAGCTGCTGCTGCTGCTTGTGCGACTGCTCGGCGCCATTTTGATGCTCTCGCGCACTGCTGCGTGCTGCGGCGCTGGTGCCGCTTTCGTGCGCACAGCGCTCATGTGGCGACTGCTGCTGTTGCTGCTACTAGCAACGAGTGCGCGTGCAGACGCAGCGGATGCTCCTGGCGTTCGCTGCATGCCGCTCATGTGCTCTCAATGACCTCTCAATGCGCGACCTCTCGCGCGTATTTGGATCTCTACGATTCAGATTGACCACACTTGCAGTCGATATCGCTGTATCAAATGCCACTCTCTCACGACGCAGTGGTCGTGCTGTCTTGAACGACAGCGCTCCCTGGCACTGCGACGTACGCGCGCATGGCGGGCACTTGCACGATCTCTCGCGACTGCAGCAACAACACAAGGCAAGACAAGCACATCTTCGTGAGTTAGGCGTCCGTGTCGCCTCAGCCACTCGGATCAGTCAGTTAGTCAGTCAGTCAATGACGCACTGGGAAGATGCACGCGCTGAGCTGTCGGCCGTAGCAGCAGCCAGTGTCGAGACCAGTCGCAAACGCCTCGCGCTGGAGCCCCGCGACTGCGTCGTGCCCAAACACAATGTGCTCTGGGCCGCGCCACTGCGTCGCCCACGGATGCAGTTCGCCGCTGGTGTCTGGCGCAGCGCCTCGGGACTCGAGCGCGAGCCACGACGGCGGCGACTCAGCAGTCTCATCAGCGCGACGCTGCGTCAGGAAGCGCATCTTGTACATGTCGATCGGCCGCTGGTCGCAGAGCGCGACGCCAGGCACGAGTCCTGCGTGCACGACGATCGTGTTGAACGGCGGCAGCGTGAGCGTGAACGGGAGCTGCTCGAGGAACTGCACGTCGTCGCCCGTGAGCTGCTCAACGTAGCTGTACTTGGGGTCGCTCTCGCCAGCGACGCCGCCGCTTGCTTGCCACGCGTAGTACGCTGCGAGCGCAGCGTCGTCGTGGTTCCCACGCACGCAGAGCGCATTCGACTCGCGTGCAAAGCGCACGACCTGCAGATGGTGTTGTTGAGTATCACAGGAACGAGTACCGGTGTGTACCTCTCTATAGAAACAGCGACGCACCTCGACTGGCTTTGGTCCTTTGTTCACGAGGTCGCCGACAAACACGAGCTGGTCATGCGCAGCATCGAATGCACACGCTTGCAAAAGCGATTGGAGCTCATCAAAGCACGCGTGGACGTCGCCGACAATCACGACGCGCGCAGTCGTTCGCGCGAGCTCGACCGTCTGTCAAGCAGTGCATGCACTGCCATTCAGCGGACCGACCGCAAAAGCAAGTGTGAGTGCATGCAAGAGCGACGTACGCGGTGGACGACGTCCGGGAGCGCGACGCTCGAGTACGCACGCGCCATTGGCATTGAAGTGCACTTGCCCTCGCTTTTGTCGCTACCGCGCAGAAACAGGTGGTCACCTAATATCTCGAAATTTGTATGCGAAGCGTTTTGTGCTCTATTTGCTGGCTATAACACAACTGACTCTGACTCTCTCGCCAAACGCGACCACGACGACGACAGCGACGACGTTGGTGCTGCTGTCACAACCGAGTGGCGTGACCCCAGCAGCAGCAGCACGAACTAAGCACACGAGGCACACGTACGCGCTTACGACGCCAGGAGCAAGTAGTAGTAGTCGCTTGACGCTCGGCTAATTTTACAGCGCACGCGTCGCATCGGCGTTCTCTTGCGCACAACAAGAGTCGGCACGGCGACGGACTGACTAGCTGCGCAGCTCAAGACACACTCGGCAACGCGCAGACACGCACAACACACGACACAGACAGCCAGACAGACAACACGATGAGCCGCCTCGTCGTCGCGATCGCGCACGTCGAGTTCACGATCGCGAACCAGACGCTGTACGTCGTGAACGTGCAGCAAGACACGGACGAGTGGGAAGTCCGGCGGACGTACTCAGACTTTCGCCGCCTCCGCGACGACGTCGCGCGCGTGATGAAGCGCGAGTGCAGCGCGTCTGGCAGCGGCGACGCGTGCTCGCAGCAGTTTGCCGCGGCAGTGCACGACCTGCCGTTCCCAGCCAAGCGGTTGTTTGGCTCGCGCTCGGACCGCGTCGTGCGCGAGCGCGCGGTCGAGCTCCACCAGTTCCTCATCAAGCTCCTCTTGCTCACGCACACGTACCGCAAAGCGCAGAAGCAGCTCTACGACGGCCAGACGCACGTCACGCCACAGGCGAGTGCGAGCGTCTTCTACTTGCTCCGGGACTTTCTCAAGCCGGTGGCGAGCGCCAGTGGCAAGAGCACAGGGAGCCGAAGTGACTATGGCGGCGCGAGCAGTAGCGTGAACGGCAGCACGAACGGCCAGAGCGACAACGACGACGACCTCGCGATGCGCCGCATGATCCGCGAGAGCAAGATGCTGTCGATGCGCACGAGTGGACACCAGCACCAGCCGCCGCCTGCGACTGCTGCTGCGCTCAAGACCAAGAGCGCGCCGAACGTCCTGGTCTACAACAGCGACGACAGCGACGGGAGCTACCACCAGCACGTTGCAACATCTGCGTCCGCTGCGCTCTTGCGCCAGCAGAGCTCGATACCGCTGCTTGAAGAAGCGCCGCGGAGTCGCAAAGGTGGCGGTGATACCAAACATTCGGATACTAGTAGCAACAAAAGTACCAGCAAAACCATCAACAGCTCGCTCCTTCGGTCGCGCTCGCACCGGACCGAGTCGACGCCAGATCGGAGCCACCACGACGCGAGCGCATCGAACGAGCGCCCGCGCAACGTCTCGAACGCATCGAACGCGTCGTCGTCAGTCTACTCGAGCGCCTCGCGCAAGCTGTCGACGGCGTCGTCCGAGCCGGACACATCGAGCACAGTGTCCCAGCACCAGTCGCAGCCGACGCCGTCTGTGCTGTCGTCGGTCCAGCAGCGCCGGACACCGTCTGCGCCGATTGCGATCGCACCTGCGTCTGCGTCGTCGTCGGTCCCGTCGTCTTCGTCGTCGTCTGTGTACCTCCACGGCAGTGCGCCGTCCTCGACGTCGTCGGCTGCAGTCTCGCGCGCGTACCCGTCGAGCAACTACGACAGCAACACGCAGAGCAACACGCAGGCGAATGCGCGCATGTACACGGCGTACTACGACGACAGTGACGACGACAACGCGACGCTCGTCGCCATGAGCCGCGCGGTCAACACGAGCGCACACGAGCGCCGCGCAAAGGCCGCGGACGCGAGCAAGACAAAGAAGCCGGCTGCTGCGCGAACGAAAGCGCGGTCCGTGTCGGCGCGAGAGGCGCGGACGTCCGAGCGCAAGTCGAAGCTCAGTCCGCAGCTCACGGCGCAAGCAGTGACGATCGAAGCGCAGAAAGCGCTCGAGCAGTGCGTGAGCGAGTACAGCGCGATCATGATCTTGCGGTACGTCGACCGGTTCATCAGCAAAGCCGTGACGAAGACGCCTGGGTGCTACACCGTGAGCAGCTCGTCGCATCGGCTCGTGATCGACACGGAGCGGTTCGTCGAAGAACTCGACGAGACGTTCAAGGACTTGCCTGCGGACTTTGCGATGCACTTTCGCGCTGGGGGCAATGGTGACTGGCGCTTCCCGCCAGCGCTCGATGCGTACGTCCAGATGAAGTGGAAGTCGTTCCAAGGTCACGCCACGAGCGGCGTCAAGCACAGCGCAAGTGCGCGGTACGGCTCGCGTGCGAGTCGCCGGAGTAGTCGTCGGCGCGTCGAGTCGGACGGGAGTGACTCGGAAGAGACCGAGTACGAGTACGAAGAGACGATCGGCGGCGGCGGCGGGTACATGAAGCCGAAGCGCGTGTTCACGGACGAAGTCGCTGACGTCCTCGACAAGATGATCGCTGAGGGCACGGCCGGGCGAGACCAGATGCTCCGGCTCCGGCGCCAGAAGAACGAAATGGGCTGGGACCGCCGCGCGAACCCGAGCGGGAGCGAACACAGCGGCGTGAGTCGCAGCACGCACAAGACCGAGTACTGGACCGACACGGACGACGATGAGCATCGGCAGACGGGCTCGAGCGGCGCTGGTGGCGACGGCCGCGCGTCGACTGCCGTGGAGCACTACCAGCAAAAGTACAACGCGCTGCGGAAAGAGCGTCTGAGTCGGCGAGAAGGCGGACTCGTCTAGTGTCGAGTCGTGCAAGCAGTGGATGGGTGGTAGCAACACCCATAGCACACACGACCGTTTGCAATAGAGAGCGAGTACAAGCGAGCACCAAGTTGTTGATGGCACGAGCATTGACGCGAATCTCTTGCTCTGTGCGAGTGAGGCGCAGCTGCTGGTGCGCATGATGCGCGCGGTCTGTCGAGCTGGAGCTAGAGCCTAAGTACCAGGCAAGTGCCAAGCACGTACCAAGCAAGTACCAAGAGTACCAAGCGAGTGCTAAGATGGATCTTGTGTGCGACAGTGTGTCGAGACACTGGTTGCTTTCCCACCACTTTCGCATGAACTCGCCTGAATAGAATAGCAAATGTGAGAATCACGTGCGAGTCCGTGCAGCGAAACGGACCACGTCGGATGAACCCAGCGCTCGCTCGCTTCAAGAGCCGCTAGATGACCACCTGCGCTCATTCGCGAAAGATCAAGCGCGCACACACTCGACAGTTTGCTTCACGATGCCAGCTCGTCGTCGTTCTCGCGTACTCTTGCTCCTCCTGCTCTTCTTGGCCCTATTCGTGCCATACGCCGATGGCACGTACGTCTCGGTGTGTCGAGATGCAACGTACGACATCCCGAGCGACCGCGGCGTGGTCTGCTCCGGTAGTGGCGCGCAGCCTGTCGGCGTCGCGTGTCCAAGAGCCAGTGACGTGAGTGTGAGCGACTGCTCGCCGAGCCTCTCGTCGTTCCACAGCGCGTCCTCGACCTGCGTCGCACACGAAGACGCGCAGTGCCAACTCGTGCGCAGCGGCGTCTGGGGATGCGTATTCCCGTCGCTCGGGTGCTGGGCAGCGTCTCCGCCGCTCTCGCACGAGCAAGCGCAGCTCAACTGCGCAACGTGGGCGTACGACAGCGCATCTAGCAAAGACAACGAGAGTCAGATGATGCGACGACTCCTAGCACCCGCTGCGCTCGACGATGGCGAGACGGAACCTGACGAGTCGTGGTTCGTCCAGGACACTTACATCGCTCCGCTCACAGCGTGCAACCGCAGTCCGCCAGTCGTGCCACCGACTCCATCGCCACCAGTGCCGACCCCATCAACAGAAGCACCAGCTCTAACACCAACGTCAACCCCAACGCCCACTCCGACATCACCTTGGACACATGTACCAACTCCGACTCCGACTCCGACTCCGACTCCGACTCCGACTCCGACTCCGACTCCGACTCCGACTCCAACTCCGACTCCGACTCCGACTCCGACTCCGACTCCGACTCCGACTCCGACTCCGACTCCGACTCCGACTCCGACTCCGACTCCGACTCCGACTCCGACTCCGACTCCGACTCCGACTCCGACTCCGACTCCGACTCCGACTCCGACTCCGACTCCGACTCCGACTCCGACTCCGACTCCGACTCCGACTCCGACTCCGACTCCGACTCCGACGCCAACGCCAACGCCAACGCCAACGCCAACGCCAACGCCAACGCCAACGCCAACGCCAACGCCAACGCCAACGCCAACGCCAACGCCAACGCCAACGCCAACGCCAACGCCAACGCCAACGCCAACGCCAACGCCAACGCCAACGCCAACGCCAACGCCAACGCCAACGCCAACGCCAACGCCAACGCCAACGCCAACGCCAACGCCAACGCCAACGCCAACGCCAACGCCAACGCCAACGCCAACGCCAACGCCAACGCCAACGCCAACGCCAACGCCAACGCCAACGCCAACGCCAACGCCAACGCCAACGCCAACGCCAACGCCAACGCCAACGCCAACGCCAACGCCAACGCCAACGCCAACGCCAACGCCAACGCCAACGCCAACGCCAACGCCAACGCCAACGCCAACGCCAACGCCAACGCCAACGCCAACGCCAACGCCAACGCCAACGCCAACGCCAACGCCAACGCCAACGCCAACGCCAACGCCAACGCCAACGCCAACGCCACGCCAACGCCAACGCCAACGCCAACGCCAACGCCAACGCCAACGCCAACGCCAACGCCAACGCCAAACGCCGCTACCACCTATTTGGCAGTACCCGACACCGACACCAACACCTACACCCACTCCACACTCACTCCTACATCAACCCCACCGATTTCGCAGTATCCGAACCAACAGTCGAGTACTCCCCGGTGACGCCAACATCCACGCCGATGGTGCCACCAATACAAAGCCCAGCCACTCTGCCACCTGCTCAGCAGTCGAGTGCTCCTCCAGTCTCAATGCCGCCAACTTCGCCGCCGTACCCAATCCAGCAGTCTCCATCCCCTCCAAGCACTCCTCCTGCCTCACAAGTGCAGGGTGTTCGCACTGGCATCCGCACACGGAGCGTCTTCGAGTGCGCAGACGTTGTCGGCAGCATCTGGTGCACGAAGCGACGAGGGTCTGGCAGCAAAGGATCGAGCACTGCGCCGGCAACTGGCACGTTGGAGGTCGCCGTTGCCTGCGTCATTGGCGCGATCATGCTCGTCGCAGTAGTTGTCGCGCTCCAGCACCGCCGCCAGCGTCGCGTGCACCAGAACGAGCTGTTCCAGCGCGGCCTCGCAAGCGCAATCGGAACGCCTGTGACTGTGTGCGCCGGGTATAGCGATGAGCTCTAGCTGTCTACCACGTGCGTGTGAGTGCATGTGGACACCAGTGTTCGCATGGAGCTCGACGCCTGCGTCTACGATGACTGCAGTCACTAGTGGCAGTCATCTGCATGTTGCATAGTGCGTGCGTGCGCTCTGCACGACTGCTTGTATGTCATCTACATCAGTCAAAGGGTCAATACCCATTCTCAACACTGTCTTCGTGTCGACTTGGAGCTGTCTCGGAGCTGCCTGAGGATCGATGAGCTGGTCGTCGCGACGGTGGTAGAATACGCAATGGCGGCAAGGATGTACTCACTTGCACACGTCCAACAGCGAAGCATACTTGTCTGCAGGATCACGACAGTCGTCAGGTCTCCTTGTGTCTCTCGACTCACGGTTCTTGCTTCAAACTGCCGCGCGCGTTGCCGCCAGTTGCTGATCTCTGTGCTGCTAGCTTGCGCGTATGCATGTACCACAGCACGTCGTCCGTCGCCATGACCAAGCACGCAAAACGATGAGGCAAGCGCTTCGCGCGCAAGAAGCGTCAAGGTCAACGCTCGTCGTCCGAAGCACCAACTCGCGACGCCAGCACGCAGACCGAGCCTGAGTTTGTCGCTGCGAGTGCTCCAACTTCGTCGGCACAACTAGACTCACAGCAAGCTCGCGACACAGTCTGCACCTGTCGCCTCGCGGGTGCTCCGGATTAGAGAGCTACTCTCGTCTCAGCTCAAGTGCAGAGAGAGTGAGTGCACTAGTGAGTGAGTGAGGACTTGCATTCCAGACGACATGTGATCAGGACGTCCAATACTCAACATGCGATTTGCTAGCTCAGACTCGGGTCAGAACCGTAAGACGTGATCGCTCGCCCGATCCTCGCGCTTGACCTCGAAGTCACTGCGTGCGCTTGTCAAGGCACTCGCTCGCTCGTACCCGCCACTTGCAACGCTCACTTTTCATTCCTGCTCGACCCAGTTCACGCCTCTCGTCTGCGATGTTCTCGAAGCGCTTCATCCTCATGGCAACAGCGCTAGTTGCAGCTACATCGACACTCGACTCGAGCGTCGAGGCAGCGATTCTCCGAGGATGTACGTCTTGCATCGATCATGTGTATGTCTGCAGTGTGTCCGTATTGCGAGCGATAGAGAGACGAGAGCGAGCGAGAGTCCCTCGTGCATCAGGTAGCCACTGACGCTACGACGACGCCCTAACATCATCGTAACTCGTGTTCGCACGATGCTGCAGCGGTGGACTGCGGCCCACCGAACGCGCCGAACCAGGGCTCCGTGTCGTACTCGTCGACAAAGATGGGCGCGACTGCGAGGTTCACGTGCATGCGCGGCACGGCGATGCAGGGCTCATCGAGCACGAGCTGCACCAAGTTTGGCACGTGGTCGCAAGCCACGCCAGTGTGCAGCATCGTGTACCAGAAGAGGAACGACGGCACGTACAAGAACAACGACGCGGGCTACAAACTCTACTCGGGCTAGCGAGTGCGCCATTCACTCGTAGGACTCAGGACGTCTTCACAGTCGCTCGCTCGCTCCTATTTATCAGCATGAACACCTCCATCGACACCTCTTGCTCTGAGACGCTCTTGAAAGGAATGCGTACGACCCCACAGTCGCTAGTCGAGTGCGTGCCTGTCATTCATCGCTCCTTCAGTCTGCACTCTATGAACACGAGCGAGCGCAAGACGTTCGCACATGAAGACGTTCATGACCACGACTGGCACTGCGACACAACAAAGACATTGACCTGTATCGTTCATATGAAATACCCACTGGCGTCCTACCTACCGGCACTCTCGTCGCTTGCCTCCGTCTGTTGATCCACTCGGTCGCTCTTCCAGTCGCTTGGTACGCGACTTCACTGCTGCTGTCGTTGCATTAGTTGCCAGCAGTGCTGCCGCGACGGAAGCTAAACGACTTCATCGACAGGCGCGACGACGCGCGCGGTGACGAGTTGGTCGTCGACGCAGTCGAGACAATGCTGTCGCGCGACGACGTGGACGTCGCCGACTTGACGCGGCGCTTGTACACGCACGTGTCTTGGTCGACGCGGATGCCCCACTGGAGGTACTCGGCGTTCGTCGCAGCTTCGAGGAACTGGTTGAGCTTCGCGACGCGCTCCTGGATGATCTTCTCCGAGAAGTTGCCGAAGAGCTGCTTGTTCGGGAGCTCCGGGATCTCCTTGCGCTTGTAGCCGTTCTTGGTCTGGAGCGTCGCTGCGAGGTTCCGGAACGTGCTGTAGCGGTGCCACACGTACAGCGTCCCGCGCGTGTTCGTCTCGATCTGGAGCTTGTACTCGACAAACTGCCGCCCTTCGCGGTACGTGATGCGGCTGTCGACGACGCGCGCCGAGATGAGCGAGACCTCTTGCGACCGCACGAGCTTCGTCTGCAGCTGCAGCACTTGCTGCTTCAGCCGCTCGTTCTCGCGCAGCAGCTCGGCGTCTGCGTACTCGGCGACGTTTGACGACAGCGTCGAGCGCAAACGGTCGTTCTGGGCCACGAGCTCGCGGTTAAGCTCCAGCGCAGTCTCGGCCGCTTGCTTGGCGTCGCGCGCTGCGGCTTCGGCTTCTGCGACCTTAGCGGCTGCTTCCGTGAGTGCGCGGAGCGTGCGTGGAGACACGGGGCCTGCGTGATACAAGAGAGAGAGAGAAGAGCGTCAGGTGCGTGGTCCAGTCGACAGAGAGAGACACTCGAGCCGGCGCGTACCTTGCTCGCCCTTGTCGCTGTCGTCACTCCAGTCATCTTCCACAGGCTCCTACGACAAAGTTCCCCTTAGCAATGCGCTTTCACACGACACATTCCGACACATAGCGACACGTGCGTACCGGCTGCGGGTCGGCGAGCATCTCCATATCTTCGAGCTCTTTCTGGCGCGCCTGGCGCTCGCGCTCGAGCTCCAATTCGTGCTGCCGCGCGCGCTCGCGCTCCTCTTCGAGCTCGCGTTCACGCTGCGCCTGACGTTCGCGCTCGAGCGCCATCTCGCGCTCGCGACGGACGCGCACGACGAGCTCTGCGAACGCCACGCGCTGCTTGCGGCCACGCTGACGCGCCTGGAGCTTGATGACTGCAGCGCGCAGCGTCTTGTAGCGCCACTTAGCAAACGCGCAGCGGGTGAATGTCTGAACCGCGATCGTCGCGGCGCGCAGAGCGACGTAGCGCTTGCGCAGCACATGGCCGCGGATCGTCTTCTGGATCTTGATCGCGTGGTTCTTCAGGATCGCATTGCGACGGTCTTCGAGCTTCTGGAGCAGACCGGAGCTGAAGTAGACCTTCGTCTTGCCGACTGCAAACTTGCTGTTCTTTGTGTTCGCTGACGCCGTCTCTGGCAGGAGCTCTTTCAACAAGCCGACGACCATGTCGGACGGCGACGCGTTGCGCAGGCTCGAGGGACAGATGATCTGGAACCGCGACTGGAACTCGACGAGCGGCAAGCGGTTCGGGAACGCAGCGCGGCTGATGCGGATCGCAGCGATCACACCGGCGCACCGGAGCTGCTCGACAATCATCGTGCGGTCAAACTCCTCGGGACTCTTGTTCGCATTCGGCTTGATGCACCGAACGTACTGCGACGACGTCTTGTTGATCGTCTCCATGAGCTCGCTCAGCTGCTTCCGGAAGCCGCCGGCGATCGTGTTGCCGACGAGGAAGCCCTTTTGCTGACGCCCGCGGCTCGGACGCGCACCCGGCGCAGCTGTGCCAGACTTGCGCTCCGTCACAGGCTCCTGCGGCGTGAAGACGCTCGCAATCACTTTGCTCGAGCTGCCTTGGAGCAGCTGCGCCATGTCAGTCGGGAGCGTGTCCTTGTTCTTCTCGAGGAAGCCCGTGCCGTTGTACGCGACGTCGCCAGCGTAGTGCCGGATCGTGAAGAGCATCTGGTTAAACTTGCTCTTCTCCAAGTTCGGGTGGTCGCCAAACGCATCGGCGACTTTGCTCACGAACGTGCTGTCGCTCGCCTGCGGCCGCAGCACCTCTTCGTTCAAGAGACTCACGATGCCCATGCGGCCTTCGATCAAGTCGAGGATCGGCTGGTTGTCCTCGAACGTCACGAGCGTGAGCGGGATCTCCTCCTCGACGTACTCTTGCTGCACGACCTTGAACACGTCGCTGTTGAACTTCTGCTGGAGCTTCTCGTTCGCGTAGTTGATGCAGAGCTGCTCAAAGCCGTTCGTCTCGAACGACTCGAACCCAAAGATGTCGAGCAGACCGATGTGCGTCTTCACGTTGCGCGTCGAGCAGATCGCCTTGTTGATCCGGTGCACGAGCCAGTCAAAGAGCTGCGTGTAGATGCCCTTCGCCAGTGCATCGCGCAAGTCCGAGGCTTGCTCGCTGTTGAGCGGGATCGTGTACGACTCGCTACCAGCCGTGATCGAGCGCTCGAGGAGCACGCTCCGGAGCGCTTCGACGTCCGTCTGCACGAGGTGCGCGACGTTCTCGACGATCTCTTCGTTCGCGACGTGGCTCTTCTCCTCCGACGCGCCTTGGACAAAGTTCGCTTCGCCGAGGTTCAGGATCGCAGCCACGATTTCAAAGATCGCGTGCTGCTCCTCGGCTGTGATGCCGATGATGTCCATCGCCTCTTGCGTCTCTTTCAAGCACTGGTCGTCGTCAATGCCCGTGAGCTCCGTGTCGGCACCAGCACGGACGTACTTGTACTCGGACACGTCGCCATCGAGACGCAGCTCACGCTTCCGCGCGTCCGCGAGACGGAAGATTTGGTAGAAGATGTGGTAGTTGCGCTCGCCGATCGTCTGGCCGACGACGCGGCTCTTCTCGAGCAAGTACGTCTCGCACCGCGCGCCAACGAGCGACCCGACGGCGTCGAACTGGAGCTGCGCGAACTTGCCAAAGCGCGAGCTGTTGTCGTTGCGCTTCGTCTTCGCATTGCCAAACGACTCGAGCAGCGGGTTCGACTTGAGCACTTGGTCGATCACGAGTGTCCCGCGCTCGCCGCCGCCCGAGATCGACGCGAGGTGGTTCATCATGATCTTCACAGTCTCGGTCTTGCCGGCGCCGGACTCGCCGCTCACGAGGATCGACTGGTCCACGCCCGTGCGCTTCATGTCTGTGTACGACGTGGCCGAGAGCGCGAACGGGTGCGGGTCGAGCGTCTCACGCGGGCGCTCGAGGTATTGGTGGTACAGGTGCTGCACAGCGCCAGTGTGTGTGAGAAACCGAGTCATTGATACTCAGAGAGAGGAAGAGAGAGAGAAGCACACGCACCGAGCCGTAGAGGTCGAGCCACTGGTACGGGTTCACGGCGATGCAGATCTGCCCCGTGTACGTGTACGGCATCTGCTGCGCAAAGCGCAGTTCGAGGTTGCGCAGCACCGCAGGCTCGTGCAAGTGGTTGAGCGTGCACATGTCGTGGACGCCGTCGGACGTGAACGTGTTGCAGATCGGCATCGCTTGGTCTGACATCTCGCCTGTGGCGTAGGAGCGAGCGCGAGTGTGTGAGTCGACAGCTCACACAGTAGCAAGTAGAGCGATAGAGAGAGAGAGTATGAAGAGGCGCACCTGCGAGCTTGGAGATCTCCTGGATGTTCACGACCTTGACGAGTCCGTCGTCTTTGTGGTACTCGCCGGCTTCGAGCCGCACTTCCGCGCGCAGACCGTCGTCGAGCTTGCGCAGGACCGTCGCGCGCATCCACACGTGCGAGTCATGCGGGACCCAGACGCTCGCTGAGCTGTCGACGCGGCCGTCGTCGGTGATTCCTACTGCTGCTGCTGCTGCGTCGTCCGCCATGGTGTTGGTGTTGGTGTTGTTTGTCGAGTGCTGCTGTCGTACGACGCAAGACGCAAGCGGTCGCTTCTTACAGGCAGCGAGGGAGCAAGAGCGCGACGCTCGAGAGAGAACGCGGTAATAGATTAGAGCGCGAGAAGGGGGAGCGAGCGCGTCGAGGTCGTGCGCGTCGAGGTCGTGCGCGTCGCGGAGCTTCTCTCTGTCGCGTGCGGAAGCGAGAGTTGGTGCGAGGACCGAGGACCGAGGACCGAGGAGGAGGCGGCGGCAAGACCAAAACCAAAGCCATTTCGACTTGGATTCAGTATCGGCGGCCTTTCTGTGCGTTCCCGCGCGCGCTCCCGAATTCGAGCCAGTTTTGTCCCGTTTCAAACGTGTATGTTGACAGCACATCATTGAATTGTATGCCCTATTCGAATTGTCTCGACGCGGAACGAACGGGACGCGCGTGTGGTCGTAAATCTGAAAATACAATTCGACGAAACAGCAGGTTTTCGCGCTTGTCCTCTCATTCGTGATCGTGCTCGCCCAAATAGCGACAAACGCTACTAGACACGCTCGAAATGCCCTCTTGTACGTGGCAACCTCTCGGTTCGAATGGATCCCACGCACCCGATTGTCAGCGCCCACATCCGTTCAAGTACGAATCCACGAATCCTGTCTGCTGCGGTTAGGTGTGGTTTGGACGGTTTGGACGGTTTATCGGGTCGACACTGTGCTTCGAGATGACAGTTAGCAATCGAATTGTCTGGTTTTATCGGTCTCGATACATTTTTAAGAGGCGTCTATGCGGTCACCGCATTGACCGATTACCTTGAGATTGTATGAATCAGTCGAAACGTTTGGTTATTGGGCTCCAGACACTCAAAAATTCGATAATTGAGCGATTCGATCCTGGGAATCATGCGACAAAACGTCAAATTATCGTACAAACACAGATGCTCGCTCTCTGCTCTCTGAGTTGTGGTTGATACGCATGACGAAGAGGAAGGCGACCGACGAGCAGCGCCGCGAGCTCGAACGCGTCTGCGAGTCGAGCGACGGCAACGACGACAAAGAGCATCACATGCCGGCGTTAGTATTTAGGAGCTGCCCTGCTCGTGTCGTTTTTGTTTGACTCGGGACTGCCGCAAGAAGCCCTGCTCAAACTATATCTCGTCTTCAAAGTTGACCCTGCCTATACTTTACATAGAGGCTCAAAATACTTTATATACTCGCTACTAATTGCTTCAACACCAAGTCTGATGAAGCGATGTTGCGATGTTAGCTGCGCATGTGTGCCTCGTGTGTGCTCGCTCTCTCATGCATCGCATATGTGTGCTGATGTGCTCTAATGCATGTGCGCACGTGTGTGCTTCTCATGTCTGCGCTCACGCTAAGCACGTCGGTACATGCGAACGAGTCGTGGCTCCTCTCAGGAGGCCAACACTCTATCGTCAACAGGCAAACTCGATCACTGGATCGGCTAGATCACTGGGTCGACCTACGTTTTAGCCTCCGTGTGGATGTCTCCATGACAACACGCCACAGTGTCAATCCTAGCGCGTCGTCTGTCCCTGCAGCTCGCATGCATGCATGTGCTCACACTGTGAACGACTTCTGGTGCACGCGCACAAGCGGCGAGTGCAGCGCACTGGCAGCGCGCATCGCGTCGGTCTGGAGACTCGCAGGTCCGCTCACAAACACGCCCACGTCCGCGCTCATGCCAAAGTTCTCCTGGATCTCGCTGTGGATACTGTGCAAGCGCTGCGAGACGTCGGGACGCGTCGATGCGACAACGAAGCTCCGCTGCAAGAGCGTCGCACCGCCTGGTCCGCTCATGTGCTTGCGCGGCGTCTGCGGCGTCACTGGACTTGCGAGGTCCTCGCCTGCGTACTCGAGCTCTGTCACAGCTGAGCCAACGCCGCGGTCGCTATCCCGACGTCTGCACTTGGCCGCGACGCGAAACGCGAGCAGCACGAGCGCACAGCCGGCTGCTGCGCCAAACGCACCAGCACCGAGCAGCAGCACGCGCTTGAGCCACCACACGCGTCCGATCGTCGCGTCTGCAGTGTACACAATGTGCATTGCGAGTGCGAGACCGACGCTCGCGCCAACAAACAGCGCGAGCTGGTGCGCGAGCGCCGCGTCCCGCGCGTACGCGTGGCGATGCATCGACGCTGGCACAAACTTCTCAACCCGCGCGTCGTCGCACGTGTCCCAGTCCGTGTCGTCGACTTCGTCGTCGCCGGCTCGGACAGCCGGCGTGACGTGGAGCCAGAGCTTGCTCTGCCAGTGCGGCGACTTGTTGATCGCGTGGAGCAGCTCGGCGTGCGCATCGAGGAGCTCGACGTCGCGACAGGTCCAGATGACCCA
Source organism: Pythium guiyangense (assembly GCA_003730235.1). Classification (NCBI taxonomy): domain Eukaryota; phylum Oomycota; class Peronosporomycetes; order Pythiales; family Pythiaceae; genus Pythium; species Pythium guiyangense. Next base: position 272,812 of record QXDM01000083.1, on the reverse strand, counting down.
GAGCGTCTTTGGGACACCAGTGGCGCTCCTGGTCGACGACGGCGCGAGCGCCTCGGTCTCAAGCTGCAAGTGCTCGAGGAAGCTCAGGAACGGCGTCATGCCGCTCCCGCCCGCGACAAATACCATGTGCGCACACGTCGTGATCGGCGTGCCGTAGTACCCGTCGACCTTGACGCGCAGCAGTCGGTGGCTCTTGATCAGCGCCAGGAGCTGCTGCGTGAAGCGGCCGTGGACCTTTGCGTCGATGTGGAACGCGTGGCGATGCTTGAGCGGACTAGACGCGATCGTGAACGGGTGCCACGCGAACCGACTGATCTCGGGCACCTGGAGGTACACGTACTGGCCTGGCGCAAAGTCCAGCGAGGCGCTACTGTCGCGTCGGAGCTCGAGCTGCACGACTTTGTCTGCGAGCGTCGCAGCCGAGAGCACGGTCGCGTCGCCCTGGCCCATGCGCGCGCGGACGCGGTAGAGCACGTACACGAGGACGCTCGGGACGAACCAGAACGCCGCGGGGTAGTAGTGCACGCACGTGAAGACGACGACAAGGACGTTCACGCAGTGCACGAGCGCAAAGCGGCGAAAGTGGCGCCGCCGCACGCCTTCGAGCGACGCGAGCGCGACGACGAAGAGACTTGCGAGCGCGACGAGACCTGCAAAGTTGCGCATCGTCTTGTACGCCTCGACGCTCGAGCAGTCGACGCACGGCAAGAGCTTCGCTTGGAGCTCGCCGCGCTCGAGCCAGTAGACGCAATAGAGCGCGCCGTGGAGCACGAGAGCGAGCAAGCCGACGTTGCCAGTCCAGACGTGGTACCGTGCCGCGCGCTCGCTCGAGAGCTGCAGGTACGAATGGACAAACGACTGGCGCGACACGAGCAGGATCGACAGGATCTGCCACACAGCGAGCGTCCGTCCGTCAGTCGCTTGTGTCGACTCGATGGCTCAAAGCCTGCGCTCGACGAGACCTACAGCGTCATACACACGAGAGGACGTACCATCGTGTAGAGTCCGTTCATACCGAACGACCGCGCCGCGCGTGGGAGCAGTCCGGCCTTGGCGAGCTTCCCAGTGTACTGGTCGATCAAGAGCTTCCCGACGAAGCAGTTGAGCTGCACGAGCGCAAAGCCTGCGATCGCAACCACGTCGACCGAGTCGAGACTCGAGTGGATGTACGCGCGGCGCTGGCGACGGAGCCAGAGCAGCCACGTCGCCGACGGTCCGTTTGCTGAGCTGCCGGTACGAGGCACTGACACGCGCGACTCGAGTGCGTAGTACAAGACGCCAGTGACTGCGAACGGCAGCGCGAGCGCCAAGACAACGACGCGCGGCTCGACTTCCGCCTTGAGCTTGTCGCCGAGCGCCTTTGTCATCGGGTCGGCGATGTACTGCATGTAGAGCGGCCAGCGTAGCCACAGCAGCGCAGCGAGCAGCCACGCAAAGCTCAAGCCGAGCAGCACGCGCGCGAGATGCCATGGCGATGATGGTGTGCACGCATCTCGGACGGTCTGGAGAAGCCACGCGACGCTGCCGCTGCGACCAGCTGCGAGGCGCTGTTTGCGGCGCTTGTGCTTTTGCTTTTGCTTTTGCTTGTGCGTGCGGCGAAGGTTGTGGCTTGCGCGCTCCTTCTCCTTGTCGGCTGCGACTGCTGCGTGCAGGTCGTCCTCCGTGAGGAACGCATCGAGGTCGTCATCGTCATCGTCATCATCAAAGCCAAATGCGTCGTCCTGGTTGAGCTCGTCGCTGCTGAACGTCGAGGATGCAGTCGTCGCAGTGTGCGCAGGCGAGACAGCGCCGTCAAGAGACGCAGGAGCTTTCGGTGCGCGCTTGCGCTGCGTCGCGCTCTCCATCGCGTCTGCTGCACCGGCGCCGTCGTCGTCCTGGAGCGCGCCGCGGCTCGAGCCTTTCTCGATGCCCATCAGATCGATTGATCGATCAATCGAGTTGATGTGCTTGGCGCGCGTTGTGGTTTTGGTGTGATTGTGACTACAAGGAAGTCTTTGCAAAATTGACTACTAGGGCGTCATAATTCAGACGTCCTCGAAAGAAATGCCAGCGACACACGATCGACAACAAGACACGACACTCGCGATGCCGTCTGACAAGGAAGCGCCAGGCTTGAGCTCTCTCTATCGGCCAGTCTCTAGTGGTCTCAAGCAATGCTTTGTGCGGACTTGCTGTTGTTACGCTCCTCTGCGTCAAAGTGACTCACCAAGAGCGTCCTTGGCACTCGCGTCTTGCCAGAGCAAGACGCCCATGTACACTACTCGCTACCCCTGCCTCGTGAACCCATATACACACGCGCACTAGTACATGGACACCTTTCACAAGACCGAGCAAAGCACCAGGTCGCCGTCTCACGACGCGAGGTGTTGCTCCAGTCTCGAGTTCGAGTTCGAGTTCAGGTCTCCACGTCAGCGCGGCAGTTTGCTTGTGAAGTAGCGTGAAGTAGCGCAGGATGTGCGTGGCACTTTTGTGAAGTGGCCCTGCTTTCTCGCGTCAAGATACAACTCGACTGATAAGTATAGGAAACCGAGCCGTCGCTGTTGTCGCGTTGTTCTCCTGCTGTTTTTCCACTGACCAAAAGTGAACTGGAAAACAGTACCGTCACCATACAAACACCAAGTCGAGTCTCAAAGCGAGAGAGACTCACTGACGCTCGAGACGACCGACAGACCGACAGACCGAACCAAACGCGCGCGCGCTCATCGAGAGACGCTCTTCGCTCTTCTCCCCTCCTCTCTGCGCGTGCGTGCCTCGTGCCTCGTGCCTCGTCGACGACCTCCTCCCCTGCGCATCGATCTCTCGGAGGGCGTTGCTCGTTCACACACACTGAGCGCGCAACGACCGCTGCTGCCTCTACCACACACACACACAAGTGGCTGCACTGACTCGCGTGCGCCGCGCTCGTATTTAACGACAACAACATCATCAGTAGCAACAGCATGGGCACATCGTCGCGACGAACCGAGCGCGTGCTCGCAGACGCAGCGAGCAAAATCGCAAAAGCCGAGGACGCCGTGCGCATGTACAGCACGCAGCGCGCGATGGCAGTCGAGAGCAAGAAGCAGCTCGAGGACGAGCACGAGAAGCTCCGGAGCAAGATCCTCGCGAACGCGCTCCAGAGCGCGAACCCGGACTTGCGCCGCGAGCACATGCAGCTGCGCCAGACGCTCGACTCGTACCAGTCCAAGATCGACCAGATGCGCGAGATCTCGCTGCTCAACGCCAAGGTCGTCGACAGGTGCGGCCCATTGTGTGTGACTGACGGATGCTTGTGTCAATGATGGACTCATGATGTATATGGTTACGGTTGTGACGCACAGCCGCATCAAGACGAAGCAAGGACGGCAGTACGTCGAGTACAAGCTCCAGATCGAGACAGACATCCGAGGGACGCTCGTGCTCTGGCACCGATACAGCACATTCCTGTACGTAGCTCTTCGCGCGACTCGGTTACATGTTTGGTTACGTACAGAATCTCATACTTTTATCCTACATTTGTGCTGCAATAGGAACCTCGCAGCGACACTGAAAGCAAAGAACCCGTCGAGTGAGCACGAGATCCCGGAGCTCCAGACGCAGTCGCTCACGGGCTTCTTCTCGGACCAGCTCATCATCGACCGCATCGCGAAGCTCAATGAGTTCCTTGAAGTCGTGACCAAGGCCGACGAGTTCCAGTGGGGCATTCGCATGGACAAGGACACGGTCGTGTACAAGCGCAAGACGAAGCGCGCGAGCAGCGAGCGGTCGTACAGCGGCGAGTCGCGCGAGAGCATCTCGACGCTCACGATGTCGAGCCGCGATAGCATGTTCATGTCGCCCGTGCGGCCGTCGACGATCTCGATGGCCGACTCGTTATAAAGTCGCGCGCGCGACCGAGCGGCTCGCTGGGACTAAGGCGCTCGCTCGCTCGCTTGCACTCGGATGCTCAAGCCCGCGCTCGTACGACAATGCTCGTGTGTCATGGCGACTTTGACTCGAAAGCTGCAGCTCGTCGATTGCGATCGTGTCAGTCAACAGACACCGCTGTGGGCTACGACCGTCGCGACGTGGTGGATACTCGGAAGGCAGTGAGGCAGGCGCAGTCTCATCGTTGACCAGAGCGCGTCGTGGTCGCGTAGGCAAACTGAAGAGAGAGAGAGAGAGCTGCGCGTCGTGAGCGTCGAGGGTCTGAGGACGGATGGTGATGATGATGATACATAGGAATGGATGGATGGATGGATGGATGGATGCGCGCGTTTGACATCGTTGACTGCTCTCTCTCTCTCTCTATGGTCTGTCCACTGCCTGTGGACATTCGCTACGACAGCGTCCTTCTGGACACTATCTACGACAGTGCCCTCACGTGTTGAGGTTGAGCAAGAATGCCGCGCCGTTCATGACCCAGTAGTCCGGCTTCTTCTCGGTCGGGAGGTACACGGCGATGACAAAGTTCGTCGAGATGCCCGTGGTCGAGAGCGTCCCTTGCCGCACCGACGTCTTGTACACTGGACACGGGTACTCGCTCTTGGAGCGCACGACGTCGGCTGCGGGTAAGAAGTGGACGATCGCCATGGACGAGAACATCTCGCCTGGACGCGCATCTTCGAGTCGCGCGCGCGACGGCGACCACCGCGCACCTTCGAGCCAGAGCCCGTCGACGTAGATCCCGTCGGTTGGACTCGCAGTGAGCTCCTCGGCGCTGTCAACGTCAAGCACGGCGAACGTGAACGCGAGCGAGTCGATCGCAGTCTGGTACTTGCGCGCAAAGTTCTGGAGCGTCCCGGTCATGAAGCCCTGCGGGAAGAAGAAGACGTTGAGCTGGAACACCACGGGCTCGCCCTGGACGAGCCACGTCCGGAAGAACGCGACGCGCTCGAGCAGGTCTTTCACCCACGACCCGAGCGGCTTGAGCGACGCAAAGCTCACTTGCGCCCAGATCTGCGGCACGCGGCCGTTCAGGAACGCCGTGTACATGTTGTCGAGGTCCGACGACATGACGATCAAGCCGTTGATCGCGCGCTGGATGTCGACGAGCGACGTGCGCATGCGGTTCAAGAGCGTGTTGAACTTCACGAGCTCTTGGCTTAGGACCGTTGCGAGCGAGTCCATGACGACAGTGCCGGCAACGGTCCGGGTCTTGAACGTCGTCGGACCGGCGTCGTCAACCGAGAGGTTGAGCGGTAGCGCCTCTTGGATCGACGCGGCGAGGTCGAGCACGCGCTGGTCGTTCGACTTGCCACCGCCACCGCCGCTGTCGCGCGGCTCGAGGCTCAAGATGATGCGCGCCATGTTCGCGCTCTCGTTGCGCTCGTACGTCACGTTCGCGTTCTCGTGCATGCCAAAGAGCTCGGGGTTGTCGAGTGCTGGGAGCGCATGGAGGTACTCGAGGACCTTGGTGTGCGTGAGCACGCTCGGGACGTGGTAGGTCCCAGACGCCGAGAACGCGTAGCCGTCGACGAGAACATCCGGCGTGTAAAAGTTGTCGAGGATACTCGTGAGGCACCGGCGGTCCCAGTCGTCCGTGACGCGCCCGCCGTAGTTGATCTGCCCCGTGACGTACCGCAGCGCGTCCCACGGAATGAGCGGCTGCTCCTCCAAGAACTTCTTGAGACTCGCGAGCGACGTCTCGAGGTCCGTGTCGTTGAACTCGTACTTGATGTTCCAGCCAAGTGGCCCGAACTTGCGCCGCTCTTGGATGATCGCGTGAAAGAACGTGAGGCCACAGAGCATCTTCTTCCAGCCCGTGTCCTTTGGTAAGCCGTCGTCGAACGCTCCGAGGTGCTTGAACGCCTCGAGGACGTCTTCTGTGATGAGCGTATTGAACGACCGCACGAGGTTCGCCCGGATGCCTTTCGGCGGCTCGTTCGTGAGCTTGATGCCGTTCTGGAGGACCGTGACAGGGAAGTACGCGGCTGGGAAGCTCGTGAGGAAGAGCCGGAACGTCGCGACGCACTCGTCGTCCGTGCGCTGCGCGAGGTCTTCGACAAGCTTCTCGAGCTTTGGCATCCACGACTTGGCGAGGTGGCAGTTCTGGAGCAGGACCCAGTCCCCAGTCGTCTGACTCGTCTCAATGAGCTTCTCTGCGCGCGGGCCTTGGCCTTGACCGAGCGAGATGAGGTGCAAGCGATCGATGAACGCCATCTCCTTGGCAAAGCGCAGCAGCATCCCGGTTGGGTCTGCACCAGCAGAGAGCACAAAGATGCACGGTGTCTTGCGGTCCGTGTCCGTGTAGATCTCCTCCATCGACGGCGGCGCGAGCTTGCTAAACTCGTCGCCCATCTCTGCAGCAATCATGCGCAGGATCGCCTGCGGGACCTTCTCTTCTGCGAGGCCTTTGACCACGAGCATCTTCTGGAACGCGTTCAGGCACGTGGCGAACGGCCCTGGACACGGCAGTGTGAGGAAGTTGGGGTCCTTGATCCACGCGAGCCAGTCGGGCCACTGCGCGACCATCGACGCGCAGATGCCGTCAAAGCCGTAGACTTCGCGCGGCGAACTGCTACTTGCGTCGGTCTCGGTACTCGCGTCTTCGTACGACGTCACGACGGTCTCGAGTTCGGTCAAGAGGTCCCACTGCGCCTCGGAGATGCGATCTGGCGCAGGGTTCTTCAGCTGGCTGCTCCGGTCCGTTGTGCTCGTGGCGCCGCGGAGGTAGAGCGACCACTCGCGCACCGAGACCTTGCGCGCATAGAGCATGATCTTGCAGCAAATGAGCATCGAGAAGAGCACTTTGTGGATCTCAAAGAGCCCGCGGCAGATGTTCACGTAGATGTACCGCGTCTGGAACGTCACGAGCGTCGCCAAGCGCGTGGCGAGGTGGTCCGATCGCGGGGCTTCGTCAAAGCAAATGTTGAACAGGCGCTGGAAGAACGGGAGCGAGTACTGGTACATCGGGTCAATGAGCGCGAGGTTCGCGACGACAAAGTAGATGATCGAGCCGCGCGTCGCGACGCCGCGGTACGCCTCGCGCGCGCGGTTGATCTCGACTTCAGTCGTCTCGGACTCGAGAACGCGCTCTTTGATAATGCGCGACGTTGCGTTCGAGGACTGGAGCGTGTCGATCAAGTCCTGGTCGTCGAGGACGTTCCCCGATGACTCGGAGAGCTGCTTGAGGATCCGGTCCTCGATCTCCTGGAGCTGCCGCTTGTCTTGCGCCATCGTGACGACCAAGCGGTTCTTCTTCTCCTCAATGTCTGGCCGCTCCGCGCGCACGACGTCGCCGAGGAGCTGGTCCTCCAAGCCGTCCATCGTGACCGTGAAGTTGATGACTGTGACTTTGATGTACACCTCGGGGAGGTAGTGCGGGTTCGGGAGCTTCGTGGTCAAGAAGAGCTTGAACGACGGGTCGTAGTCGACGTCCGAGTCGCCCAAGCGAATCAGTAAGCGGCCGCCTTGCTTGAAGATCGCCTTCTGCAGGATCGGCTCGAGCGACGGCTCGAGCGTCTCGTCAATGTCTTCGATGAGCAACCCCTTGCCGTTGCGAATGCACGTCTCGAGCGACCGCAAGAGGTTCACGTGCGTCATCTTCGTGACCTCAAGGCGCCCAGATGAGCCGCTGCCAAACGTCTTCTTGATCCACTTGTTCGCCTGACCTTGTGGGTCGATCATGAGCGGCCAGCGCTCGCCGCGCGTGACGAGGATCGCATTGTCTGTCGACGTTGCGTCCGTTGGAAGGCCGTTGAGCTGCCACTCACGGATCTCAACGGGGCTCCCGAGCGTGCTTGCTAGGCTGTAGGTCGCAGAGCACGGGATCCCGAGCGCCTGCGTACTGCTGAGCCACGTCTCGATGATGCGCGTGCGAAAGCCACCGGTGAACGGTCCGTAGTACGAGATGCACGCAGCGGCGAGGAACGTGTCGCCAATGAGCGCGAGGATCGAGTGGCTCAGGACCGCGACGCTCTCTTTCCACCGCGCGCCTTCGACCGACAGGCCCGAGATGAGCTTCTCGGCGCGCACGAGGCGCTTCTCTGTGATCGACGCATCGCGCGCGAGCTTGTCTTTCTCATCCACGGTGTCTTTGCACTGCTTCTCGAGCCGCGCGACGCTCTCGTTCACGAGCCGGAGCTCCGTCTGCTTCTCCATCAAGACTGCGTTCGCGTCCGCGAGCATCTGGTTCATGCGCTCGAGGTTCTCGCGCTTCGGCCCGACCTCTTTTGCGACCTTGGAGTAGACGTCCATGGCGTGGACCCACATACAGAGCGACGTCGCAGCGCGCGAGACTTTCGAGACAACGTCGACTGCCATGCCCGGGTCCGCGACGCACTTGCTCAGCTTCTTGAGCGTCGCGGCCGGGATGTTGTCTTTGTCAAACGACTTGAGGCGATCGAGGAACGTGACGTCGCTCAGGACTTTCTTCGCGGCGTCCCAGCTCTGCTTCTCGTTCAGCAAGAGGCAGACGGCGTTCATGACCGTCTCGACGGCCTCGGGCGGCTTGGCAAACGACTTGACCTCGGTGATGTCGCTCTTTGAGAGACTGTCGAGCGCTTTGATCGCGTTGCTGAGCGCCGGCATCGCGACGTCCAGGTCTTTCTGCGCATCGGCTTGGACGACTGCGACCTCTTCGGCTTGCTTCGCCACGACCGCTTCGTCTTGTGCCACGCGCTCGCGCACGACAGCAGCAGCGGCTTGGTCCACTGAGACGCGCTTGAGGAGCTCCTCGGCTTCGACGGCTTTTTGCTGGAGCACGGGCTGGAGCTGAATGAGCTCGCTCTTGAGCGAGTCGACGATGCTGTTTGTCTCTTCGAGCTTCTTCACGCCCACTTCCATGCGGCTCTTGATCGTCTGGACCACGGCGCGCTTCTCCTGGAGCATCTTGAGGTAGAGGCTAATGAGATCGAGGTAGCTCTTTGGCGTCGTGTACACGTGGCGCTGGAGCTGCGCGAGGAAGGCGTCGCCAAAGTCGTTCGACGTCGTGTGGACGATCGAGCACATGTCGACGAGCGCCGTGCGGATGTCTTCGCTCGGGAGCGCGACGTTCGCCAAGAGACGATCAGCGACGGATTGCAGCGCCTCCTTTGGCCAGTTCATGTACCAGTCGATCGTGCAGCAGTTGATCAGTGACGGGAACGCGCGGCACCGAACGCGGAGCGCCGAGCCCACGGGCGACATGGCCAAGACAATGTGGAGGCAGCTCCGGACGCGGTCAATGAACGTCGCGATGCAGTTGTCGCGCGTCTCGGGCAAGTCGAGCGCTTTCACGACTGGGCGCATGTCGCCGACGATGCGGTCCATCTCGTCCTGTGGGAACAAGTTGGGGACTTCGCCGCTGTTGAGGACGTTGTTGATGTCTTCGAGGAAGCTCTCTTCGACGATCTGGCTGTCCGTGAAGAGGAACACGGTCGAGACGCCGCCGACGCCAGCGGCGATCATGAGCTTCTTGAGGTCTTCGTGGAACTCGTTCGGGCCGTAGCCGCGCGTGATCTCGATCTGCACGCACTTGGCTTCGACCATGAACGACGCCAAGCGCGCGAGCGACTGCTTCCCACTGCCGCCGACGCCAATGAGCATCGCATTGCCGCGCGGCTGGCGCAAGATCCGCGCCAAGCGAGCCAAGTGCGCGATCGCGTCGCGGAAGAACACGAGGTTCATCTTGTTGGCAAACGAGACGTTGTACGTCTCGAGGAAGTCGTCCATGATCTTCGTGACCTTGCCAATGTCGCTGCAGTGCTCGTACAGCGGCGTTGGGACGCCAGGCTTGAAGAAGTCGCCAAACGTGAGCGGACACGGCGCGTGGAAGAGCGCGTCGGGCGTCCAGTTGCACGCAAAGTTGCGGCTCAGGAGCGAGCACACGAGCGTCTCGTACCACGTCTGGTCCGCGACGTTGTTGAGTCGGTCCTGGAACACGCGCGTGACTTCGTGGACCCAGAGGCGGTTCATCGTGTCGGCGTCCGGGCACTTGGCCGGTGTGATCATCAAGATGCCTTGAAAGACCTTCGAGACGTCGCGGAGGTTGAACGTGTAGTGGAACTTGTTGGGCGTCGGCAGGAGCTCGAGCGTGACGCGGTTGTAGATCTCAATGACGCTCGTGATCACGCCGTCTTTCATCGCCTTGACGCTCGGTGGGAACTTGTCGAGGAAGCCGCCGAGGATTGACGCAAAGATGAGCTTGAGCGACGCCTCACCCGCCGGGTACATGCTCAGGACGTGAAAGTGCCGGACAAACCGCGGCGTGCAGTGCGCGCGGCCACCACCAGCTGGCGCTGCCGCAACGACGAGCATCGTGTCGGCGATCTCTTTCCAGAAGAGCTTGTCGCGGTCGTAGAAGCCGCCAAAGTCGAGGAACTGCCGCAGGAGCTCGATCGGCGCCTGCGCGCCATACTCTTCGACCGCCGGTAAGTTGACATCGTCGACAAAGATGATCATGCGCTTCCCCGCCACAGGCCCAAGGAGGTTCTTGCGCTTCTTCTCGAGTTTGTTCTCGATCGTGAGCTGAGTCACGAGCGACGACGTCTGCGCCGAGAAGTTGATGAGCATTGTCATGTAGTTGGACGCCGGCGGCGGTGCAGCCGCTCCGTCGCCACTGTCACTACTCGCACCGCCTGCTGGCTGCGGTCCGCCCTGTAGCTCTTGGAGCAAGTCCTGGACAATCACAGTCTTGCCGGTGCCTGTGACGCCTGTGACGTACGCCGGCGTGCGCGCCATGGTCAAGACTCGGAGCAAGTACGTGAAGCGCACAGTGTCGGGCGTCGCGACGCTCATCTTAAAGTACGGTGTGAGTGCGTTGTACTGGAACTTAGGCACGATCTCGTGCCACGGCCGGAACGCACCAGCAGCCGTGTCGACAAAGTAGTCAAAGACAAGGCCGGTGTTGGGGATCCCGAGCTTCGCGTCGGCAAAGAGCTCGCGCGCAAACGCGTCAAAGAGCTCGTGGCGCTCGACCGTCATCGTCGCGCCGATCGACCAGATGAGACAGAACGCAAAGACTTTGTCGAGGACATCGAGCATCGCATCGAGCTTCATCGCCGTGTAGTCGACGCCGTTCGCTTTGTGGAAGAGGCTCCCAAAGAGGCGACAGAGACTCGTGACGAGGTTCATGTCGACCGTTGGCACGAGCTCAAAGCACTTCTTCCGGACAAACTGGATCGCTTTGTCCACGTATGCGTGGACGTTGTGCGCAAAGCGCTTGACGCCGTCCGGCGGCAAGTCCTTGTGGAGCGCCGTCTCGATCCACGTCTGGACAAACGGCATCCAGCCCAAGTCCGTCGCGGTCATGTACACGACGCCGATGCGACTGACCGTCGCAGGCGACGCGACGGCAAGGTCCATGACCTCAAACAGCATCTTCATCTCGCTCTTGAGCTTGATGCGCTCGCCGTTCGCGAGGCAGAGCGTCATGTTGTCGTCTAGGACCGTGTTCATGTTCTCGATCCAGAGCGCGTCGATCGGTCCGTCAAAGACGGTCCACTTGCTATCCGGCGACTCGTCCGCGACGGCTTCGCGCATGATCGTCGATGCGAGGCCGTCGTGCCACTCTTGCGTCGCGTCGTTGAACTCGCCGTAGAGCTCGCCCATGGAGATGCACTTGGGGTTGAGCACGCGCGCGACGACGGTCTGGTACACTGGGTTCTTCGAGCCCTTGGCGCGGAGCGACGTCATCGTCGCCTGGAGCGTGCGGTAGCACGACGTCTTACCGGCGCCCGTGGGACCGACGACCGTGCCGCCAAAGCGGACGTTGAAGATGTCAAAGAGCTGGATGACCTTGGTGATGTACGTCGGGACGCGCTGGAGCCCGGCCTTGGTGATCTCGTCCTCTAAGCCGGCTTGGAGCTCGCCGTAGTCATGCGGCGGGATGTCCGTGCCCGGGAACAGGTCCAAGACAATCGCGTGGAAGAGCGGGAGGTCGTCAGCGAGGAACTTGGGGATGTTGCTGTCTCGCAACGCGCGGATGAGCGTGACATCTTCGTTGATGTCGGGGTTCGCGCGCTTGAGCGACCCGGCCATGACGAGCACGGACTTGACTGCGCGCAGGCCGTAGTCGTAGTGCGGCTGCTGCGAGAGCTGCTCGCTACACAAGATGTAGAGCTTGCACATCTTGCGCGAGAGCGTCCGGGCGTCCGAGAAGCCCTCGGCAAAGAGCATGATCTCAGCAATGAGCGCGTAGTCCGGGACCATCATCGAGACTGGGCGGAAGCACACTTTGAGGTTGTCTGGGAGCTCCGTGCGGCCCGCGTAGCCAGGGTTCATCGTCACGATCACGTGGTGGTCCTTGAGCACGATCTCAATGCCCATGAAGTTGATGTGCTCCTTGCACTGGATGCGGCCCTCGCGCAGGATCAGGAGCTGCTGCGCCACGACTGAGAGCACTTCGATGTCGATGCGATTGAACTCGTCCAAGCACGTCCAGTTCCCAGCTTGCGCCAAGCCACGGAAGAGCTTCCCCATCATCTTGTAGTCAATCTGGTCGCTGCAGTTGAACACGACGCACTGGATCGCCATGGCTTTCGCAAGGTCTTTGCTACTCTCGGTCTTGCCCGTGCCCGCCGGACCGGCAGGTGCAGCGCCGAGCTTGAGCCCGTACGCGCCTGTGAGCGTCATCCAGCACCGGTCTGTGAGCGGCGTGATCACGAGCCGCGACGTTGCGCCCATGTACTCGTAGCCGTACTCAATGACCGAGTCGGAGTGGCGAATGAGCACGTCGTCGGCTGTGGCGTCCCAGTAGTAACGGAGCTGCTGCTGCCAGATGAAGTTCCCAACGCTCTCGACCTTCTCTCGCCAGAGGCACTCGACAATGTCGCGCGCGTGGACGTCCGTTGTCACGAGCGCGACGATGACTTTGCGCTCGAGCGAGCTCAAGTCGCCGCGGATCTTCACGATGAGGTCGTTCAGCTCGAGCAAGACGCGCTGGTACCACGTGTACATTGCGTCGACAGGGTTCCCATCGGCCGTCGTTAGCGCCTCTTCCGTGCTCCGTGCCCACGTCATCTGCGCCACGGTCGCCACGACCTGTCCCGGGTGCTCACAGACCCAGTCGGACCGGACCTTTGTGTCGTAGTCTACGAGTCCGGCCTTCATGAGCTTGTAGATCGACGCCTTCATGCTCACTTCGAGCGCCTTGAGCCAGTCCTCGACGTTCCCGCGCGCTTTCAAGTTCTTTCCTAGCGGCACGCGCTCGTTCTCGGACGAGAGCATCGCGAGCATGTCGACGCTCCCTGGGACGTCGCCAAAGTCGAGCTTCACGAGGTTCTCAAAGCACTTGCGCAGGTGCGGCTGCACGGCCTGCGGGTTCTTCGACTGCGCAAGGATCTCAAGGAGCTCGTCGTTCGAGAGGAAGTAGAAGCGCGGGAACGCCATGCGCTTCGTCTCGAGGTAGTCCTCCAAGTTCTTCTGGATCTTGTCCAAGTGCGCGTTGTGCTGCACGAGCGTCTCTTTGATGCCTGGGAACGTCCCCGCGGTCAGGACGTGCGGGTTCTCGTTCGTGCGGCGCATGATCGTCTTCCACGACGTGTCGACGTGGCTAAAGACCTTGGACGCGTCTGGGAGCTGGCGCTGGATGTCGGGCGCCGAGAAGATGTTCTCCAAGTACATCCAGTTCTTCTGGACTAGGAGCCACTCGTCGAGCGTCTCCTGCAAGCCCACGAGCTTCTTGCGCCAGCCCTCGACTTCGTCCTGGATCGCGCCGATGAAGCGCGAGCCCATGATTGTACTGATCGTCACGATCGAGTCGTCGAGCTTCGCTGTCACGTCCTCGACGCTCCCGAGCACGAACACGTCCTTGCTCTCTTTGTAGCTCTTGACCTCAAACTCGGTCGTGGCCCACGCGTCTGTGACTTTCTTGAGCATCTCCTCCAGCACCGCCTCTTGCTGCGCCGCCACGGCGATCGCACTGATCGCGTCGCCGTGCTTCATGACGTTGCGCTCAATGAGCTTCCCGAGCGTCAGGCTCGCTTCGCCTTTCATCTGAAAGCCCAAGAGCGCGTGGATCTGGCTCCAGTGGCGCTCCTGGAGCGCCGGTGACCGCAAGTCGCTCACAACTGGGAGCACAAACTTGAGCTTGTCGACCTCTCTCTGGAGCAAGTCGGCCGCTTCGTTCCCCGGGAGCTGCTTCTGCGCCTGGTACGCGACCTTGACGTACAGCTGCACTTGCTTCCCGATCGCACTCACGTCAATGTTGTCAAATGGCGTCGCAGCGTACGTGACTGTGAGGCCTTGCCACTCGTGCAAGCCGCGCCAGAGCTTCGTCTTGAGCTCAAACTGCGCCGCGACGTCGTTGAGCTCGTTGAACTCGCTCACGTTCTGCTTGAGCTGCGTCTGGTACATCATCAAGCGCTTCGACTCGTCCACGAGCGCATTCAGCGTCTCCTCTTGCGTTGCGAGGTACGTCAGGACCTCAGCGATCGGCGTCTTGATCGTCGCGAGCTTTGGGTGGTCGAGCTTCTCTACAAGCGCGTTCACACTCCGGTTCAGCGGCGTGATGCTGTCGAGGATGACTTGCGAGAACCGCGCGGTCTCGCCGTCGACTTCGCCTTCAAACTTGGTGACTGTGCCTTCGAGGCTCAAGACGCCCTCTTTCATGAGGATGATGTCCTCTTTGATGTCGTCTGGGACGCGCCAGTCGTACGTGTCCATGAGGATGCCCATCTCGTACACGCGGCGGTACCGCGCCTTGAGGTCCGGGAGCATCGCGCTCACTTTGGCCATGTGCACGACCTTCTCGACAAAGCTGTCGGGCGTCGACGGCGTCGCAAACGCGATCGGCGAGAGGTCGCTGATCGTCTCCAGGAGCGCCGAGCTCCCTTGCTTCATGAGCTTTGGAATGAGCGTCCGGATCCCGAGGACGCACTTGTCCGGGTTCGGGAGCAAGCGGCTCTTAAAGTCGGAGCTGTCGACGCGGAAGATCCCGACCATGGCCGTGTCCGGGATCTCTGTGAACGACTGACCTTGGGCCTTGTACTTCTCGATCGAGTCGGTGAAGAACTCGAGCGGTGCCGACGCGTACGTTGCCATGAACGTCGTTGCTTGCGCCTCGTTCTCGCTGTAGATCTGCTGGTACGGCGCAAAGACCTCGACGTAGTCCTCGACGGCTTCGAACGCGTCGTCCAGAGCGACAAAGATGTCGTTCGTGAGGCCGCTGAACTTGGTGTCTTCGTTCAAGATGAGCGCGACGTTGAGCTGCTCGACGGACCAGACGTTCTTGCCCTCGTCCTCGGCGCTCGCAGTCGTGTACGGCGCGAGCGCTTCGTGTCCGAGGTGTCGCGCAGGCGTCTCGACCATCCGTAGCGCGTCTTTGAGCGCGCGCTGGAGCGCCGCGTTCCACGCATCATGGCTCGGCACGGCGCTCATGCTGCCACTGCCGCTGCTACTGCGCTCCATCTCGACTGAGACTGCAAAGACCGCAGTGAACGGCACGACGGGCGCTGCTGCTGGCCCGCCGGCTTTGCCGACAGCTTTTTTGCCGCCGCTGCTTGCGGTTGCCGGTGCTGTCGTCTTGGCTGCAGACCCGAGCGTACCAGCGCTGCTCAGAGCTGGCGCATTCGTCGACGCACCGGTGCCTGCTGCGCTGCTACTCGCACCAGCGGCGAGCTGCGCTTTCCCTGCGACGAGGATGTCGTAGAGGCGCTGGAAGGACCGGACCGTGAGCTGGATCGTCGCGTCGATCGTGAGGAAGTCTGCGAGGCGAAGGAAGTTGGTGAGCGTGCGGCACTCTTTGCGCAGCGCCGCGCGCTCCATGAACGTCATCTTGTGGTCCGGCGCGATCTTGTTCGCTTCGAGGAACGCGTCGATCACGGCGTCACAGGCGCGGACGCAGAGCGCGAGCGACTGCGTCGAGAACGCTGCGAGCTCGGCCGTGACGCGCTCGCGCGTTGCGCGCTGCTCGAGCTCAAACTCGCTCAGCGAGTACGTCTTCTTTGGTGCAAACGCAATGAGCTCAAGGTGCGCAACGTCGAGGCAGAGGCGCCGGAGCCCCAGCAGCGTCGTCTGGAGGCTCGGCGTGAGAAAGAAGAGCTTGTCGTTGAGCGCGCGCTTGGCGTGGCGCATCTTGCCTGCGCGCACGCACGTCTTCCACATGTTGTAGCTCTTCCAGAGCTTGTACTGCTCAAAGAACGGGATCGCGAGCATCTGCGTGAACCGCGCGTACTCGCGCTCCCACGTCTCCAGCGACCAGAACTCCGAGTGCTCACGCGTAAAGTGCGTGACGCCGTCGAGACTCATCGTGAAGTAGTCGCTCCGGTCCACGGCATAGTGCTCGACGACTTCGAGGTCGTACATGACGAGGTCCGAGTCGCGCCGCTTGCGCAAGTAGAGGAAGTTCCCGGCCTTGAACTCGCTCAAGTACCGCGGATCGAGGTTCAGCGACGCGGTGAACGACTGCGCCGGCGCTGTTGTGCGACCTCGTGACGCTGCTTTGCTGGGTGTTGCGTGGAGCTGCTTGTTGGGACTCGCACTGGTGGCGACAGTGTGCGGCGCACTCGCGTCCGTGGCGTCGCTGCTGTTGTTGCTCGAGGCGAGTGCTGGGTCGCGGAGAGCGACAGCACTCGCTGCCTGCCGCGCTGCCTTCTCATGGAGCTTGCGCGTCTTCTCGGACGCCTACAGACACATGCGCTAGTGTAAGAGAGCGCTGGCAAGAGCGAGCGGCGAGAGCGCGAAGACTGACAAACGTACGTGGAGCAGCGTCGGGTGCATCGTTGCCATTGCTGCAGACGACGGGCTGTTGCTGAGCATCGCGACGCTCGCGGACGCCCCGAGTGCTCGACTCCCACTGATGCGTCCGATTGGACTCGTCGCATGGACTGCACTGGCTGACGATGACACAGCGCTGCTGCTGTCTGGCGCGAGCGTCGCGACACTCGCGGTCTTGCGCATCATGCGCTGCTGCTTGGGTTTGAGCGCACCGCCGCCGCCCATGGCGTCTCGCTTGAGCGGCGACAGCGGACTCGCAAGACTCGCACTCGCCACTCCCGCCTGCTTGCTCGGACTCGCTGGACCGAGGTGCGGCTCATACAAACGCTGGAGGATCTGACTCGCCTGTGGTCCGAGCGAGACGCCCCGGCGCTTGGCGCCATCGCGCGAGTCGTTCTTCTCGCCCGACATGCGCGCGCACGTCTGCCCGTCCGTCCTGTTGTCTCGGCTCGTGTCGCTCTTGCGTCGCTTCGACGTTCATATGTTATATGTTATACGTTTGGTATGTAACGTATAATAATGACGGCAACAATGTGTGATGTACAATTTGTGTACAATAGTGATAAAAGCGGGCGATCGGTCACTTTATAAATAAAATATGTACCCCAGTCGGGACCTAGTTACTGCTAGGGTACAAACTATTTATATTTGACCCGATCGCCCGCTTTTATCACTATCGTACACAAACTGTGCATCACACATTGTTGCCGTCATCATTATACGTTCATTGCCTGGAAACAACGTATATCTGAACGTATATAGTAAGATTTGTATTAAAAACTGGATCAATTATTAGATACGTTTTCTATTTTTTCGAGAATGAGGAATTGATTGTATCAGAAAATGTTCGAGCTCATTATACAATTTGAAGTAATTAACCACAAAACCATTACAATTTGTGGAGCACTCTCTTTTGTGGTCCACTCAAGTTCGATTGTATTATCCGTGTCTATTTGAATTCTGCATAGCAAACTTTATGTGGGAAATAGATCGTCCCGTTAGCGTGCTGCTCGAGAGCGCTGCTCGCGCTCACTTCTCGATTTCGACTATACCAGCCAAGCCAATGCCGCGTGCCGAGAGTAAGCAACCAGTCGGTCGTCCGCGCGTGCTCACGCGCCCGGAAGTCGCCGAGGTGCGCGCATGGGCCGACGCCAACGTCGGTCCTCGAGGCAGACGCGTGGCGGAGATCGTTCGGGAGATGATGGCGCGCACGGGAGCTAGCGAATCCACGATCCGGAAGCTCGTCGCTAAGCGCTGGCGCGAGACGCGCCCGGTCTTTACCGGCACCCTGCACTTCCCCAGCCTCAAGTGAGTACGCACGCTCTTTCGATTTATCGCGTCTGCGCGCACCACGATACATCTCTACGTGTATCGCTTCTCAAGCATGCGCCTCATCAGGGCTCTCGTGACCGCACAACGACTCGGAATCCGCGTGTACGTGGTCGTCGACAGGCAGCAGACGCCCGCCGACACGTTCTTCGCGCTCCGCCGCGGGAACGTCACGGTGAAGGCGAGCAGAGCGCGCTGTGCACACGCGAAGTCCCTTGTCATTGACAAGGTGATCGGCCTCCAGGGGTCCTTGAACTGGACGGAGGCCGGTCTCACGCGGAACCATGAGATGGTCACGTTCGTTGGCCGCGAAGACGCGCACAACATGTACGCGTTCATTCGAGACGAGCTGGCGCTTCCAAGCGCGCGTGAGTGAGCGAGTGTTTGAGTGAGCGATTGCTAAGTGTAGTGTAGTGTAACAATCGCAGAATGTACGGACCATTCATACCAACATAGGCGCTCATCCGTTGCTGCGCAAGACGGACGTCCAAGCCGTGTTGCTTGTTGTGGCGCTCCGTCAAGGTGCCGCAGACCAGCGTCTCGGAGCTCCTGCTGTCGAAGGAGCATCAATGCATACATGTTCGCACCAACTCGAGCATCCTTTGCTCGATCTCTTCTATTTAAATGAAGAGCGGTCACGTCGTGCATGAAGTGCAGTGCTTGCAGGCTCTGGGCTGCGCGAGGCCCTGATGAAGTACCAGCACCGATGCACCCAGTCGTCGGCATTGCGCAGCATGTCAACGCGGACTACGCAACATCATCGGCATCTCGACACTTTGCTGCAGTCGGGTCGGTCTCCGTCGACATGTTACGAAGTCCGCATCACGGGTAAGGCCCTTTACAGGTCAGGACCAGGTCAGGTCACAGTGTTGATCACGTCGGGTGTGTGACCAAACAAATAGCTATGTTGGCGTTTTTATTTACGCCAGTGTTGCTTTAAGATGGTTGCTAGTCAGAACAAGTCGCTATCTTGTGACTCCGAATGGATGCGTCTCGCTTTCGACAAGTTGCCCGCTTCGCTGTCGTCGCTGTCGCTGTTACCATCGCTGTCGTCGCTGTCCTTCGGTGCAGTTTGATCGTCGTCATCATCGGAGACTTGGCCATCACTCACCGAACACGACAGATCGATAGGGTCAGGCAGCAAGTACGGGTGCCGCCGCGGCGCATGTGCGAGACCGCGGTGTACGTCGTGTACCAGGAGGGATTGGTCACTTGAAAGTGCCTCGATCGTCGTCACGAACTGCGCCAAGTTGGGATGAGAGGTAGTGAACGAGTCGTTCAGAGTGCAATTGAATCGCTCCAACGGGTTGTTGGTGCGATTCACCTCTTGGCGAACGGCGCCCTCAACACTCCACAGGTGTGGCGGGAACAGGCCGAGCCACGTGCGCTTAAAGTACCTCCAGAACTGCGCCCACTTGGTAGCCGAGTGCGCGATCTGTTGCTGCTCGCAACGGTCTTTGATCCGGGCTTGCACCCATGCGACGCCTTGAACTGGTACTTGCTCCTTGTGAAACACGGTCAGCATGTCGAGAACCCCAACTTCCATGGCTATTGACGCCTCTGCATATGGGATGCGGTACTTCTTCATGCGGCGCCGACACGCTTGCTTGAAGTGAAATTGACAGCCCACGATCTCCGCGTCCGGGAAATGGCTGTGTACTGCAAGCATCAGAGCGTACTCGAAGTCGCAAACGACGCGCTCTGGCCGAAGCTTCTCGTCCGTCACAGTCTTCACGAATGTCAGCAGATTCCAGTAGATGTTCCTAGTCTTGGCCGATGCTAGGACGTTAAACACGGGCACGAAGAGGTCGGTGCTTTGGTCAAAGACCATCAGCACGACACACTGCTTGAAGCCTGCCGGGACACATCGAAAAGCCCCATCGATGAAGATGCTCGTATTTTTGTGCTTGAGGAGGTTCACGAGCATCGGGTGAGCCCAGCCGACGACTCGCTCGACCTTCGCTCGTGATGTCCACTCGTGCAGGAACTTAAAGAAGTACAGCGAAGTACCATGAACAAGAGCCAAAGGAGCCCGCTTCAGAGCGGCGAACGAGTCGCCACCGGTGGCCTTGTTTCTGGCTCAATGAACACGCTTCTTGACCTGCTCGCGAGTCAGCCCACGCACCGCGAGCAAGTCGTCTTCACCATAGAACTTGGCTCGTAGCGACTTCCAAATGGCAGCTGGGTCAAGCGATGTCGTGAGCGCAAGCTCGTCTGCTCCTTCCTTCATCTTCTCTTCTAGCGCGCGATCTCTCTCTCTTGATCTGTTGCAAGCGATGGTATGTGCGAGCGCGGGGCTGGGCACGTGTGCCGCGTCATGCCTCGGTAGTCAAAGCCGATGGCAGGAAAGAACTCGATCCGACCTGGGCACTGTGTACGTCGGTATGAGCTGCACCTGTAGGTGATCTTGACGCTTGTGATGTTGGCGCGCGTCATGTCGTAGCCGCCTATGTTTACTTTGGTGCGGCCGTCACGGCGCGTCTTCGCCGTGCTTTGGCGCAGCTCTCGGTCGGACGAATGACCACGATCAGCAAGCGTTGTCGAGTTTGACGTCTCGAGCGGTGTGTTTTCAGACAGGTGTGAGCCCTGGGCGACTAGAGCGGCGGTCTGCCGAGCGCAAAGTGGCCAGACACGCTGCCAAACAGCGGTGATCGGCTCGCTCGAGAATGTGGCGGTTGGCTGTTGCTTGAGCGGCGCATTGCAGTGCGTGGGCGATGTGACCGCCGCTGATGCAGAACGGCAATGACCTGCTCAACGTGGTCGCACTGAGTTCTGCGTTCTGTGATATGCTCGGTTGCGAGCTCGGCGCCACGATCTCTCTGTCACTACCTTTAGTGCGCACAAGGTCGATGCACGATCGTTGTGATGATATGCCCAAACACGCAGCTCAGTGTACCGGCTCGGAGGATTCTTTGTCTAGACATGTACGTGCGATCCATAGCCTCAGTCCTGATGTGTGCGGATCTGCAGCGACTCGGAACAGAGATCTCTTTGTTGCTATGATGGAACAGAGATCTCTTTGTTGCTATGATTGAACGTGTTCGTCGCAGCGCTCAGTGCTGCGATCTGTGTGGCGCGCTCGAAAGATATCCAAGACTGACCTCTGTTTGACCAGCTCTCCGCCATACTGAAGGCAAGAGCTGTGTGTAGTTTTGCGTGAAGCTCTTGTTGACCACATTCTGACCTCGCCCAAACGTGAAGTGACCGAGCAAGGAGTTGTGACCAGTAGGTGTGATCTGACCTGGTCCTGACCTGTAAAGGATTCCTCCGCATCACGACCATGGACGTGGACGGAGCAGCCCTAGCTCATGGCTTTGCCTGTAGTAGAGCTGCGAGAGAAGGTCTCTGCGTGCATTCACAGCGCGATGTCATTGACACCATCTTCTCAGTTGGCCGAATTTCCGCCAGTCAGTCACAACAACAGACGAATAATGCTGTCGTCGCTCTCAAGTCACCTCGCCGCGCGCCGCGTGATCCTCGCGTCGCAGGTCAGGCGCTCCACGCGTCTCGCGTCTGCATTGTGAACACGTGCACGCACCACTCACGCACGCACGCGTGTGCTTGTTTCTGCTTCTCGTTGCTTGTTGTTTCTTGTTGTTGCTTGTTGCTTGTTGCTTGTTGTTATGCAGAGCCCACGCCGGATGGAGCTCCTTCGCGAATGCGTACGTTCCTTGCCTCGTGCGTTGCGATCACTCCATCTTCATCTCTGCGCGCAGGTACACTCACGCGCTTGGACTCGCTCTGCTCCAACTGCTGACGTCGCTCGCAGGGCCTGACGTTCGAAGTGATCCCGTCGACGTTTGAGGAGAACCTCCCAAAGGAGCAGTTCGCGTCGCCAGTACGTCTCTCGGCCTGGTCGATCGATCTGTTCGCTCACGTAGCGTCGCTGCCACTTAGTCCACTCATCCGCTCTCTCTCTCACACACACACACACTAGGAGCTGTACGTGCTCGAGAACGCCAAGCTCAAGGCGCTCGAAGTCGTGCAGCGCGAGACGCAGCGCACTGACAGTAGCGCGTCGCACGTCGTGATCGGGTGCGACACAGTCGTCGTGTCTGCTGGCGCGATCCTCGAGAAGCCGCGCGACGAGCAGGACGCGTTCGCGATGCTCAGTCAACTCGCGAACGCGACGCACGACGTGTACTCGGGCGTCGCGCTCTTCACGTCTGCGCTCGGCGCCGATGCGCCGCACTTGTTCTGCGAGAAGACGACCGTGACGTTCGGACCGCTGACGCCCGACGACATCCGCGCGTACATTGCAACTGGCGAGCCAATGGACAAAGCGGGCGCGTACGGCATCCAAGGCCGCGCGCGGTGCTTCGTTGCAGCGCTCGATGGCTGCCACAACAACGTCATGGGCTTTCCAGTCCAGCGCTTCTGGAGAGAGCTCACAGCGCTCGCAGCGAGCGACAAGCTCTAGGACGCAGTCGTTCTGTGGCGCTGACGACAGACCAAGCGAGCGAATGGACAACACACACGCGCTCGTCTGTCTAACTATCTAGCAGTTCGTTGCATTGGCTGTCGCTCGCTCACTCACTTGCTCTCGCTCGTTACGCAAACGCGAGCGATCATCGCCGACAGCAGTACGATGCGTGGCGTCTTAGTGATTCCCTGGTTGTCGACACAGGTCACAGCAGTCGGAGAAGAAGAGCGACGTCGCGAACGAAGAGATCGTCGCGAACGTTGCGCACCTCGTCCAGACGGACGTCGAAGCGCTCCGGAGCGTGCTCCTCGAGCGCTCGATCACAGCTGATAGCGAATCGTACACGATCCCGTTCAACAGCGAGCAAGCGTCGGACTTGCATGACGCACTGGCAAAGCGTAGCAACTTCGACGTCAAGTGCGAGGGCGAGCGAGTGATCAAATCTTTCTCGCTACTAAGCGATCGCTGGCTTCCGGTCCATGCACTTTGCTGGGCACATCGGTCTCGTCGCCGCGTACGTCCTGCTCTCGCTCGTGCCGACAAAGCGCGCGCCAAAGCAGCTTTGAAGGAGCAATGGATGACAGGCACGAGGTCGATCAGCGACTGTGGGGTCGTACGCGATGCAAGTGTGTGCAAGATAGCCTCCGCGCAAGAGCAAGAGCACAGACGTGAATCGATAGCATAGCTGCTCATTGATGATGCATAGGCGATAGCGAGCGACTGTGTCGACGTCCAGTGTCCTACGAACGAACGGTGCTCGCTAGCCCGAGTAGAGCTTGTAGCCCGCGTCGTTGTTCTTGTACGTGCCGTCGTTCCTCTTCTGGTACACGATGTTGCACACTGGCGTGGCTTGCGACCACGTACCAAACTTGGTGCAGCTCGTGCTGGACGAGCCCTGCATCGCCGTGCCACGCATGCACGTGAACCTCGCAGTCGCGCCGATCTTTGTGGACGAGTACGACACGGAGCCCTGGTTCGGCGCGTTCGGTGGGCCGCAGTCCACCGCTGCAGCATCGTGCGAACACGAGTTACGATGATGTTAGGGCGTCGCGACGTCAGCGCACACCTGATGCACGAGAGACTCTCTCTCGTATCTCTATCGCTTGCAACACTGATACTGCAGACACATCCACACATGCTAGACGCAAGACGTACCTCCTCGACGCTCGAGTCAAGTGTCGACGTAGCTGCAACGAGCGCTGTTGCGATGGACGACGCGCTTCGAGAGCATCGCAGATGAGACGCGTGCACTAGATAGAGCAGCAATGAAAAGCGAGTGTTGCAAGAGGCGAGTACGACCGAGTGTCTTGTCTTGACACAAGCATCCGTCAGTCACGAGCTGTGGTAGCGCACGTGACTGCTGATCCTCACGGCATCGTACAACATCGTAGTGCTTGGAGGTCAAGTCGTCTCAAGCTCCAACATGATTCAGAAAAGCTGAATTTTATGAAATCGCGTCTGCACCACACCAAATGTTGGTGTGGTGTGCACCGATTTTTTATCGGTGCACGACCATTATTGTGTCTATATGGCGGAATACCTATAAAGTATTTATACAATCTAGTCGCATTTGCAGTCTAGATTTCGAATAAATGCATAGTCTCTTGCCAAGCAATGGCTCGCATAATAGTACAGAAAGTTGTGAATATTACACAGAGAGTCAGAGCTCGGTCCAATATCATTGGCTATTGATTATTGGCCAAATGTTGGATCAATCAATAATTGCAATCATTGCTAATTTTTGACACACTCAATAATCCAAGCTTTGTTATGGTTCACAACTTCAGCACCATGGCCTGTGCGCGTTGCCTTCGCTCGCAAAATGAGAGCAAACCCACGGGTGCTCGAGCATTCATCCGGCACCGCGAGAACTGACGTATGTTCACAACCGAGTCGAGCGAGGCTGGACTCAAACACTGCTAAACACGAAACACAAATGTTTATCAAACAACGCAAGCACGCAATGCCGATGTTGGCCTTTGTGTGATCGACAGATATTGTTCGCGCAGTGAGAAAGCAATTGTTCGTGTTGATGAGGCTACAAGACGTTGTAGCGAGATGTAATCGAGTCATACATCCTTTACAATTTTTTGACTTCATCTTTGTATGCGTTCAGAATGTGAAGGTATTGGGGTTAGTGGGGGCTCTGACCAATCAATACTTGTAAATACAAATTCCATAATATAGCAATTTCAATCGTCCATTACGGAGCCCTGCAGTGAGTCATGAGTAAGGATCTAGCAGCGATCACGTCCTTGCGGTTCTGACCCGAGTCGGAGCTCGCAAAGCATATGTTGTGAACTGAAAGCTCTTATCAAACGTCGCTAGGAATGCAAGCTCCCACTCAGTGCACTCACTCTGCGCTTAAACAGAGACGATCGTAGACGCGTCGATGCCGTCTGGATCGCACAGCTGGACTCGACGAGCTGTCGATCACACAAGATGATCGCTGTGATTGCTGCACACATCGCGCAGTTGCAGTAACAGGTGCTTCTCGTTGTTCCGCGCTGCTGAGTGGTGCCTGCGAGCGCCGCAGCGCTCCGCTCGTCAAAAGACTGCCACACTCGTTCGGCGCGCTCCAGCTCGGGGTACTGTCGGCGAGTTGAATGAAGAAGAGCTCCTTGAACTCGTCACTGCTCTGAATGTCTCGGATCACAATCTCTTCAGCTTTGTCAATGAGCATGCCTGCTTTGACAGCGAACGCGTTCGTTTGCTTGCCGGAGGACTCATAATTGCAATACCCAAAGTTTATCGGACGAGAGATTAAACGTGTAAAGATTGATGGCCTTATCTTGATTACTAGTCCGCGAATCTAAATTACACTTGGTCGAAATGCTGACGTCAATGGGTCGTCGAGCGAGACGCTCCAACCCTGAAACTTTTTTTTGCTTGGTCATGATGTGAGAGGCGCTATAAAGCTCTGGTTGCGGGCGTGTGTGCGTGCCTGACAAAACGCGTCAAGCCATGGTGGCTTTGAGCGGGCGGTAGTAGGTGCAGATATGTGCTTATGTAACACACACAAAACGCGTCCCACGAGCTCACCACATATTGACAGAAACATTAATATCTTATAAGGACACAGCCTTAACTCCTTAACTTTCTATCTTCAACTCGGTCACAATCCCGTAACTTTTGCGTTGTTAGCAAAATTGGACCCGGTCGCAGAATCGAACAAAACAACGCTTCGGTTCGAAGTGCTCCAGCCTCTTAGGTAGGATAAACGATCGTGGAGTCCAGTACGACAGTCATCACTCAGTTTGATAGCCAGGTGCTCTCGCAAAGTCCAAACGCCAATGCCCCGACAATAGCGATGACGAATTCAATAATGTTATCTGTCACCACAAGACCTGCATTCGAGCTTTTCAAAACAGTATTCGGTAAAATCAAGCTTCAAACCTTCCAACTACAGGGGCTGACTGTCATACCGGGGCCGCCAGGCCCCGACGCTCCGCTTATTTCCGGCGGCACGGTAGCGCAGCCCGCTCTCCGCCTCATCAATTATCGTACAGACTATATTCTGTTTGAAGAGTTTATTTGGACGGATCTCTTGCACTCACACATCGCCAAAGATCCAAGATGCACTGCAGCGTCGCGCGCACGAGGATATCAGCGGCGCTCGCGTCGCGCAGCTTCCCTGCTCGCCTTATCGTCCCAGAGCTCATCGAGGGACATGCGCTGTCTGATCTGTTCGACTTGCTGTATGTTGTGTGGGTGCCTGAGTGTGTGAATGCGAACCGATTGCCAGTGTGTCCTTTTCGCGGATGTCTCTGCGTGCCGAAAGTGAAGGAGTACATGGAGCGCACTGTGGACGACGTTGAGCACAAGACGACATTGTATTACGTGAAGTATCAGTGTGCTGGAGTTCGTGGTGGATCGTTTGTTACGACTGGCTTGCAGTACTTGTCTACATCCACACGCATTGCTCTTGCGTTTCCGTACGTGCTCACAAAGCACGGAGGTTTATCGCACGAGCTGATCGATTTGGTACATGACAGTGTGACTGCGAATGGCATGTTTGAGACTGCTATGAAAAGCGTGTCACGTCGGTGACAGGATCGCTACAGCTCTTTGTTGTGTGTGTTCGCAGAAAAAGTGGATGCTCAAGCTAGCGAACATGCGCATGAAAGCAGCCCGCTTCCTCTCTCACTCCAACAATACATGGCCCGCAACTTCGCTCCTGACGCTCAAGTCGCTCCATGTACTCCTTCACTTTCGGCACGCAGAGACATCCGCGAAAAGGACACACTGGCAATCGGTTCGCATTCACACACTCAGGCACCCACACAACATACAGCAAGTCGAACAGATCAGACAGCGCATGTCCCTCGATGAGCTCTGGGACGATAAGGCGAGCAGGGAAGCTGCGCGACGCGAGCGCCGCTGATATCCTCGTGCGCGCGACGCTGCAGTGCATCTTGGATCTTTGGCGATGTGTGAGTGCAAGAGATCCGTCCAAATAAACTCTTCAAACAGAATATAGTCTGTACGATAATTGATGAGGCGGAGAGCGGGCTGCGCTACCGTGCCGCCGGAAATAAGCGGAGCGTCGGGGCCTGGCGGCCCCGGTATGACAGTCAGCCCCTGTAGTTGGAAGGTTTGAAGCTTGATTTTACCGAATACTGTTTTGAAAAGCTCGAATGCAGGTCTTGTGGTGACAGATAACATTATTGAATTCGTCATCGCTATTGTCGGGGCATTGGCGTTTGGACTTTGCGAGAGCACCTGGCTATCAAACTGAGTGATGACTGTCGTACTGGACTCCACGATCGTTTATCCTACCTAAGAGGCTGGAGCACTTCGAACCGAAGCGTTGTTTTGTTCGATTCTGCGACCGGGTCCAATTTTGCTAACAACGCAAAAGTTACGGGATTGTGACCGAGTTGAAGATAGAAAGTTAAGGAGTTAAGGCTGTGTCCTTATAAGATATTAATGTTTCTGTCAATATGTGGTGAGCTCGTGGGACGCGTTTTGTGTGTGTTACATAAGCACATATCTGCACCTACTACCGCCCGCTCAAAGCCACCATGGCTTGACGCGTTTTGTCAGGCACGCACACACGCCCGCAACCAGAGCTTTATAGCGCCTCTCACATCATGACCAAGCAAAAAAAAGTTTCAGGGTTGGAGCGTCTCGCTCGACGACCCATTGACGTCAGCATTTCGACCAAGTGTAATTTAGATTCGCGGACTAGTAATCAAGATAAGGCCATCAATCTTTACACGTTTAATCTCTCGTCCGATAAACTTTGGGTATTGCAATTATGAGTCCTCCGGCAAGCAAACGAACGCGTTCGCTGTCAAAGCAGGCATGCTCATTGACAAAGCTGAAGAGATTGTGATCCGAGACATTCAGAGCAGTGACGAGTTCAAGGAGCTCTTCTTCATTCAACTCGCCGACAGTACCCCGAGCTGGAGCGCGCCGAACGAGTGTGGCAGTCTTTTGACGAGCGGAGCGCTGCGGCGCTCGCAGGCACCACTCAGCAGCGCGGAACAACGAGAAGCACCTGTTACTGCAACTGCGCGATGTGTGCAGCAATCACAGCGATCATCTTGTGTGATCGACAGCTCGTCGAGTCCAGCTGTGCGATCCAGACGGCATCGACGCGTCTACGATCGTCTCTGTTTAAGCGCAGAGTGAGTGCACTGAGTGGGAGCTTGCATTCCTAGCGACGTTTGATAAGAGCTTTCAGTTCACAACATATGCTTTGCGAGCTCCGACTCGGGTCAGAACCGCAAGGACGTGATCGCTGCTAGATCCTTACTCATGACTCACTGCAGGGCTCCGTAATGGACGATTGAAATTGCTATATTATGGAATTTGTATTTACAAGTATTGATTGGTCAGAGCCCCCACTAACCCCAATACCTTCACATTCTGAACGCATACAAAGATGAAGTCAAAAAATTGTAAAGGATGTATGACTCGATTACATCTCGCTACAACGTCTTGTAGCCTCATCAACACGAACAATTGCTTTCTCACTGCGCGAACAATATCTGTCGATCACACAAAGGCCAACATCGGCATTGCGTGCTTGCGTTGTTTGATAAACATTTGTGTTTCGTGTTTAGCAGTGTTTGAGTCCAGCCTCGCTCGACTCGGTTGTGAACATACGTCAGTTCTCGCGGTGCCGGATGAATGCTCGAGCACCCGTGGGTTTGCTCTCATTTTGCGAGCGAAGGCAACGCGCACAGGCCATGGTGCTGAAGTTGTGAACCATAACAAAGCTTGGATTATTGAGTGTGTCAAAAATTAGCAATGATTGCAATTATTGATTGATCCAACATTTGGCCAATAATCAATAGCCAATGATATTGGACCGAGCTCTGACTCTCTGTGTAATATTCACAACTTTCTGTACTATTATGCGAGCCATTGCTTGGCAAGAGACTATGCATTTATTCGAAATCTAGACTGCAAATGCGACTAGATTGTATAAATACTTTATAGGTATTCCGCCATATAGACACAATAATGGTCGTGCACCGATAAAAAATCGGTGCACACCACACCAACATTTGGTGTGGTGCAGACGCGATTTCATAAAATTCAGCTTTTCTGAATCATGTTGGAGCTTGAGACGACTTGACCTCCAAGCACTACGATGTTGTACGATGCCGTGAGGATCAGCAGTCACGTGCGCTACCACAGCTCGTGACTGACGGATGCTTGTGTCAAGACAAGACACTCGGTCGTACTCGCCTCTTGCAACACTCGCTTTTCATTGCTGCTCTATCTAGTGCACGCGTCTCATCTGCGATGCTCTCGAAGCGCGTCGTCCATCGCAACAGCGCTCGTTGCAGCTACGTCGACACTTGACTCGAGCGTCGAGGAGGTACGTCTTGCGTCTAGCATGTGTGGATGTGTCTGCAGTATCAGTGTTGCAAGCGATAGAGATACGAGAGAGAGTCTCTCGTGCATCAGGTGTGCGCTGACGTCGCGACGCCCTAACATCATCGTAACTCGTGTTCGCACGATGCTGCAGCGGTGGACTGCGGCCCACCGAACGCGCCGAACCAGGGCTCCGTGTCGTACTCGTCCACAAAGATCGGCGCGACTGCGAGGTTCACGTGCATGCGTGGCACGGCGATGCAGGGCTCGTCCAGCACGAGCTGCACCAAGTTTGGTACGTGGTCGCAAGCCACGCCAGTGTGCAACATCGTGTACCAGAAGAGGAACGACGGCACGTACAAGAACAACGACGCGGGCTACAAGCTCTACTCGGGCTAGCGAGCACCGTTCGTTCGTAGGACACTGGACGTCGACACAGTCGCTCGCTATCGCCTATGCATCATCAATGAGCAGCTATGCTATCGATTCACGTCTGTGCTCTTGCTCTTGCGCGGAGGCTATCTTGCACACACTTGCATCGCGTACGACCCCACAGTCGCTGATCGACCTCGTGCCTGTCATCCATTGCTCCTTCAAAGCTGCTTTGGCGCGCGCTTTGTCGGCACGAGCGAGAGCAGGACGTACGCGGCGACGAGACCGATGTGCCCAGCAAAGTGCATGGACCGGAAGCCAGCGATCGCTTGCTCCCACGACAGCACGACGAACGAGACGGCGAGGTAGTTGATCATGAGTGCAGTGCAGAGCATGCCGATGCCGTCGTACACGAGCTTGAGCGTCTGGCCGCGCTCGACAAAGACCGGTCGAATGTGCTTGCGCGCGAGGCGGTTGACTGCAGTCGCGAGCGGAACTACAGAGAGAAGAGGAGACGAGAGAGAGCGCGTGCAGATGTGAGTCATGCGAGTCGAGTCATGCGAGTCGAGCCAGCAAGAGCTGCAAGAGAGCGAGCACAAGCGTCCTCACGCCCAGAAACAACCACACAGTCTCACACACGCATGTAGCGTTCACGAGAGACGTACTGGTCAAGAAGAAGAGGTAGTAGCCCGGGTAGAAGCCGTGCCAGACTGCAGAGCAGAGGTACGTCGCGAGGAGCGAGTTGCCCGTGCGCGAGTAGACGTAGCGCTCGAGCCACACCTGCGTGCCCTTGTTCCACGCACGCGAGAGGTCGCGGACGCTCTCGCCAAACTCGAACCCGAGGATGTCGATGTTGCTCACGCCGTTCCAGCCCTTCACGTGGCCGTCGTGCACATCAAAGCCCTCAAAGCCCGCGCCCGAGACGATCGTCGCGCCTTCCGCGAGCTTCCACGCCGCGTAGTACTTGCCGCGCGTGAGGAAGAGCGCGAGGAGGATGCGGCCCCACTTGACCGAGATTGGCTCGTCGTGTGCCAGCGCTGCCGGGACGTTGGCGTGCGCACCGTGCACTGCGAGCAGCGCCATGAAGAACACGCCGATCGCAAACTTCTTGAGCGCTGCGAGCGTGCACGACGGCACGCGGCGCGCGCCGCGGAAGACAAACTTGGTGCCTTCGACCGACTCGAGGTACTCGCGGTACTCGAACGACGGCCCAGCAATGAACGTCGTGAAGCCGTAGACGTAGCCAAAGTACTGGAGCAGCGACGGCAAGCGCTGGATCGCAAAGCGCGCGCGTGTGTGCTTCATCTTGACGACTGCCGGCTTGTCGTGCTCCTGCACAGTCGTTGCTGCTGCGACGCGGCCGTCGTAGTAGTTGTACGCAAAGCTCGTGAGCTTGATGAGCAGCAGCATCTGCGACGCCGTGCAGTCCATGCTCCAGCCCATGTAGTCGACGCTCATGCGGTAGACGTGCAGCGCCGCGACGTACGCCATGTTGAACACAAACACAATGTACGGCGCGTACGCGATCGGCACGCACGTCATGACGATGTACGTCACGAGCGCAGACGCAAACGAGTGGAGCCACTCGGAGCCGTACACGAGCTGGGCCATCGCGAGCCCGACGCAGATGTTCATCCAGTGCTTTGCGCGCGCAGTCGGGAGCTGCCGCAGCACGACTGCGAGCGGGTACGCGGCAAAGAGACAGAGCGCGGCGCGGAGCTGGTCGACTGGGAACCCGATCGCTGATGACACGGTCGCGAGCTGCGCGTTCAGGTGCGAGAACTTGAGCGGCGTCGCGAGGTCTGCGAGCGTGCGCACGCTCTGGAGGTAGTCGGTCGCCATGCTGTCTATGTTGTGGTGTGATGTGCAGTGGTGTAATGTGGAGGATACGCAGATTGGTGCTGGTAGCTGCTGTACGACGGATGGACGGACGGACGGACGGCTCGCGAGTGCTGTTCGAGCTCGTGTGTGTGCTCCAAGTGCTCGACAGCTCCGGCGTTGCAGTCAAATGCAAAGTGCGTCGCGAGTGTGCAACAGCAAGTTGTCGCTCTTCGTCGTCGTCAACAGACAGACAAACAGACAAGCGCAAGCGAGGCTTGATCGATCGATCGATCGATCAGTGCAACGTGTTCAAGTGATGTCATAACTGAAGCGACGCCGACGTTTGTCTGGCTGTTTGTATGCTTTCGTCCGCACTTGGCAGTTGAGCAAAATGGTGCATAGTAAAGCCAAGAGAGAGAATAGCTGCGACGCTTCGTGATCACTAATGAGCACTTTGACTTGATTTTGGGAGCATCGAGCATGAATCGTGTGCTGGCTGGTGTTGGCTTAAACCGACCGACAACTGATGCAACGACGACATGCGAGGCGCTTGCAGTGTACATGCATGCAGCATGCATTCGATGGAGCTCGCATGAGCGCTCGTGCCAAGTTTGGAGCGTCGAAGACCAGTCATACGAAAGTCGGCTCCTTAAGTCGGCTTTTTGTGATTTTGTATCGAGACGTCATGAAATCGATCGCTTGACGTCACAACACGTTTTAACTTACTGTTTGTATGTGACCAGCAACCCTCTTTATTCCAGAACGAAAGAGGTTCCCTCTGTATGTTTGAGAATGACGTTGCTCGACTTTTTGACGATGTAATCAAAGCCAATTCTGATTGCAATAGTGACAAAAAGCAGGGATACCTAGTTTTTGACGACAATTTTGTATCAAGACTGCCCAAAGCCGTAAATACACTCAATGACCTCTTTTGACGCGATTGTAAAAAGTGTGATTGGCTTTGAACCTCACATGAAGCTACAATCAACGCGCACTTGGATCGGCAAGCTCATTGACCGATCGTCTGCTGTCGCTGTCGCTGCCTGCATCCGCCTCTCGCTCGTCACGCATCATGGACGCGATCGAGCACGTCGTCGAGCTCGCGATGGACCGCATCGTCGAGGTCGTGCAGACCGCACAGCCGTACGCCGACCTCGTGAGCCCGCTCACGTTCGACTACGCGAACGCGCAGGTCGCGGCGCTCTCGGCCACGCTCGGGCTCGCGACCGACCAGCTGCGCTACGTGCTCTGCCTCTTCGCCGCGTACCCGCTCGCGATCGTGTACAAGCTCCTGCCTTCGGCGTCGCTCAAGCACGTGTTTGACATCGTCGTGGGCATCCTGCTCGCGCAGTTCGTGCTCGGCTCGGGCTGGGTCCACTCGTTCCTGTCGTCTGCGATCACGTACGCGCTCGTCAAGTTCGGCCCCGCAAAGTACGCGCCAGCGATCGTGTTCATCTTCAACATGACGTACATGTCGGCGTCGCACATCTACCGCCTCTACGTCGACTACATGGGCTGGACGCTCGACTTCACGGGTCCGCAGATGCTCCTGGTGATCAAGCTCACGAGCTTTGCGTACAACTACTACGACGGCGTCGTCGACAAGACGGGCGACCGCAAGGACCTCTCGCCGGTACGTGCGTCTGCTGCTGCGACTGAGTGCGCATGTGTTCGAACCTGGCGCTCACATACTCTATCGATCGGCGTCTCTTGTATGTTATAACCCACGTTGCGACATTCAGAGCAAAGCGCGCGTGTACGCTGGCCGCAAAAAGTTTGCGCTCACGGAGATCCCGTCGCTGCTCGAGTACTTTGGCTACGTCTACAGCTTCACGACGTTCCTCGCTGGCCCAGCGTTTGAGATCCGCGAGTACCTCGACGCGACGAACGGGAACAAGTTCCTGTTCCAAGGCCGTGTGAAGCAGCCGTCGAGCCTCTTTGCGGCGTTCTCCAAGTTCCTCGTTGGCGTCTTTTTCATGGGCTTCTTTGCGCACTTTGGCCCGGCGTTCCCGATCTCGAAGCTCCACGACGCGACGATCGCGGCGCTGCCGTGGTACCACCAGCTCCTGGAGCTCTACATCACGCTGATCTTTACGAAGGCAAAGTACTACGGCGCGTGGAAGATCGCAGAAGGCGCAACTGTGCTCTGCGGATTTGGCTTTGAGGGCTTCACGGCGGACGGCAAAGCCAAGGGCTGGAACGGCGTGAGCAACATGGACATCATTGGCTTTGAGTTTGCGCAGAGCGTGCGTGAGGGCTCGCGCGCATGGAACAAGGGCACGCAGGCGTGGCTCGAGCGCTACGTGTACGCGCGCACGGGCAACTCGCTCCTCGCGACTTACTTCATCTCGGCGTTCTGGCACGGCTTCTACCCGGGCTACTACCTCTTCTTCCTCAGCTGTACGTTGGGTGCTATGAGTGTGTCTGGGTTTTAGGTTGTCTGGGTTGTATGTTGTATGGGTTTGTACGATGGGGTTTTTCTCACTGACTCACTGTGTGCCGCTCTAATGGACTCAGTGCCGCTCGCGACGTCGGTGAACCGCCTCGCGTTCAAGCGTGTGCGTCCGTACTTCCTCGAAGCCGACGGCTCGGCCGGTCTCAAGAAGAAGCTCTACGACGTGCTCAGCGTGATCGCGACGCTTCTCACGATGCACTACTTTGTCATGCCATTCCAAGCCATGTCGTGGGACCACTCGCTGCGCGCGCTCCAGAACACGCACTTTGCGGGCCACATCGTCTGCGCCGTGCTCTACGTCGTCTTCTCGCTCGTGCCGATGCGCCGGACGGCCAAGAAGACCGAGTAAGCCCTCTACCATTGATCCGTTGTTTGGTGCAGCAATAGACACGCCTTTGTTCGCCGCTTTGCTCGGACGCGAGTCCGAACCGCAAGACGTGATCGCCGATCGCTCGCTTGATCTTTGTGTAGATGCCATTCGCCAGTGCGTCGCGCAAGTCCAACGCTTGCTTCCTGTTGAGCGGAGTCGTGTGCGACTCGCTACCGCCCGTGATCAAGCGCTCGAGGAGCACACTCCGGAGCGCTTCGACGTCCGTCTGGGCGAGGTGCGCGACGTTCTCGACGATTTTCTTCGTTCGCGACGTCGCTCTTCTCCTCCGACGCGCCTTGGACAACGTTCGCGTCGCCGAGGTTCAGGATCGCAGCGACGATGTCAAAGATCGCGTGCTGCTCCTCGGCTGTGATGCCGATGATGTTCATCGCCTCCTGCGTCTCTTTCAAGCACTGGTCGTCGTCAATGCCCGTGAGCTCCGCGTCGGCGTCAGCGCGAACGTACTTGTACTCGGACACGTCACGATCGAGCGCAGCTCGCGCTTCTGAGCATCCGCGATTCGGAAGATCTGGTAGACGATGTGGTAGTTGCGCTCGCCGACTGTCTGGCCGACGACGCGGCTCTTCTCGAGCAAGTGCGTCTCGCACTGTGCACCAACGAGCGAGTCAATGGCGTCGAACTGGAGCTGCGCGAACTTGCCAAAGCGACTGTTGTTGTCGCTGCGCTTCATCTTCGCGGTGCCGAACGACTCGAGCAGCGGCTTCGACTTGAGCACTTGGTCGATCACGAGTGTCCCGCGCTCGCCGCCGCCCGATATCGACGTGGTGGTTCGTCATGATCTACACAGTCTCGGCCTTGTCGACGCCGGACTCGCCGCTCACGAGGATCGACTGGTCCACGTCCGTGCGCTTCATGTCCGTGTATGACGTGGTCGAGCGCGCGAACGGGTGCGGGTCGAGCGTCTCGCGTGGGCGCTCTAGGTGTTGGTGGTACAGGTGCTGCACAGCGCCAGTGTGTGTGAGAAACCGAGACGTAGATACTAGCAACGCGCGTGTTGTGTATTGAAAGCTCTGATCCAACGTCGCTTGGAATGCAAGTCCTCGCTCAGTGCACTCGCTCACTCACTCACTTACTCACTCACTCACTCTACGCTTGAGCCGAGGCGATCGTGGCTCTCTGGTCGAGACAGCCTTGGTGCCGGCGAGCAGGATCGACCTCAGTGGCCACTCGCGCCAGCTCGGCAAAGAAGCTTGGATCAGCGCAGCTCAGCTTGACGCCCAGGTGGTTCACGCGAGACGACCGCTGTGATTACTGCACAGAGTGCGCAGTTGCAGTAGCTGGTGCTTCTCGTTGTTGCGCACTGCCGAGTGCCGCCGGCGAGCGCCTCAGCGCTCCGTACGTCAATGGACCGCCACACCTGTTCGGCGTGCTCCAGCTCGGGGATGCTGTCGTCGAGTTGGAAGAAGAGCTTTCTGAACTCGTC
Source organism: Pythium guiyangense (assembly GCA_003730235.1). Taxonomy (NCBI): domain Eukaryota; phylum Oomycota; class Peronosporomycetes; order Pythiales; family Pythiaceae; genus Pythium; species Pythium guiyangense. The sequence goes on along the minus strand of QXDM01000083.1, from coordinate 237,171 downwards.
ACTCGTCTGGACTCGCGCTTCTCGGATCGCGATCTCTTCTGCTTTGTTAAAGAGCACGCCCGCTTTGGCAGTGAACGCGCTCGTACGCTCCGCGAGAGTGTCTGCGTGTTGGAGAGCTCTGCGTACTTGGTTGGCGAGCGCGGTCGCTCGCATGCCGAGCGCGCTTGGTTCACCGTCGAGCGCAGCTGCTCGATCGCCGATCAGCAGTGTCTGTTCGTTGACGGATCGCGCGTGACTGACCATCGCAGCAGCTTGCTTGGTGCGCGCGATACCTTGTTGAACGAGCGCTGCAGCTTGCTTGACGAGCGCAGGTGCTTGTACGGTGCTCGTTGCTGTGTTCTTGGCCACTGCGCGTCTGAGCCTGGCAAGCGCGATCATGTGTACTGGGAGCTTTGCTTCGTTGTCAGCAAGCTCGCTTGCGGTGCGCTCGAGCATTGTGTTGAGCTCAACAGTGTCTGCTTCAAGACGAGCGAGCCGCTCCGCAAGTCCCACGCAACAGTCGACAGTCACCGGACGATCCGGTGCAGCAGCCGACTCGACTACAGTAGACAATGTCGGTGATGGCGGCGTTTGCGGTTGTGCTAGTCGCTCAGGCGTTGATCGTATCGCGAGCGCTCGCTGCGAGTCTGTTGTGGTGCTTGTTGGCTGGATCGACGGAACTGTGGCACTCGCGACGACAGTGTGCGACTCAGTCTGCGCACCGGCGTCGTGAGTGGGAGCGTCGGACGAGGAGCGCTGACCTCGGTGGATCGTGTGCTGGACCATGGCAATCGACGACGCGACGTGGATTGCTGGTAGTGGCGTGCGTGCAGGTGTGTGTGCGTGTGTGTGTGTGGCGAAGAGCGCGCTCGGTCGTGAAGAGCTTGAGCGGTCGCGAGGAAGTGTGAGAGTGAGCTCGAGGTGCACACACGCAAGCAAGCAGGCAAGCAAGCAGGCAGGCAAGCAAGGAAGCAAGCGAACGAACGAGCGAGCGAGCAAGCCTGGAAGCAAGCAAGCAAGCGGCACTGAGACCCGACACTAGGCGGTAGGAGTGCAGGCAAGAGTTCGTAGCAAGAACCGTCAGTCGAGAGAGCGCGCGCGAGAGAGAACCGAGTTGCGAGACACGGCATGGCTATCACGTATGTGGACGAGTGAGTTAGTATGTGAGTGAGTGAGTGATGGTCCGGCAGAACACTTCAACAGGATGGTCCTGTGTCCGGATCGATCAGCAGTGTCGCCATACATACGATGATAATAATGATGATGATGATGAGGTATGTCAAGGTACGCTTAACGACGTACAATATCCAGTGGAGTGAGAGCTGCGAGCTTCACCCCGGCGATGTCGCCATACATAGGATCCGAGCCGTTGAGTAGGTCGTCGCACTACATGTAGCGCTCGCCGCACAGGAGAGCTCTCTTCGGCTCCTCCTCTTTTGGCAACACCCGCCGCGCCACGCCCACGAGGGCAAGCAAGGCGTCAATGCACTAGTACGTTGTCCCCACACACCAAGCACTGTGAGTACGAGGAAAGACTTGCCATCATGCATGCGCAGTGAGTGAGTGTTTTAGTGTTGTGTGCGTGGCCGGTGCATCGGATCTGAGAGATGGTTAGAGTGAGCGAGTGAGTGAGTAGTGAGGGATCAATACGAGCATGTGTGTGTGTGTGTGAGAGAGAGAGAGAGGATTGACACTGCAGCAGGTCGCTAATAGCAATAGTCCTGATTGTTCTCTCTCTATCTGTGTCCTACTGAGTCCCGCGCACAAGTACGTCCATCAATAGGTCTATACCGCTCGTGTCCGGACAACATGGGCACCACCACACCTGCAGTTTGTAGTCGCGGACTGACCAAGCAGCCAGCCAGTCATGACTTGCTGCTTCGACTTGCTCACTTGCATAACGCAACTGCTCGCTCACTTGCTGCGTGAGCGGGCGGGCAGCCGAGCTGTCGGACCGCGCGACGCCGACCTGCAGCACGCGTCCATGGCCGACGGCGTCCACGACACGAGCACACGCAACCACTTGCACGCGTCTGCGGCGCTGCGCGACATCGAGCTGCGCTTTGCGCAGCAGGTGCCGAAAGCGTATGTGGGACAGATCTGCGTCGCTGTGAGTCCGTACCAGTGGCTCGACCTCTACAGCCCGGTGCGTGTGATTCTCTCCTCCTCACTCTCTGAGTATCTACGTCTCGGTTTCTCACACACACTGGCGCTGTGCAGCACCTGTACCACCAACACCTAGAGCGCCCACGCGAGACGCTCGACCCGCACCCGTTCGCGCGCTCGACCACGTCATACACGGACATGAAGCGCACGGACGTGGACCAGTCGATCCTCGTGAGCGGCGAGTCCGGCGTCGACAAGGCCGAGACTGTGTAGATCATGACGAACCACCACGTCGATATCGGGCGGCGGCGAGCGCGGGACACTCGTGATCGACCAAGTGCTCAAGTCGAAGCCGCTGCTCGAGTCGTTCGGCACCGCGAAGATGAAGCGCAGCGACAACAACAGTCGCTTTGGCAAGTTCGCGCAGCTCCAGTTCGACGCCATTGACTCGCTCGTTGGTGCACAGTGCGAGACGCACTTGCTCGAGAAGAGCCGCGTCGTCGGCCAGACAGTCGGCGAGCGCAACTACCACATCGTCTACCAGATCTTCCGAATCGCGGATGCTCAGAAGCGCGAGCTGCGCTCGATCGTGACGTGTCCGAGTACAAGTACGTTCGCGCTGACGCCGACGCGGAGCTCACGGGCATTGACGACGACCAGTGCTTGAAAGAGACGCAGGAGGCGATGAACATCATCGGCATCACAGCCGAGGAGCAGCACGCGATCTTTGACATCGTCGCTGCGATCCTGAACCTCGGCGACGCGAACGTTGTCCAAGGCGCGTCGGAGGAGAAGAGCGACGTCGCGAACGAAGAAATCGTCGAGAACGTCGCGCACCTCGCCCAGACGGACGTCGAAGCGCTCCGGAGTGTGCTCCTCGAGCGCTTGATCACGGGCGGTAGCGAGTCGCACACGACTCCGCTCAACAGGAAGCAAGCGTTGGACTTGCGCGACGCACTGGCGAATGGCATCTACACGCTGCTCTTTGACTCGCTCGTGCACCGGATCGACAAGGCGATCTGCTCGACGCGCAACGTCAGGACGCACATCGGTCTGCTCGGCAGCCTTGGTGCGAGTCGCTCGAGCCGAACGACTTGAGCAGCTCTGCATCAACTACGCGAACGAGAAGCTCCAGCAGAAGCTCGACAGCGACGTTCGAGGCCACGCAGCAAGTGCACTCATATGGATCAAGCGAGAACCGATGTCCGTCGAGGAGACCCCGCTCACACTCGTGATCGTCTGGGCTTCTTGAGAAGAACAAGGACACGCTTTCGACCGACTTGGCAGCTCGAGTAAAGTGATTGTGAACGTCTTCACGCCGCAAGAGCCTGTGGTTGATGCGCAAGTCTGGCGCTGCTGCACCTGGTGCGCACCCGAGCCGCAGGCGGCAGCAAAAGAGCTTCCTCGTCGGCAACACGATCGCCGGCGGCTTCCGGAAGCAGCTGAGCGAGCTCATGGAGACGATCAAGAAGACGCCGTCGCAGTACGTTCGGTGCATCAAGCCGGATGTGAACAAGAGCCTGGCAGATCAAGCGAGCAATCGGCGATCACGTCCTGCGGTTCTGACCCGAGTCGGAGCTAGCAACGCGCGTGTTGTGTATTGAAAGCTCTGAGTAAACGTCCTCACTCAGTGCACTCACTCACTCTGCCTGCCTTTGAACCTAGACGATCATGGCTCTCTAGTCAAGTCAATCTTGGTGGCGGCGAGCCGAGTCAACCTCAGAGATCACTCGCGAAAGCGCATCGATGGTGCGTGGATCTGCGCAGCTCAAGTTGTTGGACCAGATGCTATGCGTTGTTGTCGCTAGCGTCGCTGTGGTTGCTGCTTGTGCGTTGTCGATCGCTGTGGCGGTCGTACGGCTCGGCCCCGCAGATCGAAGAAGAGCTTCGATTGTTCGACACTCTGCTCCACGATCGTCTTCATCTCGAATGTGTTGCGCTCGACTGCGGCAAGTTGAGCGTAGAGCGCCTTGAGCTTTGCATCCATCGCGGCCCGTGCCTCTTGCTCCGCGATCTCTTTTGCTATGCCGAAGTGCACACTTGCTTTGGAGGTGAACACGCTCGCACGCTCAGCGAGAGCAGCCGCTTGCATGAACGCTCTGCATGACTCGTTAACAAGCGCTACCGCTCGTACGGTTAGTGCACTTGCTTTGGTGGTGAGCACCTCGGCGTGATCGACGATCAGCATCGTTTGCTCTCCGATGCACCGCGCTTCGCCACGAATCGTGTCAGCTTGCGTGGCGTACGCAACGCCTTCCTGAACGAGTGCTGCTGCTCGCAAGACACACGCATTTGCTCGTCTGGCGCTCGGTGCTTTGCTCTTGATGACTGCACACCCGAGCTTTGCTATTGCGATCGCGCGCACTTGGAGCTTCGCCTCGCTCTGCGCAAACTCGCTCGTGATGTGCTCGAGCATTGCGTTGACCTCATCGAGATCTACTTCAAGACGAGCGAGTCGCTTCGAGAGTCCTCGGGGACGGTCGACCGTCGGGCGATGTGCCGCATCGGTCGTGTCGACTGCTGCTGACGAGATCGGCGACAGTGGTGGTGACGTCGTCGCTGACGACAGTCGCTCAGGCGTCAATCGTATCGCGAGCGCTCGCTGCGAGTCTGTTGTGGTGCTAGCTGACTGAGTTGGCGGAGCTGCGGCACTCGCGACGGCAGTGTCGGACTCGATCGGAGTGCTAGAGTTGCTGCTGCGAGTGCTGGCGTCGCTGGTGTCGGAACCGAAGGAGGAGCGTCGAGCTCGGCGTTTCGTGTGCTTGGCCATGACGATGGACGACGCGATGTGGACTGCTTGCTGTGGCGTATGTGCGAGTGTGGCGAAGAGCGCGCAGAGCTTGAGCCGACGCGAGCAAGTGTGAGAATGATCTCGAGATGCAAGCGAGGAAACGAGGAAACGAGCGAGCAGGCAAGCAAGCAGGCAAGCGGCACGGAGACCCGACACTAGGCGCTAGGAGCGCAGGCAAGAGTTCGTAGTCAGAACCATCAACCGAGAGCGAAAGAAAGAGAGAGAACCGAGTCGCGAGACCCGGCATCGTCGTGACACATGCAGACAAGCGAGTGAGTGAGTGATAGTTCGGCAGAACACTTCGACAGGATATTGCTGTGTCCGGATCGATCAGCAGCAGTGTCGCCATACATAGGATCCGAGTCGTTGAGCCGTTGAGCATGTGTGTGTGTGTCAGGATTGACACTGCAGTAGGTCGCTAACAGCGATAGTCTCAATCCTTCTCTCTGTCTATGTCGTACGAGTACTGATGGAGAACACCATGCACTATCGACATCAGACCTTTCAGCATCGTCGCGCGATGTCTTGGCCTCTCGGGTCACGCTTGCTCTCTCTTTCTCGCGCGCTCACGCATGTACGCACGCACGCAACTATGTCCATCAGTAGGTCGTGTCGCTGACTCGGACTTTGACACCACAGCAGCAGCACACAACATGGACGATGGACGCGGCTGCACCTACGAGTGCACCACAGTAGTGAGACCAAGCAGCCACTCAGCCACATTATGTCGTCGCACGGTTTGAAGTACGAGGCCTGTTCGTGGCTCAAAGCGTGTAGTGTCAGTCGCTGAACAGCCTTGTTTGACGTTTTCGCACTTTATTGAGATACTTGATTTGAGTAGGAAGTGATCGTAGCATTTTACAGTATTTTTTCAATACAAAAAGACGTGAAAAAGTACAGTGAATTGCTACGATCACTTCCTACTCAAAATCAAGTCAACATTTTGTCTCGTTTAAGTGCGATTCATGTGCGTTCCTGTCTGCTCACTTGCATAACGCAACTGTTCACCCGCTCGCTCGCGATGCCGATGTCGATCTGCAGCACGCGTTCACGCCCGACGGCACCCTCGACACGAGCACATGCAACCAATTCGCACGCGCCGGCGCTGCACAACCTCAACTGACGAGCGCGGGACACTCGTGATCGACCAAGTGCTCAAGTCGAAGCCGCTGCTCGAGTCGTTCGGCACCGCGAAGATGAAGCGCAGCGACAACAACAGTCGCTTTGGCAAGTTCGCGCAGCTCCAGTTCGACGCCATTGACTCGCTCGTTGGTGCACAGTGCGAGACGCACTTGCTCGAGAAGAGCCGCGTCGTCGGCCAGACAGTCGGCGAGCGCAACTACCACATCGTCTACCAGATCTTCCGAATCGCGGATGCTCAGAAGCGCGAGCTGCGCTCGATCGTGACGTGTCCGAGTACAAGTACGTTCGCGCTGACGCCGACGCGGAGCTCACGGGCATTGACGACGACCAGTGCTTGAAAGAGACGCAGGAGGCGATGAACATCATCGGCATCACAGCCGAGGAGCAGCACGCGATCTTTGACATCGTCGCTGCGATCCTGAACCTCGGCGACGCGAACGTTGTCCAAGGCGCGTCGGAGGAGAAGAGCGACGTCGCGAACGAAGAAATCGTCGAGAACGTCGCGCACCTCGCCCAGACGGACGTCGAAGCGCTCCGGAGTGTGCTCCTCGAGCGCTTGATCACGGGCGGGTAGCGAGTCGCACACGACTCCGCTCAACAGGAAGCAAGCGTTGGACTTGCGCGACGCACTGGCGAATGGCATCTACACGCTGCTCTTTGACTCGCTCGTGCACCGGATCGACAAGGCGATCTGCTCGACGCGCAACGTCAGGACGCACATCGGTCTGCTCGGCAGCCTTGGTGCGAGTCGCTCGAGCCGAACGACTTGAGCAGCTCTGCATCAACTACGCGAACGAGAAGCTCCAGCAGAAGCTCGACAGCGACGTTCGAGGCCACGCAGCAAGTGCACTCATATGGATCAAGCGAGAACCGATGTCCGTCGAGGAGACCCCGCTCACACTCGTGATCGTCTGGGCTTCTTGAGAAGAACAAGGACACGCTTTCGACCGACTTGGCAGCTCGAGTAAAGTGATTGTGAACGTCTTCACGCCGCAAGAGCCTGTGGTTGATGCGCAAGTCTGGCGCTGCTGCACCTGGTGCGCACCCGAGCCGCAGGCGGCAGCAAAAGAGCTTCCTCGTCGGCAACACGATCGCCGGCGGCTTCCGGAAGCAGCTGAGCGAGCTCATGGAGACGATCAAGAAGACGCCGTCGCAGTACGTTCGGTGCATCAAGCCGGATGTGAACAAGAGCCTGGCAGATCAAGCGAGCAATCGGCGATCACGTCCTGCGGTTCTGACCCGAGTCGGAGCTAGCAACGCGCGTGTTGTGTATTGAAAGCTCTGATTAAACGTCCTCACTCAGTGCACTCACTCACTCTGCCTGCCTTTGAACCTAGACGATCATGGCTCTCTAGTCAAGTCAATCTTGGTGGCGGCGAGCCGAGTCAACCTCAGAGATCACTCGCGAAAGCGCATCGATGGTGCGTGGATCTGCGCAGCTCAAGTTGTTGGACCAGATGCTATGCGTTGTTGTCGCTAGCGTCGCTGTGGTTGCTGCTTGTGCGTTGTCGATCGCTGTGGCGGTCGTACGGCTCGGCCCCGCAGATCGAAGAAGAGCTTCGATTGTTCGACACTCTGCTCCACGATCGTCTTCATCTCGAATGTGTTGCGCTCGACTGCGGCAAGTTGAGCGTAGAGCGCCTTGAGCTTTGCATCCATCGCGGCCCGTGCCTCTTGCTCCGCGATCTCTTTTGCTATGCCGAAGTGCACACTTGCTTTGGAGGTGAACACGCTCGCACGCTCAGCGAGAGCAGCCGCTTGTCCAAAGACTGCACATGCCCGATGACTAAGCGCTTCAGCATACTCGCTGAGCGCACTTGCCTCATCAGCAAGTGCAGCTGCTTGGTCAGCGATCAGCAGTGTTTGTTCGTCAACGTATTGCGCTTGATTGATGATCGTGGTGGCTTGCGTGGCGTACGCAACGCCTTCCTGAACGAGTGCTGCTGCTCGCGAGACACACGCATTTGCTCGTCTGGCGCTCGGTGCTTTGCTCTTGATGACTGCACACCCGAGCTTTGCTATTGCGATCGCGCGCACTTGGAGCTTCGCCTCGCTCTGCGCAAACTCGCTCGTGATGTGCTCGAGCATTGCGTTGACCTCATCGAGATCTACTTCAAGACGAGCGAGTCGCTTCGAGAGTCCTCGGGGACGGTCGACCGTCGGGCGATGTGCCGCATCGGTCGTGTCGACTGCTGCTGACGAGATCGGCGACAGTGGTGGTGACGTCGTCGCTGACGACAGTCGCTCAGGCGTCAATCGTATCGCGAGCGCTCGCTGCGAGTCTGTTGTGGTGCTAGCTGACTGAGTTGGCGGAGCTGCGGCACTCGCGACGGCAGTGTCGGACTCGATCGGAGTGCTAGAGTTGCTGCTGCGAGTGCTGGCGTCGCTGGTGTCGGAACCGAAGGAGGAGCGTCGAGCTCGGCGTTTCGTGTGCTTGGCCATGACGATGGACGACGCGATGTGGACTGCTTGCTGTGGCGTATGTGCGAGTGTGGCGAAGAGCGCGCAGAGCTTGAGCCGACGCGAGCAAGTGTGAGAATGATCTCGAGATGCAAGCGAGGAAACGAGGAAACGAGCGAGCAGGCAAGCAAGCAGGCAAGCGGCACGGAGACCCGACACTAGGCGCTAGGAGCGCAGGCAAGAGTTCGTAGTCAGAACCATCAACCGAGAGCGAAAGAAAGAGAGAGAACCGAGTCGCGAGACCCGGCATCGTCGTGACACATGCAGACAAGCGAGTGAGTGAGTGATAGTTCGGCAGAACACTTCGACAGGATATTGCTGTGTCCGGATCGATCAGCAGCAGTGTCGCCATACATAGGATCCGAGTCGTTGAGCCGTTGAGCATGTGTGTGTGTGTCAGGATTGACACTGCAGTAGGTCGCTAACAGCGATAGTCTCAATCCTTCTCTCTGTCTATGTCGTACGAGTACTGATGGAGAACACCATGCACTATCGACATCAGACCTTTCAGCATCGTCGCGCGATGTCTTGGCCTCTCGGGTCACGCTTGCTCTCTCTTTCTCGCGCGCTCACGCATGTACGCACGCACGCAACTATGTCCATCAGTAGGTCGTGTCGCTGACTCGGACTTTGACACCACAGCAGCAGCACACAACATGGACGATGGACGCGGCTGCACCTACGAGTGCACCACAGTAGTGAGACCAAGCAGCCACTCAGCCACATTATGTCGTCGCACGGTTTGAAGTACGAGGCCTGTTCGTGGCTCAAAGCGTGTAGTGTCAGTCGCTGAACAGCCTTGTTTGACGTTTTCGCACTTTATTGAGATACTTGATTTGAGTAGGAAGTGATCGTAGCATTTTACAGTATTTTTTCAATACAAAAAGACGTGAAAAAGTACAGTGAATTGCTACGATCACTTCCTACTCAAAATCAAGTCAACATTTTGTCTCGTTTAAGTGCGATTCATGTGCGTTCCTGTCTGCTCACTTGCACAACGCAACTGTTCACCCGCTCGCTCGCGATGCCGATGTCGATCTGCAGCACGCGTTCACGCCCGACGGCACCCTCGACACGAGCACATGCAACCAATTCGCACGCGCCGGCGCTGCACAACCTCAACTGACGAGCGCGGGACACTCGTGATCGACCAAGTGCTCAAGTCGAAGCCGCTGCTCGAGTCGTTCGGCACCGCGAAGATGAAGCGCAGCGACAACAACAGTCGCTTTGGCAAGTTCGCGCAGCTCCAGTTCGACGCCATTGACTCGCTCGTTGGTGCACAGTGCGAGACGCACTTGCTCGAGAAGAGCCGCGTCGTCGGCCAGACAGTCGGCGAGCGCAACTACCACATCGTCTACCAGATCTTCCGAATCGCGGATGCTCAGAAGAGCTCGGACTTGCTCCAGAAGCTCGAAGACCGTCGCAATGCGATCCTGAAGGACCACGCGATCAAGATCCAGAAGACGATCCGCGGTCATGTGCTGCACAAGCGCTACGTCGCTCGGCGCGCCGCAACGATCGCGGTCCAGACATGCACCCGCGGCGCGTTTGCCAAGTGACGCTACAAGATACAAGACGCTGCGCGCAGCAGTCATCAAGCTCCTGGCGCGTCAGCGCGGCCGCAAGCAGCGCGTGGCGTTCGCAGAGCTCGTCGTGCACGTCCGTCGCGAGCGGGAGGTGGCGCTCGAGCGCGAGCGCCAGGCACAGCGTGAACGCGAGCTCGCGGAGGAGTGCGAACGCGCGCGGCAACACGAGCTGGAGCTGGAGCTGGAGCTGGAGCTGGAGCTGGAGCTGGAGCTGGAGCTGGAGCTGGAGCTGGAGCTGGGAGCTGGAGCTGGAGCTGGAGCTGGAGCTGGAGGCTGGAGGCTGGAGCTGGAGCTGGAGCTGGAGCTGGAGCTGGAGCTGGAGGGCTGGAGCTGGAGGCTGGGAGCTGGAGCTGGAGCTGGAGCTGGAGCTGGAGCTGAAGCTGGAGCTGGAGCTGGAGCTGGAGCTGGAGCTGGAGCTGGAGCTGGAGCTGGAGCTGGAGCTGGAGCTGGAGCTGGAGCTGGAGCTGGAGCTGGAGCTTGGAGCCTGGAGCTGGAGCTGGAGCTGGAGCTGGAGCTGGAGCTGGAGCTGGAGCTGAGCTGGAGCTGGAGCTGGAGCTGGAGCTGGAGCTGGAGCTGGAGCTGGAGCTGGAGCTGGAGCTGGAGCTGGAGCTGGAGCTGGAGCTGGAGCTGGAGCTGGAGCTGGAGCTGGAGCTGGAGCTGGAGCTGGAGCTGGAGCTGGAGCTGGAGCTGGAGCTGGAGCTGGAGCTGGAGCTGGAGCTGGAGCTGGAGCTGGAGCTGGAGCTGGAGCTGGGAGCTGGAGCTGGAGCTGGAGCTGGAGCTGGAGCTGGAGCTGGAGCTGGAGCTGGAGCTGGAGCTGGAGCTGGAGCGAGGCGCGCCAGAAAGAGCTCGAAGAGATGGATGCTCGCCGACCCGCAGCCGGTACGCACGTGTCGCTATGTGTCGGAATGTGTCGTGTGAAAGCGCATTTCTAAGGGGAACTTTGTCGTAGGAGCCTGTGGAAGATGAATTGAGTGACGACAGCTACAAGGGCGAGCACGGTACGCAACTGCCTGACTCGAGTGTCACTCTCTCTGTCCATTAGGCGACGCGCCTGATGCTCTCGTCTCTCTCTCTCTCTCTCTCTCGTCTCTCTCTCTCTCTCTTGTATCACGCAGGCCCCGTGTCTCCACGTACGCTCCGCGCACTCACGGAAGCAGCCGCTAAGGTCGCAGAAGCCGAAGCCGAAGCCGCGGCGCGCGACGCCAAGCAAGCGGCCGAGACTGCGCTGGAGCTCAACCGCGAGCTCGTGGCCCAGAACGACCGTTTGCGCTCGACGCTGTCGGCAAACGTCGCCGAGTACGCAGACGCCGAGCTGCTGCGCGAGAACGAGCGGCTGAAGCAGCAAGTGCTGCAGCTGCAGACGAAGCTCGTGCGGTCGCAAGAGGTCTCGCTCATCTCGGCGCGCGTCGTCGACAGCCGCATCACGTACCGCGAAGGGCGGCAGTTTGTCGAGTACAAGCTCCAGATCGAGACGAACACGCGCGGGACGCTGTACGTGTGGCACCGCTACAGCACGTTCCGGAACCTCGCAGCGACGCTCCAGACCAAGAACGGCTACAAGCGCAAGGAGATCCCGGAGCTCCCGAACAAGCAGCTCTTCGGCAACTTCTCGGAGAAGATCATCCAGGAGCGCGTCGCGAAGCTCAACCAGTTCCTCGAAGCTGCGACGAACGCCGAGTACCTCCAGTGGGGCATCCGCGTCGACCAAGTGTTGCGCGAGATCGAGCGGCTGCAGTTAGTGACCAAGTCCAAGTGTATTTGTAACTTTACATAGTCAGCTGGAGTACCAATCGCAGCGTTGGTGCAATGCTCGCACGTGTTGACGACTGTTCGATCCAACGAAGTCGATCGTACGCCGTCGATTGAGTCATTGTTGTGTGCTTGGTGTCGTTGAGCTCATCTGCGAGGTCATGGCATATCTTCCAGTGGTGGTTGCCGTCGACTCCGAAGAACTCCACAGCGGCTGCCTCCTTTTCAGCCTGGGTTGCGGAGCCGAAAAAGTTGTACACTTTGTGTTTGTTGGTGCGACGCGTGTTGTTCACCAGCTCGAGCAGTGCTTCGCGCACGCCCGCAATGACGTCAGTGAACGCATGTACATAGCGCTCTGCCTTGATGTCAATCGCAGCTTGGTCAATTGAGGACTTCAGCGAGGCGACCTGACGCTCCAGATACGCGATGCTCGTTGTGCTGGACGACGCGCTCGACGCGGCTGCTGCTGGTCGGCTCAGCATTCCGAAAAAGCCCGGCCGACCATTCCAGCAGTCTAGCGCTCGCGCCGAGCCAGTAGTGGTGTTGGCTGGGTGGCGTGTCTTGGTCTCAGCATCAGCGCTGCTATCGAGCGACATCGGCTTCCAAGTGGTCTTCGTCTTCTTCTTGGGCATAATGGCGAGGTGCTGGAGAGGTGTGGTTGTGCGTGCGTGTGCTTGTGACGACGGTGTGCTCGTTCGTGCTCGCGAGAGTATGGTTTGCGGGCTTGAAATGTTGGAAGCGAGCGCAAGAGTGAGCTCGAGGTACTCGCCAAGATCTGTAACCCGGTCACTAAGCGGGCTTGCGCTCATCATTGCAATAGCCGAAGTCCATCGGACGAGAAAGCATCGAACGATTGATGGACACCTTCTCTTGCTCACTACGTCTATGTCGCGACGCTCTTAATGAGCTTTGCGTCATCACACAAACTGACAATGGTTACGGCCTGTGCGACGCGACCAGCTCCAGGTCCGCAGCCATCGTCATCACAAGCTCTTCCTGGCGCGCCTCGCGCTCCAGCTCCAGCTCCAGCTCCAGCTCCAGCTCCAGCTCCAGCTCCAGCTCAGCTCCAGCTCCAGCTCCAGCTCCAGCTCCAGCTCCAGCTCCAGCTCCAGCTCCAGCTCCAGCTCCGCTCCAGCTCCAGCTCCAGCTCCAGCTCCAGCTCCAGCTCCAGCCTCCAGCTCCAGCTCCAGCTCCAGCTCCAGCTCCAGCTCCAGCTCCAGCTCCAGCTCCAGCTCCAGCTCCAGCCAGCTCCAGCTCCAGCTCCAGCTCCAGCTCCAGCTCAGCTCCAGCTCCAGCTCCAGCTCCAGCTCCAGCTCCGCTCCAGCTCCAGCTCCAGCTCCAGCTCCAGCTCCAGCTCAGCTCCAGCTCCAGCTCAGTCCAGCTCCAGCTCCAGCTCAGTCAGCTCCAGCTCCAGCTTCCAGCTCCAGCTCCAGCTCCAGCTCCAGCTCCAGCTCCAGCTCCAGCTCCAGCTCCAGCTCCAGCTCCAGCTCCAGCTCCAGCTCCAGCTCCAGCTCCAGCTCAGCTCCAGCTCCAGCTCCAGCTCCAGCTCCAGCTCCAGCTCCAGCTCCAGCTCCAGCTCCAGCTCCAGCTCCAGCTCCAGCTCATCCAGCTCCAGCTCCAGCTCCAGCTCCAGCTCCAGCTCCAGCTCCAGCTCCAGCTCCAGCTCCAGCTCCAGCCTCCAGCTCCAGCTCCAGCTCCAGCTCCAGCTCCAGCTCAGCTCCAGCTCCAGCTCGTGTTGCCGCGCGCGTTCGCACTCCTCCGCGAGCTTCGCGTTCACGCTGTGCCTGGCGCTCGCGCTCGAGCGCCACCTCCCGCTCGCGACGGACGTGCACGACGAGCTCTGCGAACGCCACGCGCTGCTTGCGGCCGCGCTGACGCGCCAGGAGCTTGATGACTGCTGCGCGCAGCGTCTTGTATCTTGTAGCGTCACTTGGCAAACGCGCCGCGGGTGCATGTCTGGACCGCGATCGTTGCGGCGCGCCGAGCGACGTAGCGCTTGTGCAGCACATGACCGCGGATCGTCTTCTGGATCTTGATCGCGTGGTCCTTCAGGATCGCATTGCGACGGTCTTCGAGCTTCTGGAGCAAGTCCGAGCTCTTCTGAGCATCCGCGATTCGGAAGATCTGGTAGACGATGTGGTAGTTGCGCTCGCCGACTGTCTGGCCGACGACGCGGCTCTTCTCGAGCAAGTGCGTCTCGCACTGTGCACCAACGAGCGAGTCAATGGCGTCGAACTGGAGCTGCGCGAACTTGCCAAAGCGACTGTTGTTGTCGCTGCGCTTCATCTTCGCGGTGCCGAACGACTCGAGCAGCGGCTTCGACTTGAGCACTTGGTCGATCACGAGTGTCCCGCGCTCGTCAGTTGAGGTTGTGCAGCGCCGGCGCGTGCGAATTGGTTGCATGTGCTCGTGTCGAGGGTGCCGTCGGGCGTGAACGCGTGCTGCAGATCGACATCGGCATCGCGAGCGAGCGGGTGAACAGTTGCGTTATGCAAGTGAGCAGACAGGAACGCACATGAATCGCACTTAAACGAGACAAAATGTTGACTTGATTTTGAGTAGGAAGTGATCGTAGCAATTCACTGTACTTTTTCACGTCTTTTTGTATTGAAAAAATACTGTAAAATGCTACGATCACTTCCTACTCAAATCAAGTATCTCAATAAAGTGCGAAAACGTCAAACAAGGCTGTTCAGCGACTGACACTACACGCTTTGAGCCACGAACAGGCCTCGTACTTCAAACCGTGCGACGACATAATGTGGCTGAGTGGCTGCTTGGTCTCACTACTGTGGTGCACTCGTAGGTGCAGCCGCGTCCATCGTCCATGTTGTGTGCTGCTGCTGTGGTGTCAAAGTCCGAGTCAGCGACACGACCTACTGATGGACATAGTTGCGTGCGTGCGTACATGCGTGAGCGCGCGAGAAAGAGAGAGCAAGCGTGACCCGAGAGGCCAAGACATCGCGCGACGATGCTGAAAGGTCTGATGTCGATAGTGCATGGTGTTCTCCATCAGTACTCGTACGACATAGACAGAGAGAAGGATTGAGACTATCGCTGTTAGCGACCTACTGCAGTGTCAATCCTGACACACACACACATGCTCAACGGCTCAACGACTCGGATCCTATGTATGGCGACACTGCTGCTGATCGATCCGGACACAGCAATATCCTGTCGAAGTGTTCTGCCGAACTATCACTCACTCACTCGCTTGTCTGCATGTGTCACGACGATGCCGGGTCTCGCGACTCGGTTCTCTCTCTTTCTTTCGCTCTCGGTTGATGGTTCTGACTACGAACTCTTGCCTGCGCTCCTAGCGCCTAGTGTCGGGTCTCCGTGCCGCTTGCCTGCTTGCTTGCCTGCTCGCTCGTTTCCTCGTTTCCTCGCTTGCATCTCGAGATCATTCTCACACTTGCTCGCGTCGGCTCAAGCTCTGCGCGCTCTTCGCCACACTCGCACATACGCCACAGCAAGCAGTCCACATCGCGTCGTCCATCGTCATGGCCAAGCACACGAAACGCCGAGCTCGACGCTCCTCCTTCGGTTCCGACACCAGCGACGCCAGCACTCGCAGCAGCAACTCTAGCACTCCGATCGAGTCCGACACTGCCGTCGCGAGTGCCGCAGCTCCGCCAACTCAGTCAGCTAGCACCACAACAGACTCGCAGCGAGCGCTCGCGATACGATTGACGCCTGAGCGACTGTCGTCAGCGACGACGTCACCACCACTGTCGCCGATCTCGTCAGCAGCAGTCGACACGACCGATGCGGCACATCGCCCGACGGTCGACCGTCCCCGAGGACTCTCGAAGCGACTCGCTCGTCTTGAAGTAGATCTCGATGAGGTCAACGCAATGCTCGAGCACATCACGAGCGAGTTTGCGCAGAGCGAGGCGAAGCTCCAAGTGCGCGCGATCGCAATAGCAAAGCTCGGGTGTGCAGTCATCAAGAGCAAAGCACCGAGCGCCAGACGAGCAAATGCGTGTGTCTCGCGAGCAGCAGCACTCGTTCAGGAAGGCGTTGCGTACGCCACGCAAGCCACCACGATCATCAATCAAGCGCAATACGTTGACGAACAAACACTGCTGATCGCTGACCAAGCAGCTGCACTTGCTGATGAGGCAAGTGCGCTCAGCGAGTATGCTGAAGCGCTTAGTCATCGGGCATGTGCAGTCTTTGGACAAGCGGCTGCTCTCGCTGAGCGTGCGAGCGTGTTCACCTCCAAAGCAAGTGTGCACTTCGGCATAGCAAAAGAGATCGCGGAGCAAGAGGCACGGGCCGCGATGGATGCAAAGCTCAAGGCGCTCTACGCTCAACTTGCCGCAGTCGAGCGCAACACATTCGAGATGAAGACGATCGTGGAGCAGAGTGTCGAACAATCGAAGCTCTTCTTCGATCTGCGGGGCCGAGCCGTACGACCGCCACAGCGATCGACAACGCACAAGCAGCAACCACAGCGACGCTAGCGACAACAACGCATAGCATCTGGTCCAACAACTTGAGCTGCGCAGATCCACGCACCATCGATGCGCTTTCGCGAGTGATCTCTGAGGTTGACTCGGCTCGCCGCCACCAAGATTGACTTGACTAGAGAGCCATGATCGTCTAGGTTCAAAGGCAGGCAGAGTGAGTGAGTGCACTGAGTGAGGACGTTTAATCAGAGCTTTCAATACACAACACGCGCGTTGCTAGCTCCGACTCGGGTCAGAACCGCAGGACGTGATCGCCGATTGCTCGCTTGATCTGCCAGGCTCTTGTTCACATCCGGCTTGATGCACCGAACGTACTGCGACGGCGTCTTCTTGATCGTCTCCATGAGCTCGCTCAGCTGCTTCCGGAAGCCGCCGGCGATCGTGTTGCCGACGAGGAAGCTCTTTTGCTGCCGCCTGCGGCTCGGGTGCGCACCAGGTGCAGCAGCGCCAGACTTGCGCATCAACCACAGGCTCTTGCGGCGTGAAGACGTTCACAATCACTTTACTCGAGCTGCCAAGTCGGTCGAAAGCGTGTCCTTGTTCTTCTCAAGAAGCCCAGACGATCACGAGTGTGAGCGGGGTCTCCTCGACGGACATCGGTTCTCGCTTGATCCATATGAGTGCACTTGCTGCGTGGCCTCGAACGTCGCTGTCGAGCTTCTGCTGGAGCTTCTCGTTCGCGTAGTTGATGCAGAGCTGCTCAAGTCGTTCGGCTCGAGCGACTCGCACCAAGGCTGCCGAGCAGACCGATGTGCGTCCTGACGTTGCGCGTCGAGCAGATCGCCTTGTCGATCCGGTGCACGAGCGAGTCAAAGAGCAGCGTGTAGATGCCATTCGCCAGTGCGTCGCGCAAGTCCAACGCTTGCTTCCTGTTGAGCGGAGTCGTGTGCGACTCGCTACCGCCCGTGATCAAGCGCTCGAGGAGCACACTCCGGAGCGCTTCGACGTCCGTCTGGGCGAGGTGCGCGACGTTCTCGACGATTTCTTCGTTCGCGACGTCGCTCTTCTCCTCCGACGCGCCTTGGACAACGTTCGCGTCGCCGAGGTTCAGGATCGCAGCGACGATGTCAAAGATCGCGTGCTGC
Source organism: Pythium guiyangense (assembly GCA_003730235.1). NCBI lineage: Eukaryota > Oomycota > Peronosporomycetes > Pythiales > Pythiaceae > Pythium > Pythium guiyangense. Next base: position 219,797 of record QXDM01000083.1, on the reverse strand, counting down.
TCCTCGGCTGTGATGCCGATGATGTTCATCGCCTCCTGCGTCTCTTTCAAGCACTGGTCGTCGTCAATGCCCGTGAGCTCCGCGTCGGCGTCAGCGCGAACGTACTTGTACTCGGACACGTCACGATCGAGCGCAGCTCGCGCTTCTGAGCATCCGCGATTCGGAAGATCTGGTAGACGATGTGGTAGTTGCGCTCGCCGACTGTCTGGCCGACGACGCGGCTCTTCTCGAGCAAGTGCGTCTCGCACTGTGCACCAACGAGCGAGTCAATGGCGTCGAACTGGAGCTGCGCGAACTTGCCAAAGCGACTGTTGTTGTCGCTGCGCTTCATCTTCGCGGTGCCGAACGACTCGAGCAGCGGCTTCGACTTGAGCACTTGGTCGATCACGAGTGTCCCGCGCTCGCCGCCGCCCGATATCGACGTGGTGGTTCGTCATGATCTACACAGTCTCGGCCTTGTCGACGCCGGACTCGCCGCTCACGAGGATCGACTGGTCCACGTCCGTGCGCTTCATGTCCATGCACAACATAGCCGCTCTTCATTCAAGTCGATGAGAGCGAGCTCGAGATGCTCGAGTTGGAGCGCACCAAATAAGTAAGGCAGTCCATCGGTGCTCTATCGACGTCCGGAGCATCGAGACGCTGTAGTCTGCGGCGCTCAACAGCGCGCCATATCGAGCAACAGCAGCAACAAGAGCAGCCTTTAGCACACCTGTACTAGTACGTCACGTCGAGCTACTAGTACGCAGTTCCAGACGCCACGGACGAGCCGGGGCGAGTGATCTGACGCACGTCGTACTCGCACAGGACGCTGCACACCGAGTTCAGTGCAGTCGGAGCGCGCTTGACGCTGTCAAACGCTGGCGCTTGGCCATTGCAGCGGAGGAGACGCGTGGAGGCGTGGCGGCTGCCACAACCGGGTTTTTGTCTGCTATGTTGTCTGACTCGCTCACTGACTCCTCGCCACTTCGTCGCTGATCGGACGATACGTGATGGTGATCGTCAAGCGACTGGCGACCAACGAGGATGCACGCGTGACAACGACTGCACGACCGGGCACAGTGCGTAGCGGGGCAGGGCGGACTAGCACTGTCGCTGTGTGTGCGTGCGCATCAGCAGTAGTAGCAGCGCGACGCCACGACGACGCGCATCGTCGGACGCAACAGGCAGTAACAACCGGCCATGTCGCTGCGCGACCGGCTTTGACTGGCATCGCGATGTGGCACTCGACGACTGACGGACGGACGGACTGACTGCGCGAGCGAACGAAAGTGCGTGTGTGCGCTTTCACTGCGCGCGCTCACTTGCCAAGATGCAAGCGCCTGCACCTGCGTCCACGCCGCGCACTGCGCTCGCGCCACAGCCGCAGCAGCGGCCCCACCAGCTTCATCATCATCAGCACAACCGCGCATATCATCAGCAACAGCAGCAGCAGGGCGTACGGCTCTACGATGCGCCACCGCCGCGACCACGCACTGCGACTGCTGGCAGTGCATCGAGCCACCGCAGCGGCGCGCCACTGCCGTACGCACCGACCGCTGCCGCCGCTGCAGCGCTGACGAGCAGCGTCGACACAGACGACGTCTACTTTTCGCGCGCACAGGTCGTCGACAGCCGCATCAGCTACACCGAGGACAACCGGCGCTTTGTCGAGTACAAGCTCGAGATCGAGACGACGTCGCGCGGGACGCTGTTCGCGTGGCACCGCTACAGCGTGTTTCTCCAGCTCGCTGCGACGCTGCAGCTGCGCGAGAGCGGCGGACATGGCTACCGCCACGAGATCCCGCGGCTCCCGAGCAAGAAGATCTTTGGCAACTTCTCGGACGCGACGATCAGCGCGCGCGTCGAGAAGCTCAACTGGTTCCTCGCCGCCGCGACGGGCGCCGAGTTCCTCGACTGGGGCATCCGCGTCGACGACGGCACGTGCGTGTACAAGCGCAGCGCGGCGCGGTCGAGCAGCGGCGACAGCAGCGGCGACTTGCGCGACAGCATGACGTCGAACGCGTCGACTGCGACTGCAGGGTCGCTCGCGTCGCCGCGGCGACGGCTCTCGCGGCGCTTGTCGCTCAAGTCGTTTGGCTTTCGGCGCAACAGCAACGCCGTGTGAGAGCGAGGACGAGAGCGAGAGCGTAGGACACGAGGCGACAATGAGACTATGAGCGCAGGCAAGAGAGAGCAGTGGGTGTGGCATTCGCAATGACGACGCAGTTGGGTGTGTGTCGTGGCGATCAGAGCTCCTTGGAACGGCACAGCGCGCGTCCGTCGACTGCACGTGCGAGGACGCGCGACATGCGCTGCGGCAATGGCGAACGGACTGGCAAAGACAACGAGAAGAGCTTACGCCGTGCGGAGGATGATGTGGACGCCGCTGTCCGTGTCGACAACGCCGCTGAGTTCACCGACGCGAAGGCCAAAGCTACAAGAGCGAGAGAAGAGATGAGCTGTTAGTGCTCGGCGAGACGGTGGCGTCGCAAAGAGCAAGAGAGAGAGAGCAGGACGTACGCAGCATCTTCAAATGGCTTTTGCATCATGCCGCGGCCGAACGGACCGAGGTCTCCGCCGCGCGTACCGCTGGTCGTCACGATAGACAGCGAAAGAGTGCGTGTGTGAGACTCGGTGGCAGATTGGCTGACGCGACGTTCGGTCCGGACGCACCTGTTGCAGTCGCTGTTCTGGATCGCGAGCTCCTGGAACGTCGCGGCGCCCGTGACGATCAAGTTGCGGAGCGCTGTCAACACGCGAACGAAGGTACATGAGACTGTGAGGAAGCGCTTCATTGCGAGCGGTTGAAGAGAGACACGACGCACCGAGGAGCTCATCGATCGCCTCCTGCTTCGAGCGCGTGATGTTGTCCGACAGACGCGAGGCTGTAGCAAGCAGCAGACACAGCGCATGCGTGAGTGAGTGAGTGCGTCTGCATTCGAGCAAGGCGCTTGAGCTGTGAATGTGTGTGTGTGTGTGTGAAGACGGACCTGGACGGCGCGATCCGCTGTGCTTGATGAGCAGGTGCGACGCTCTCACTTGCTCTGGAGGTCGACAACATGTGTATGTGAGCGTCAAGACAGCATCGAGATCGCATGTACACATGCACTCAGCGAGCGACGAGCATCAACATACCCGACATGTTGGTGCGGATCTTGAGTTTTGACATTGAGTTGCAAAAAGGGGGAGCTCTTTGCCTCCCTCATTTACATCACTATTATTTCAAATAGTGAACAATGCTGTCGAGTGCAATAGTCTTGCAGATTGTATGCGACAAAAGGAATACATTTATAGCAGATAGTGATAAAAATCAGGTTCATTTGACGACGAACACCAGCGATCACATCCATCATCATCCATCCTCGTCCGATCCGCTTCGCGTCGCTCGAGTCGCAGCAGCAGCAGCATTCGCAGTCTCTCTCGACGCAAGAGCCTCTCTGAAGCATGTGGTCGCGCGACGTCTTGCGCGTGCTCCACGGCGCAGGCAAAGTCGCCGAGCAGATCTCCAAGACGCAGGGTCCTGAAGTGACTGAAGCCGCGAGCCGTCTCGCCAAGCACGCAGCAGAGCTCGCGCGTCTTGGACCGCACCTCTTTGGTTCAGTCGACAGCATGCACGCGCACGCAGAGCAACACCAGCAAGCGCAACACCAGCAACCGGCGCAGCCAGAAGCAGCGCCAGTGACTCCTGTTGCGCCTGTGACTCCTGTTGCGCCAGCACCAGTGCAGCCGCAGGAGAGTGCCGTGCTGCGCGAGACGCGAGCTGCCGCGCAGTCCTCTGCAGCAGCAGTCCAAGCGAACCTTCCGCCAGCGGCGGCATTCGAGCCAGCGCCAACACTGCAAACGCCAGCGCCAGCAGCGCCGCAGCCGCCAGTCGAAGACGCGTCGCGCGACTTCCAGACTGTTCAGGACGTGCTCAAGCACGACGAGCACGAGCACCCGTTCGCCGACGCGATGCAAGCGCCTGCGAGCGCGGCGAGCCACCCTGCGTGGACAGAGAAGCACGTGCCGTCGTCACCGCTGTCGCGCATCCTCGGCTTTGGCGGCTTGGCAGCGAAGCTCGCAGTCGGCACGGCTGCTGAGATTGTCCGGAGCGGCGGCAAGAGCGGAACGTACAGCGCGCTGATCTCGGACGCAAACGTCGAGAAGCTCGCAGAGACGCTCTGTACGATGCGCGGCGCAGCGCTGAAGCTCGGGCAGATGCTGAGCATCCAGGACGAGAACCTCATCCCGCCGAAGCTCGCAGCGGCGCTCGACCGTGTGCGTCAAAAGTACGTACGCGTGGTGTCAAAAGTGTATGCCTGGCCACAATGCACATACTAACGCCTCGATTTGTGGACCTATTGCCCACGAAGTGCGCACGTCATGCCGCGCGCGCAGCTCCACGAGCAGCTCGCAGCTGAGCTCGGTGACAACTGGCGCGAGCACTTTCGCGAGTTTGACGACGCGCCGATCGCTGCTGCGTCGATTGGACAAGTCCACCGCGCGACGCTGCTCAGTGGCGAGCGCGTTGCGATCAAGATCCAGTACCCAGGCGTCGCAGACAGCATCGAGAGCGACTTGCTCAACCTCAAGCGCCTTGTGACGTACACAAACATCCTCCCGCGCGGCTTGTACATTGACGAGATCATCCGCGTGGGTCAAGAAGAACTGACAGCCGAGTGCGACTACGTCGCAGAGGCCGATAACCAAGAGCGCTTTCGCCAGCTCATTCACGACAGCGGCATGGCGAGCGCGTACGTCGTGCCGCGCGTGCACCGCGAGTTCAGCACTGCGCGCGTGCTCACGACCGAGTTGATCTCGGGCGTTGCGATCGACAAAGCGACGCACCTGTCGCAGGACGTGCGCAACAGCCTCGCACGCCGGATCCTCGAGCTCACGATCCGCGAGCTCTTTGACTGGCGCTTCATGCAGACGGACCCGAACTGGAGCAACTTTATGTACAACGCCGCGTCCGATACCATCGGTCTCATTGACTTTGGTGCCGCGCGCGCGTACGACAAGGCGTTCGTGGACCAGTACTTTAACATTGTCTGGGCCGCTGCGAACTCGGACGAAGCGACGATGCACGAGTACTCGGTCAAGATGAAGTTCCTCACGGGCGACGAGTCGCCAGCGATGCTCCGCGCGCACATGGCGGCTGGCATGGTCGTCGGCGAGCCGTTCCGCACAGCCGACGCGTTTGACTTTCACAAGAGCGAGCTGACGAAGCGCTTGGCGCAGCACACGGAGACGTTCATGCACGGCCGCCTCACGCCGCCGCCGCAAGAGGCGTACTCGCTCCACCGCAAGCTCGCTGGCGCGTTCCTCATGTGCATCAAGCTCCGCGCAGTGGTGCCGTGTCGCGACGTGCTCGAGCGCGTGCACGCGCAGTACGTTGCCGAGCAGCAGCAGAAGTAGACATCAGCACGTAGCTCGTAAAGAGCGAGTGAGCCGCTAACGACGCAGCCACTGCGAGTGGTCAACTGATGCACGTGACGGACAGACTGACAGACACTAGAGAGCGCTCTGACAGGCAGCGAATGGACAATGGACACTGACTGCTTGATGAAGCGAGCGACTGGTGCACGCGGTGGTGTTGATACTGTACAAGTGTGCGTGTGTGTATTGCTATGGTACGGATGACGACTACTGGACGGACTCACGTCTACGAGTGCGGTGGTGGTGGCGGCTGGCGACGCTGATCGCGCGCGCGCTGTGTCGAGTGATCGACGGTCTAACTATCTATCGAACTATTGGTATTGGGGGTGCGGGCATGTGCGCTACTGCAGACCGACCATCGTCGCGTACTGACACGCAAAGCGCATGAAGCGGTTGCGGCAGTCCTTGAGCTGCTCCTGCATGTCGACGAGCGCAAAGTGCGCGTAGTGCGTGCGGCAGAGGTACTGCATCATTGCGGCCATTTGCTGCGCCATTTCGCGCACTTGGCGCTCCGTGACGTCCTGCGCAGACGCCAAGAGCTCTTCGTGGCGCGCCAAGAGGCGCGAGAAGCCGCGCGCAGTCGACGCGTCGCACGCCAAGTCGTCGCACAGGTCGGCTGCGACCATGACGAGGAGCTCGAGCTCTTCGCGCAGGAGCGCCGCTTCCTGCAGCATCTCTTCGTACTCGAGCTCGGAGAACGTCCGACGCGCACGCTTGTCTGCTGTTGTGTCTGCGATGACCTTGCGCTTGCGCGTCGTGGGTGCAGTTGTTGTTGCTGTTGTTGTTGTTGTGAGTGGCGTCTTGTACGTGGGTGTTGCTGTTAATGTTGTCGCTGCTGCGGATGGTGTGTAGAATGCAGCCGGCGTGAGCATGCGCATGCGCGGCATCGTCGAGCGCTTCTCAATGAGCAGCATCGTGTGTTGTTGCTTGTTGTTGTTGTTGTTGTTTGTTGTTGCGGTGGTGTGCACGAGCGCGCGCAAGTCGTTGCTCGCGTCGAGGCAAGTCGAGGCACGGCGTGTGCTGCTGCTTTTGCTTTGCGTTGTGTTGGAGGAATTCAAGTGTAAAGCGTGAGCGAGCGAGCTCGTGGACGACGAGTGAAGCCATACAAAAATGGCGCCTCGTTTCTGTTCGCTGAAAAAAGCGTCAAGTGACGAAAGCACTCGAAATTTGTATGCCAAATTTTTGCGATCGAGGCGAGACAATTGTCTTGGCAATTGTATGTGGCGACGCGACGACGAGTCGCAAAAATCGAGATCCAGATCTATTTTTCACTTGCATTTTGTATCGAGCAGATTGACTTGCTTTTGTATGTCGACGAAATGCTGGCCAAGCATTACACTTGCTACCTGTACTCTACCGCTTGTTGTTGGGCTCTGTTGTTGGTGCTCTCGCTCTTGCTGTGTTACATGCTCTTGTTGCCTAGTGCTGTGGTGATGTTGGTGCTCTTGCTCATGAACTCTGTCGGTGGTGCTGGTGCTCTTGCTCATGAACGCTGTTGCGCTGTTGTCGATGCGCTTGCTTCAATGCACGACGCTTGGCACACGTTGATGCTAGTCTCGAGTCAACGCTTGGTATTTTCTGCATCTAGATGGCGCATATGATGCTGCCTCTCGAGAAGCACAGGAGGCACACAACCAAGAAGCGCGATGCAAGAGACGCTTGGTCATAGTGGCCGCATGCATGCATGCATGCATCAGAGAGAACAGCGCCGCTTGACAATGAACGAACGGCGCGCATGCGTCTAGCATCACAGCATATCGCACGCAGCCGAGCTTGTGAAAAATCGCTCTTACAAGATGATCTCTATCGATCGGATCGACGAGATCGACATCGACATCGAGCGAGAGTAACGCGTTCACCAATATTTAGGGTCGTGTTGGTCTTTGATCGCCACGTATCACCACAACCATGAACGACCATGAACGACCATGAACGACCATGAACGACCATGAACGAGCCCAGCTGTATTCACAGAGCGCGAGTACGAGGCAATCCCATCACATGGCTGTCCATGCGAGGCGTGCTTGGTCCACACGCGCTCGAGGCTTGAGCGCCACAAACGCCACACAAGCTTGCTTCAGTGCGTGTGGCGCACAACGTGAGCTCGTAAAAGCAAGTACACCATCACTCGCACTCGCAAGTCGTCACTCTCTCGACAAGATCGGATCGGAGACCTGCAAGCCTGCAAGCCTGCAAGCCTGCAAGCCTTGCCAGCTGAGCTCTTGTTGGTGCTCGCACTGCTGCTGCTGCTCTATTGATCGCTCTACGCTCGCTGCAACGACGATCTCTCACATGTGCGCATGTGTTTGCGTGCACACGCTCGCTCACTGACGCGGCGCTTTCTTGCTCTGCTTGCCTCGCCGCGTGACGAGCGGCTTGCCCTGGAGCAGGATCTCGAGTGCGCGGCGATTCAAGCACCCGCCGCCGCGCGCACTGCCGGACGCAGTGTCGAGCGACAGCTCGCGATTGCCGACTTGGAACTTGTACGCGTCTTTGCCGTCGTGCTCGAGCAACTTGATGTCTATGGCAACATGCCACAACAAAGCGAGAGGCGTGAGCTCACTCCGTTGCGCATCGACACCATGCACTACCGTAACGAGACACACACGCGCATACGCTACAACGCACCCGAGGGCTCGACTGTGAAGCTCTGTTTGCGCACAGCACCAAGCACCGAGATGCGCACAAACTCGTCTGCCATTCGCAGCACACGCCACAAGGTCAGTCTCACCCGCGCTCCATCAAGCAGCACACCTCACTCCGACCAACTCGTGCAAGCAGTCGCATCATCTCAAACCTTTGTCGCCAATGTGGCGGAACGAGACGATGTCGGTCACGACGCGGTCGCACAGGAGCTTCGCGCCAAAGAATACGCACGCCGACGCACTCGAGATCGCGCCACCAGTCGCAAGCACCTGGCCATTGCATACAAGCTGTTAGTTGCAAGCACACTGTGCAGCGTACGTTCGGCTCATGAGCGGTCGCACCTCGTAGATGTCGGCAGCAGGGTCGGCGCGAGCGACCATGTTGGCGCTAAAGAGCAGTGCGCAGTACATCTGCGTCGCACTCGCTTTGCCGAGCCAGTTCATCCAGCGCGCGCCGCAGCCCACGACAATCGGCGTCTCGTGCATGCGCTTGTTGCTCGCAGCGCTGTGGACAGTGTAAGACAAGCATGAGTGTGAGCTGCCTCTGTGCCATGCTTGCTTTGCGTCTGCTGCTGCAGCAACAATTTGCTGTGCATGTACGCTGTACCTTGCAGACGACTGCGCGCTAAAGCTTCGGTACGCGCTCATGCCGAGCACACCAGTCGAGCGAGTATCGTTGAGCGTCGACGCAATCGCTGCTGCTGGGCGTGCTTGAAGCGCGCGCGCAGACAGCGGCGCACGGAGCAATGCTGTCGCCATGTTGCTGCGCATGACAAGCATTGTCGTTTTGTGGTGGTCAAGAGTTTGTACCGTTTTTTAAGTGTGTTTCAATCATTTGGAGGTTATATTTATATTTGTTTTTTAGGCGAGTTCTACCTCGAAGGACCAAAAACAATTACATATATGACCATTCAGGAATGCCGTAATTACAAGCCAGAGAGTGATGGTGTTTTCTACCCCACCTACAAAACTCGATATACTTCAAGAAAACCTCAAAACCTTGCTTTCTTAGCAGATTTATTCACTATCGAATTATCTGTATTAACGGAGCATGTCGTGGAAAACCTCAAAACCTGCTCAAAAATGGAAAAACCTGTTTTTGTCGGACATGTTCTCTGGACATCTTATTGTTGTTTTTTACCTCTACAAACGTTCATAGTCATTTTCCCTGTGTTCTGTACTGTGTATTTGTCTTTGGATAAAGTAGTTTTTTCAGTCCATACAAACAAAGCGATCGTTTTTTTCTTCTGTACTGTTTTTATTGAACACTAAGTAGACAAATCACGGATTTGCCATCACGTATTGACCAAACATGGCGATGTGGAGCAAGCCTGTGCGTGCAACGACGACGACGACGACAACTGCTCGAAGCGCGCTGTGGCGGCAGTGGTGGTGGCTGCTGCCAGCATCAGTCACACGTGCGCTCAAGCGCATGCTGCTGCGCGTCATGGCGCTCTGGCTCAACAGTCCACTGCGCCGTCTGCGCATTGGCAACCGCGCAACAGCTCGACAACTCACAGACGACCGAGACGTTGACGCGATGCACATTGATTCAAACGGCGACACCAGCGCTACTGCTACAGCAGCGCGCGATAGCCGCGCGAGCGCAACTGCCGACGGCGCAGTCGGACTCGTCAACACGGGTAACACGTGCTTTGTGAACGCGACGCTGCAGTGCCTCGCAGTGCTCCCGGCGTTCCAAGCGAGCATCGCGCAGGCGATCGACACACTGCAGCAGACACAGCACGAGCACGACGCAAAGCAGCAGCAGCGATTGCACGCAGCAACGGCACTGCTGTCGTTGCTGCAGTTGCTCGCAACAGTCGACGCGCTACTGAGCAACGATAACGACCACGAGAGTGACGACAACGACGACAACGACAGTGAGGCAAACAACACGCCTGACGAGTCGGACATACCAGAACAGCGCACTCCACATGAGCGCGCAGCTCGGAAGCGACGACGCTGCGAGACGGAGCGCCATCCCTTGAAGCCAGCGAGAGCGAGTCGTGCGACTCGCGTCGTACGAGACCGCGAGACAGTGAGCACGCACGTCCGCGCGTTCTTGGACGCGACGCGCGCGTGCACAGACTTGCTCGCAACGAGAGGCGCAGCGCAGGAGCAGCAAGACGCAGAGGTACAGTGGCTCGAGTCCCATGGTGTCAGTGGATGCTTGCGATTGACCATCACTCACTGTCTCTTCCATCACAATGTTTGCTTGTGTGCCTATTCTAGGAGTTCCTGTCGTTCTTGCTCGAGTTGCTGCATGAACTGCTGCGACCCGTGCGCGCGCGCGGAGCTCTCGATGCGCATGAAGTCGCGTACTTTCGCGAAGGCGAAGCGTTCTACGCACGTGAGCTCGCCAAGTGCCATCCGCTCGAGCCGCGCACGTACACTGACGTTGTGTGTACGTCGATTGCATCTCTGGCGGATCAGCGTACCAGCTAGAGCGCTCGTGCCTGACGACCTACCTACTCTCGCTTGCTAACTTGTTTGTATGCTGACAAACCATGGCAGCGGGTCTTGGCGACCTCCGGTGGCAGCGCTTCCTCAAACACAGCGACTCGGTCGTGACTGACCTGTTTGTCGGACAGATCGTGCGCGGCTCGCAGTGCTGCAGCTGCGCCAACCTCACGTGTCTCCACCAAGAGCTGCGGTGCGTATCGCTCTATCTAAGGATGTCTTGAATGACCCACAGACGCTCACGTACATGGCTCTGTACGTCTGCAAACAGCGTGCTGTCGCTGAGCGTGAGCGCGAGTGCGAGTTCCCAGTCGCTCGCGAGTTGCCTCGCCGCGCATCGCCACGCCGAGCACCTTGTGGACGACAACCGCGTGTTCTGCGAAGGCCACTGCCACATGAAGACGAGCCGCGTGACGCAAGTGCTGTTCCAGCGCGCGCCGCCAGTGCTCGTGGTGCAGCTCCAGCGCTTCAAGCAGTCGGCGTGGGGCCAGTCGCTCGAGAAGATCCGCACGGCGGTGGCGTTCCCAAGCGGCAGTCGCAGTAGCGACGACCTCCTCGACCTCACCGACAACATGTTTGTGCGCAACGATGCGCAGCGCGTGCGCTACGAGCTCGTCGGCGTCTGCGCGCACGTCGGTGCGTCGATCGACTCGGGGCACTACGTTGCGTACGTGCGGCAGCGCGGCGCAATGACAACAACGAGCGCCTCGCGCTGGCTCCGACTCGACGACGACGTCGTGACCGAGCTCGACGACGCGCGCTTCCGAGACGAGACGCTCGCGAGCGCGTACATGCTCTTCTACGTGCAGGTCACTACCGATGGACACGTCCGAGAGTAGAGCGAGCAAGTAGAGAGAGAGCTGGTTGAGAAGCAAAGAACAACAGACTGGATGGTGGATTCGCATGCGCACAGGACCGTGTCCATCGACAGATCGATCGAGAGCGGCGCAGTGCTGCGACTGACGGACGAACGAACGGAACAGGCGGCGAGAGCGCGTGGGTGCTTCGCCGATTTGCAGTCGTCGTCGTCGTCTACGACGCAGACGTGTAGAAGTGGAACTGGTGGTAGTAGTTCATCACGGCAGTCGACGCGAAGCGCACGGCGCGACCTGCGACTGGGACGTAGTCGAGCACGTCGCACACCTGGCAGACACACGCAAGCACAAGACCGAGTGTGTTCTGTTAGCGGACGCGAGGAGCTGCTGTGTAAGACACAAGCACAAGGACGTACCTTGCCAGTCGCTGGCTGCGTCACGGACGCGTACACCGGGTCGCGGAGGAAGTAGAGCAGCAGCGCCATCTACGCGAGCAGCAAGCGTCAATCGTGTCAGTCGGTTCCACTGCGCTCGCTCGCAACTATTGGCAGCAGGCGCGTACCTTTCGCGCTGCGAGCTCGTCTTGCACGCGCTTGCTCGGCGTCGCAGCAGGCGCCGCGTCTTTGCCAGCAGCAGCAGGAGGCTTGAGCGCTGCGTTCGAGAGGTACAAGCTGCAGTTGCATGACGTGAGTGAGTGAGTGAGTGACCGACGTCTCGAGAACTGGGCGACCAGTGCACATCAGTCATGACAAAGTGGACGCACCCAGAGATCTCCATCAAGAACGACACGACCACAGGCGTCCACGACGTCTCGGACCGGCGCATGCGCAGCAGTGCGTACGCCACTGGGCGGAGGATGTGCAGCACTTCGCCGCCGAGGAGCAAGTCTTCGCGCGGAACGGACTTGACCACTGCCGTTGGGTCCTGTACTCGCGTACAAGAGTGTTTCGTTAGCATCGACGCGTGTGATCAACGACGTCCTAGCGACTGGTGCAACCGATGGACGCACCTCGAACGTGACCGTGTTTGGCGTCTTTGGCGCAGCAGCTGCCGCGTCTTGCGGCGTCGCGTCGTCCGCTGTCAACACGCACACGTGGCGTCAGCCTCTCTCTCTCATCCACAGCGACCGAACGACAAGACTCGCACTGCGAACCAACGCACGACGCACTCTTCTTCGCAGCAAACGTCTTGCCCGTGCGCGCGCCGCGCTTCTCGGCAGAGTTCTTCTTGAACCGCGCAAACGCCGACGGCTGCGGCGCTGTCTCCACGCCCTTGTACTGCCATCGCCAGATTCGCATCGAGTCGCGTAAGGCTCTGTGTGTGAGTGATCGGTCGTAGTGCAAAGGCGTGAGCGCGTACCTTTCCGCCCTTGATGAGCACCGCCTTGCGCGACTGCGCCAGCAAAACGAGCCGCAGCACGCTCTTCACGACTTCGAGCCACACGATCTGCAGGCGTTCACCACAGCAACAGCAGCAGACAAGAGCGTGAATCAGTCCGTCTGGCTGTCTATCGTCAAGACGCACACAATAGCGGCAGGACGCACCATGCGCCACTTGCCAGCTTCACCGCCGAGCTTGCGCGCGAGCACTTCGGACAGCACTTGCGTGTGCGTGATGAGCGACAGCGGCACGCGCACCATGCGCGTGAGTCTGCAAGCAGCGACGTCCACAAGCACACACGTCAACGACAGCGCATACGAACGGTTCAGGCAGCTTTTGTATCGACGTACTGCTCGATTGCCGTCGGCGGCGGCGCATCTGCGCGCTTCGCCGCCGACTTGTACAGCACGTAGTCGTGGTACAAGTGGAGCAGTCCGACGAGCGAGTAGCCCGTCTGCGTCGCGACCTCCGGCTCGACTGCAGTTTTCTACCCATTGGCGCAGTCGACAGTCGTGAGCAGTGACCACGTGCAGGAGGAGTGAGTGACCAAGACTTGACCAAGCAGACACGCTCGAGCAAACAAAAGAAGGACGCACCGGCACGAGCTGTGGCGCAATGTAGAGCAGCGTCTCGAGGTTGCGTGCGAGGCCCGTGTGCGCGTTCACCCACACGTTGTATTGCGCGAGATAGCTCGCTGAGGTGCGAGCGGCAGTCGACGCAGCGAGCTCGACGGCTTTCTCGACCACTGGCGCCGGCGTCTCGTGCGCGACAGCGTCTGCGACTGCAGCAGCAGCCGCGAGCGGCGTGGTCGGCGCAGACGTCGGCGACCCTGGCGCAACGGCCTCAACGAGCACGGGCTCTTCGTCGGACGGCGGCATGTTCGCAGTAACGACGACGACGACGAGTGCGTTGCTCTTCTTGAGTGCGGTGGTGCGAATGCAAGTGTGACAACAGCAGGAACAACACGTCGTGCGCGATCTTGATCTTGATCAATGTATGCTCTCGAGTGTCTTTGGAAGCACGTTTTGAACGTGAAGTTTGAACGTGGTGGTCGTGAAGTGTGTTTCCTGTGGTTGGATACAAACCGCGAGCGCACGACCAGAAAGATAGATTTGCGTACTTGAACGCGTGTTTGTTTCACATATTGCCACACGAATCGTCGACTCATCATTTTTGCTTCAAGTCGTCTAATGTAGGCTCATGTCCCTATTGTACAGTGATACTCACTTTCTTCACGCTCGCAAACAATAACACAGAGAGTGATGTCTCCAAAACAATAGACCATGATGCTCAAGCACAAGAAGACCTCAACAGCATGCGAGACAACGACAACGACGACTGCTGCTGCTGCGTCGGCTGTTGCTCTGGCAGAGCTCGCGTGGGATGGCGAGTCAACTGCGAGCGTGGTTGCAGTCGTGCGCGAGCCTGCGCACGTGCACTTGCTCACGCACACGCATCGGCTCGTCGGCGCTGTAGTCGACCGTGAAGCAGCCGTGCTCGTGCTCTCATCGCCAGTGACACCAGTGGCAGCAGCAGCAACATCAGTCAGTACACACTCCGGTCACGACGACACAGAGCACGCAACCAAAGCCACAAGCACGAATGGCGCATCCACACCAAGCAAAGCAGCTCACAACACAAGCAGCGCGGTGTCTAGCGCCACAGTGCTGCGACTGCGACTCGAAGAGATCTACGTCGGACTCTGCTACGGCTTCCTCGCGCTGCACCACAGCAAAGTTGACACGCATGCGTTCACTCGAGCGCTCTTGGACGCAGTGCAGCGACCTTCTACTGCGCGCGCATCAGCACCGATCGGTCCATCCAAGCAGCACCGACTGACACTGTGTACGTGAGCCATTCAGTCATGTCTGTCTGTAAGCAGAGCCTCTCTGTGCTGCTGCTTCTCTTGCTGGTGATCGAGACTGACTGACGCGTTACCTTGCTCACTATCACTGCGCACATACCTCTGACTGCTCAGCTCCGATACAAACAACGCGTCTGCGTGTGTTCTGCGACCTGTGGACGCGCGGGTACTTTGTCGCGTTCGGGTCCAAGTTCTCGTCCGAGCTGCTCATCTACGAAGCCGCACCAGCGCAGTCCCACGCGACAGCGCTCGTGCTCGTGCGCGCATTCGACGCGCCGTTCCACACTGTGGACATTGCGAGCCACTGTCGGGTCGCAAAGATGGTCAGGAAGCAGGTCTTCGTGGCATCGTGCGAGCCGGCGGCGCGTGCGTCGTCGAGTCAACGAGAAGACAATGACGATGGCGATGACTGCAGTAGCAACAGAGCGAGCGAAGATGCAGTCGTGTACATTGCGATCAACCACGCGCTGCTCGCGGCGCGGCAAGAGACGTAGTGAGTCTTGTGAAGCGCTCGAGTCCCTCTCGTGTCATGTATAGCATGTCTGTGCATCAGCTGTCGCTCGCTGCAGCACCAGCATCCACAGCAAGAGCCAAAGTGTGCTCTGTACGCGACCAACTGACTGATTGGTACTGCTGCTGCTACTGCGGCACGGCGCTCTTGAGCTCGACTTCGTTGCGGCGGAGCTTCTGCGCGATCGTGACGAGGCACTCGGCTTCGACTGGGATGTCGTTCTGCCGCACGTCGAGCGCCACGACGGTCGCGTTGCGCTGGAGACCGCGCGCGAGGACGTCGCCGTCGGCTTCTTTGAGCACGTTGCTGCTCAGATCGATCGACCGCAGCGCGCTGTGCGGGTCCGTGAGGATGTCGGCGAGCGCGGCTGTCGTCTCGGAGCCGAGCATGTTGCTGCTGAGGTTCAGGACTGCGAGCGCGCGGTGGTCCACGAGTCCTTCCAAGAGCATGCGGCCGCCGTCGTCCGTGAGGCGATTCAAGCGCAAGTCGAGCTCGACGAGGCTCGTGTTGTACTTGAGTCCGCGGCTGAGGTACCGCCCGCCCTCTGCGTGGATCTGGTTGTCGCACACGCGCAGCGTCGTGAGGACACTGTCTGGTCCGAGGAGCTTCGAGAGCAAGCGCGCGCCGTGGTTCGTGAGCTTGTTGTGCGAGAGGTCGAGCGACGTGATCGTGCTGTTCTTGACGAGCCCAGTCATGATCATGCGGAGCAAGTCGTCGTCGAGCAAGTTGCTCGGGAGCGCGAGCGTCGTGAGCGTCCGCGTGTTCTTGACAATGTGCGAGAGGTTCGTCGCGTCCGAGATCTTCATGCCAAAGAGCATGCGCTCGTACTTCATGCCAATGTGCTTGACGCCGTACGTGAGCTGCAGGCGCGTGAGGTGCTTCAGGTGCGAGCAGAGCTCGTTCAAATCGAGGTGCGACAGCAACTGGGTGATCTCGAGCGAGAAGATGAACTCGTGGCACGCTTTGACGACGTCGACGAGGTGGTCCGGGTCGCCCGTGCTCGCGTCAAAGTCCTCGAGCACGTCCTGCAGGTGCTTCTCGAGAAAGAGCTGCTTCCACGTGAGTCCGTGGTCTTCGATCCGGACGTTGCGCCACGCGAGCTTGCTCATGCAGCAGCGCTTCCAGTAGTTCTCGTCGCTCACGTTTGGCGCCGAGAGACAGACGTCGAGGTCGAGCGGCAGGCGCGCCATGACGTCTGGGAGGAACTGCCGCGGCACGCTCTGTGACTTGGGGTCCAAGCGAAAGCGCTCCGAGATCACCTTCAAGCACATGAGGAGCAGCGTCGGGATCGGCGGCGGACTGCCATGGCTGTTGTTCGAGCCTCTCTCGTCACTCGTGTGCAGAAGAAGTGGATGGTGCTGACTGTTGCTACTGACGATGCGTGTGCGGTACTTTCGGACTTGGTCGGACAGTGCGCAGACTGCCGTCGTCGCGCCAACTGTCGATGCAGAGACCATGCGTGCGAGACGAGAGTGACAGTGAGTGAGCGAGCGTTGTTCGCGCCTTGCTTCCGTTGATGTGCGTGCGTGCGAGCGTTTGATACGCGCGCGTCGATGATGATGCCGAGACAAGCCGTCGTCGTCGTCTGAGCTGTGCGTCGACGCCGTCGAAGACCTCTTTGTGTGGCAGTTAGCTCAAACTGTCGCCGTGAATAGGACGTCCGTCACGACGATGGAGCGAGTCTTTGATGCGACTCGACTGTGAATGTGCATGTGAGCATGTGGTGTGAGCACCTACTACTAACGGTGGCATCAGCACAGTCAAGTGCTGCAGCAAGACCGAGATGCCGGTTGACGGACGGACCAACTGACTCGTGTGAGCAGTGCTGGCAAACACACTCGATCGCGTTGCCGTGGAGCGCACTCACTTTCGGATTGCAGTGGTGCCAGCAACAGCAGCAGCAACACCCGTCGACACGGAGACCACGAGAACACCACTGCACGAGCGACATACGACGACAATGAAGCTCGCTGGATTCGTGTTTGCGACGATCGCGTTGGCGCTCGCGTCCGTGGCTTCTGCCGAAGAGCCGTGCGCCAAGCACATGGAGATGAACGCTGCTGCTGTGAAGCAAGCGAACCCGGTCGAGAGCGCCGAGGCGTACTGGAAAGAAGCGGCTGCGCGCGACGGCTTTCACGGTGCGTGTGCATGTCCAGATAGATGTGTGGCAGATCGGATGTGTGTGTGGATGTGGTGGATGGTACCGGGCTCTTGCTGGGCTTGAGACGTCGACTACACGACTACAGACCTGTGCATACGGCGCACATTCTGACATACATGTACGTGTCTGTTGCTTGTATGCTTTCTCTGTGTCTCGCAACGAGCAGACCGTGCGCTCCGTGGACTCGCAAACGGCTACGGCGACGACGGCAACAACGGCGGTGACGGCGGAGGTGGCGACGGAGGTGGCGACGGCAACGGTGGTGACGGAGGCGGTGGTGGCGGTGGCGGTGAGCATGATGACGGCGGCGGCGGTGGCTACGGCGGCGGTGGCTACGGCGGCGGTGGCTACGGTGGCGGTGGTGGTGGTGGCTACGGTGGCGGCGGCGAGCAGTGGAGCGGTCGGTGCAACCCTCGGTCGTGGAACTGGCCACGCTGCCGCTACGGCGGAGGCGGTCGCATGTGCTACCCTGGCTCGCGCAACTGGCCGCGCTGCCGCATGTGGTAGCTTTGCTCGATGCGAGCAGTGCGTGCACAACGCAGCGAGAGCGCACAAGTGCGTGAGCGACCGAGTGAGTGAGTTGATCTATGTGAGCGAGTGAGTGCGTGTGTCGAGTCGCTACCGAGCGATGCGACTGTTGTGCGTGTGGTTGATCAAGTCAATGGACGAGATGGCGTGGATGTCATTGCGATCACTGTCGTTGTTGTCGTCATTTGCTCTGGTCGAGTCTCTGTGCATGCGAGTGAACTCGAGATGGACGCACTGACGGACTGACAGCAAGCACTTGAGCAATTCCGACGCACACGAGATGTGGGTATCGACATTGATACTGGCGATGGTGCTATGCGTTGCGATAGCAGTGTCGACGCACGCACAGTCGTAGCGGAGTGCAAGGTATCGATCGATCTACGTACTGCTCCTGGTGTGGTCGCGCGTACTACTGTCGTGCGTACAAAGTGAGGCTCTCTCGACCTCGGACTCTGCAGTCGATGGATGCATCATCGATGGTCTCGAGTCGCGTCGAGTACAAGCACGCAAGGCACTCGAGCACCAACCAACCAGCCAGCCAGACTCGTCCCGTCGCACACGAGCAAACTCGACACGGCAGTTGGCTCGACATTGACATGGTCGACCAAGACCTCAACTGGCACACACACGCATACACGAGCAAGAAGCTAGGCTATTGCAGTAGTGTTTTGTATCCCAGCTGCAGTGAGAGCTGCAGTGAGTGAGAGAGAGAGCTCTCTTCTCGACTCGACTTGCCACTTTGCAATATCGCGTCGACCGCTCACACGCACACACACATCAGCAGCGTTCACAAGGGCCCAAGGTCTCAAGAGCACGCGAAGACGCGCCGATATCACAACCAACAAGGAGACGGACCACCCACCGAGCCAACTCCAGTCGACCATGAAGACGTGCGCGCTGGTGCTCGCTGGCGTTGTTGTCGCCGCACTGGCGGCTATCGAGCCTGCCATGGCACTTGACGAAGGTGAGTATATACTAGTACGTGCTTGTGCTCGCGGCCAGCGCCTGTTTGGTGCTGTCGTCGTGAGCTGCGCTTTGCTGTCTTTGCGAGTCAACGGAATGCAGAGTGCAAGATCACAGTACTGACAGATCGGTGTTGGTGTTGGTGGTCGTTTGCTTGTGTGTATGTTGCTTGTGCACTGGCGTCTCAGGAACGCACTTGCGTCGCTTGGATGAGCAACCGCAGCAGCAGCAGCAGCAGCAGCAACTACAGCAACAACAGGAGCAGACACCACCTGCTGGTGCGAACCAGGGTGACGCCAATGGAGAGAAGCAGGTGGGCGACCCGAAAGAGAACTGGGGCTACGGCGGCGGCTACTACCCGCCCTACGGCGGTGGATACTATCCTCCGTACGGCGGCGGCTACTATCCTCCACACGGCGGTGGGTACTACCCACCGTACGGTGGTGGCGGCGGTAGCTACTACGGCAGCAGCTACTACGGACGTCGCTTCTACGGCCAGCGTTACTACTGAGCGAGGTCGAGATGCCGACTCGATCGGTCTCGCTCTCGGTCGGTCTTTCATCGGCTTGGTCAGCGCACGGTTGGTTGCGTGAGAGACATCGCCCATGTGTGTGTGTGTTGGTAGTGTTGGTAGCTACTCGCGTGAACGTAGCGTTTGAAGTGCAGCATCTTTTCGTGTTGGATGTTCGTTTGATGGTTGAAACACTCAGCATATCAGCAACTTGGTTTTGTTTGTCTGTCGAACGACCTCGCGGTCGATGCACTTGCTCGTGACGCGAGCGTGAACGTACTCGAATGCGCTTATAAGTGTGTATGCATCGAGGTGCGAGTGCGCACATTGAGCATGGCGGCCAAGTGCGTTCATGTTCTTGCGATTGTAGCACCATCGGCAGCCGCGATCGAGTGCTAGAGTCGGAGGAGCATTGTCAAAGCTCGCATGACTCGCGACGATCTACATCGACATCGTCTTATCACGAGCAGTTTGAACTCAATCCGTGCACGAACTCGTTGATTGATCTGTTATCAGTCTTGTGGTCGCATCTGACCAACAATCTCGACTTCAGACCCAGTGATACTCACTTGCACGCAGCAGTTGTTGGGAACCCCATACGACACACGCGCCGACCGCGGCACTTGAGACTGCGGTCAGCTTGACATAGACGGAGAAGACAAAGAAACTTGAGCGACGACGACGACGACGGCGGCGGCGGCGACGAGACGAAGACGAGCTTGGAGGAGGTCCCTTGACGCGATCGAGATCCAGTAGCAGCAGCAGCAACAGCAGCGTCAAAGACACCCATGCTCGCAGGCGCGATCAAGCGTAGCGGCAGTACGGCCAGCGCACCGAGCCCGGGTAGCAGCCCCAGCGGCACTGTGGCCAACTCAACGAGCCCGAGTGGCAGTTGCGACGGCACTGTGGCCAGCGCCACGAACCAGGGCGGCAGGTCCAACGGCACTGCGGCCAGGGCAACGAGCCTGGGTGGCATCGCCACGACTGCTCCGCGTTCTCTTGGTTGTTGTCGCCTTCTTGGCCAGGCTCGCCACTAGCTGCCTCCATCGCTTCCATCGTCGGCGAGTCTGGCATGGCTTGCTCGAGCTGGCGCAAGTGGTGGTCTGCACAAGTCGTATCACACAGATCAAGTCAAGCACAGAGCGAGTATGCGTGTGAGTGTGAGCGAGGGTGTGCACTTCGAGGCGGCGCCATCGCATACACTCGATTCAGCAAGTGTGGAGATGGACGTACCGCCAGTGGTGCTGTCGACAGCAGCAGTCGCTGCAGCCGGGTCAGCGAGCGCGAACGCTGCGACCATGACGCCTACGATCACGAGCGCGCTCGACTTCATGGCTGGTCTTGGCAGATCGTCGGCCTTTCGAGTATGCGTGTGCGAGCGAACGAGCGAGAGAGGAGGCGAGGAAGCGAGAAGTGAAGGCGAAGCGACTTGAGCTGCTGCGTGCAAAAGCCCGAATGAGCTCACTGAAGTGGCCGACTCAAGTGGCACAGTTGCTGCTCATGAGCTCTCGCTCAAGGCGCATTGCTGTGCGCAGTAGACAACGTTCGAGTGTGCATTGATCCGACAGTTGCGCAGCACCTGCATTCTCAATGCGAGGCACTGCTTTTGAGCGTGCGCAACGGCGGCAATGACGATGGCGACTGCTACAAGCGCTCTGCCAGTTAGTTGACGCGTGCAGTGTGCCTGACCACGCACATCATCGGTTTTAAAGCACGCAGTAGCAACTGGTGGTAGTGGCACCACCACCAGTTAGTCTACACAGACAGCTTTCGTCTCGAGTCTCGAGCATCGAGTATTCGTACGACGAACAAGCATGGCACTATGACTCAACTGATTGTCGCCATCATGGCACTCTCGCTTTCGAGGTGCGTGCGAAACGAAACGGTACTTCTGCCACTTGCGAGCGACGTCCGAGACAAGCATACATACATACTACCGCCCGCTCGCAGCTACAGATGACGTGCAGCGTCTGCGTCGCATCGCGCACTCGACGACGCGTCTCAACACTGTTTTGCAAACGCACTCTCGCAGCAATGACGTATGTGTACACGATTGTCAAACTACCGCCATCAGAGTGATGGAGCGCCTTGTGCTGTTTGTATGTATTCCATGCGTTGCACTACGCAAGTGTGACATGGAACGTGACCAGAAGCACTACATGTGCTGAGACTGTTTGCTACCGCTGGACGACAACCGCTGCTGCTGCTGCTGCTGCTAGATGACAACCCAGTTTCAGATAAGCGACAAATACAATGTTTGGTGTGGAAAATCAACAATGCAGCAAATGTAAATGTTTCTTACTGTGCGGTACGAATCGAAAATGCAACATACGGTTCTTCCTCATATACATGACGCAAACACCAACGCCACAAACCAGTTGCGCGGCAAAACAAAATCAAAAAGGCAACAAATGCAAACATACACAAAATTCTACATGAGGAATGAGAATCAACACACAAATCATTAGGGCCACGCTTCCATCCCACCACTGCATCTACCCCTACAACCCACTCCAACTACGTAATCAGCTTGCGATTCTACTTCTTATACGCAAGATGAGTACAGTGCGCGCCAAAATGTTACGGACAGTGCGGAAAATTCATGAAAATCATTTTTTTCTCTTTCAAAAATGTGTTTGCGAGCGCGATTTTCTGCTCGCCGATAGTGCCGAATGAAAGCATTCTTGTGGTGAACTTTGGGCTTGGTTTGGCCAAGTGAAGCCGCAGGACGACCACAAGAACGTTCAGAGCCTATTCTAGGGCGCGACAAAAAGCAACGGACAGAGGCAAAGCAGGCGCTTGTGGGGGCAACCAGCTAGTAACAGCGCATGCAATCGTGAACCACACTAGGACGCTTGTGTGCCAAGATCTTGGCAGTGTCATTTTCGCATTGGGGGCAACAGAACGATGGCGCGAGGAGCTGGTCTGTCCGAGCTCGAGCAGGGTCAGGTTCTGGCGTACGCGAGCGTCAAGATGTCCACCCGCGACATCGCGAAGGCTATCGGCCGAGGCAAGAGCATCGTTCACGCGTTTCTGAAGAGCCCGGACACGCACGGCACCAAGAAGAGCTCGGGGCGTTCACGCAAGCTCAAGACCCAGACCTTACTCGACTCAAGCGCTACGCTCCGACCGGCGATTACTCAGCTCGCGAGCTTTGCACGGAGCTGTCGATTGACGCGAGCACGAGAACAGTCCAGCGAGAGCTCCAACGATGTGAGCACTTAGCGTACGTTAAAGCTAACAAGGCGCCGTTCATGACTCAAAGACACAAGGAGCAACGTGTTCAGTGGGTCGAGCGCCATCTCAACCAGCAAACGGACTGGAGCCGAGTGATCTTCTCTGATGAAAAGAAGTTCAATCTCGACGGCCCAGGCGGCTGCCACTACTACTGGTACGACTTGCGCAAGGACAAGAAGGTCGCGTGGAGCCGCCACTCAGGCGGAGGGTCAGTGATGGTGTGGGGTGCCATGTCGTCCAAGGGCAAGACTCAACTCGCCATCTTCCGCGGTAAGCAAGACGCAGCAGCGTACCAGGAGACACTCGACACGCATCTGATGGAACTCAGCGACGGCGTGCACAACGGGGACTACGTCTTTCAGCACGACAACGCGTCCATCCATCGGGCGCGGTCGACAACCGAGTTCCTGGCTGAGCTTGAGATCCCGACCATGGACTGGCCAGCGCTCTCTCTGGACCTCAACCCAATCGAGAACGTGTGGGGTTTGATGGTGAAACTCGTGTACAAGCACGGACGTCAATACACCAGCGTCAGCGAGCTCAAGGACGCTATCCTCGCCGCGTGGGACGACATCTCGGTCGAGCTCCTAGCGAAGTTGGCTGGCTTGATGACAGCTCGTTGCATCGCTGTTGTGCGAAGCAAGGGCGCCAAGATTGGCTACTAGATGTCTTGCAAGCTACAGCTAGTCACTGCATAGTCAAATACATCAACAACGCACGTGGTTGCCCCCACAAGCGCCTGCTTTGCCTCTGTCCGTTGCTTTTTGTCGCGCCCTAGAATAGGCTCTGAACGTTCTTGTGGTCGTCCTGCGGCTTCACTTGGCCAAACCAAGCCCAAAGTTCACCACAAGAATGCTTTCATTCGGCACTATCGGCGAGCAGAAAATCGCGCTCGCAAACACATTTTTGAAAGAGAAAAAAATGATTTTCATGAATTTTCCGCACTGTCCGTAACATTTTGGCGCGCACTGTACTCATCTTGCGTATAAGAAGTAGAATCGCAAGCTGATTACGTAGTTGGAGTGGGTTGTAGGGGTAGATGCAGTGGTGGGATGGAAGCGTGGCCCTAATGATTTGTGTGTTGATTCTCATTCCTCATGTAGAATTTTGTGTATGTTTGCATTTGTTGCCTTTTTGATTTTGTTTTGCCGCGCAACTGGTTTGTGGCGTTGGTGTTTGCGTCATGTATATGAGGAAGAACCGTATGTTGCATTTTCGATTCGTACCGCACAGTAAGAAACATTTACATTTGCTGCATTGTTGATTTTCCACACCAAACATTGTATTTGTCGCTTATCTGAAACTGGGTTGTCATCTAGCAGCAGCAGCAGCAGCAGCGGTTGTCGTCCAGCGGTAGCAAACAGTCTCAGCACATGTAGTGCTTCTGGTCACGTTCCATGTCACACTTGCGTAGTGCAACGCATGGAATACATACAAACAGCACAAGGCGCTCCATCACTCTGATGGCGG
Organism: Pythium guiyangense; assembly: GCA_003730235.1. Classification (NCBI taxonomy): domain Eukaryota; phylum Oomycota; class Peronosporomycetes; order Pythiales; family Pythiaceae; genus Pythium; species Pythium guiyangense. The sequence continues at coordinate 195,849 of QXDM01000083.1, read as the reverse complement.
TAGTTTGACAATCGTGTACACATACGTCATTGCTGCGAGAGTGCGTTTGCAAAACAGTGTTGAGACGCGTCGTCGAGTGCGCGATGCGACGCAGACGCTGCACGTCATCTGTAGCTGCGAGCGGGCGGTAGTATGTATGTATGCTTGTCTCGGACGTCGCTCGCAAGTGGCAGAAGTACCGTTTCGTTTCGCACGCACCTCGAAAGCGAGAGTGCCATGATGGCGACAATCAGTTGAGTCATAGTGCCATGCTTGTTCGTCGTACGAATACTCGATGCTCGAGACTCGAGACGAAAGCTGTCTGTGTAGACTAACTGGTGGTGGTGCCACTACCACCAGTTGCTACTGCGTGCTTTAAAACCGATGATGTGCGTGGTCAGGCACACTGCACGCGTCAACTAACTGGCAGAGCGCTTGTAGCAGTCGCCATCGTCATTGCCGCCGTTGCGCACGCTCAAAAGCAGTGCCTCGCATTGAGAATGCAGGTGCTGCGCAACTGTCGGATCAATGCACACTCGAACGTTGTCTACTGCGCACAGCAATGCGCCTTGAGCGAGAGCTCATGAGCAGCAACTGTGCCACTTGAGTCGGCCACTTCAGTGAGCTCATTCGGGCTTTTGCACGCAGCAGCTCAAGTCGCTTCGCCTTCACTTCTCGCTTCCTCGCCTCCTCTCTCGCTCGTTCGCTCGCACACGCATACTCGAAAGGCCGACGATCTGCCAAGACCAGCCATGAAGTCGAGCGCGCTCGTGATCGTAGGCGTCATGGTCGCAGCGTTCGCGCTCGCTGACCCGGCTGCAGCGACTGCTGCTGTCGACAGCACCACTGGCGGTACGTCCATCTCCACACTTGCTGAATCGAGTGTATGCGATGGCGCCGCCTCGAAGTGCACACCCTCGCTCACACTCACACGCATACTCGCTCTGTGCTTGACTTGATCTGTGTGATACGACTTGTGCAGACCACCACTTGCGCCAGCTCGAGCAAGCCATGCCAGACTCGCCGACGATGGAAGCGATGGAGGCAGCTAGTGGCGAGCCTGGCCAAGAAGGCGACAACAACCAAGAGAACGCGGAGCAGTCGTGGCGATGCCACCCAGGCTCGTTGCCCTGGCCGCAGTGCCGTTGGACCTGCCGCCCTGGTTCGTGGCGCTGGCCACAGTGCCGTCGCAACTGCCACTCGGGCTCGTTGAGTTGGCCACAGTGCCGCTGGGGCTGCTACCCGGGCTCGGTGCGCTGGCCGTACTGCCGCTACGCTTGATCGCGCCTGCGAGCATGGGTGTCTTTGACGCTGCTGTTGCTGCTGCTGCTACTGGATCTCGATCGCGTCAAGGGACCTCCTCCAAGCTCGTCTTCGTCTCGTCGCCGCCGCCGCCGTCGTCGTCGTCGTCGCTCAAGTTTCTTTGTCTTCTCCGTCTATGTCAAGCTGACCGCAGTCTCAAGTGCCGCGGTCGGCGCGTGTGTCGTATGGGGTTCCCAACAACTGCTGCGTGCAAGTGAGTATCACTGGGTCTGAAGTCGAGATTGTTGGTCAGATGCGACCACAAGACTGATAACAGATCAATCAACGAGTTCGTGCACGGATTGAGTTCAAACTGCTCGTGATAAGACGATGTCGATGTAGATCGTCGCGAGTCATGCGAGCTTTGACAATGCTCCTCCGACTCTAGCACTCGATCGCGGCTGCCGATGGTGCTACAATCGCAAGAACATGAACGCACTTGGCCGCCATGCTCAATGTGCGCACTCGCACCTCGATGCATACACACTTATAAGCGCATTCGAGTACGTTCACGCTCGCGTCACGAGCAAGTGCATCGACCGCGAGGTCGTTCGACAGACAAACAAAACCAAGTTGCTGATATGCTGAGTGTTTCAACCATCAAACGAACATCCAACACGAAAAGATGCTGCACTTCAAACGCTACGTTCACGCGAGTAGCTACCAACACTACCAACACACACACACATGGGCGATGTCTCTCACGCAACCAACCGTGCGCTGACCAAGCCGATGAAAGACCGACCGAGAGCGAGACCGATCGAGTCGGCATCTCGACCTCGCTCAGTAGTAACGCTGGCCGTAGAAGCGACGTCCGTAGTAGCTGCTGCCGTAGTAGCTACCGCCGCCACCACCGTACGGTGGGTAGTACCCACCGCCGTGTGGAGGATAGTAGCCGCCGCCGTACGGAGGATAGTATCCACCGCCGTAGGGCGGGTAGTAGCCGCCGCCGTAGCCCCAGTTCTCTTTCGGGTCGCCCACCTGCTTCTCTCCATTGGCGTCACCCTGGTTCGCACCAGCAGGTGGTGTCTGCTCCTGTTGTTGCTGTAGTTGCTGCTGCTGCTGCTGCTGCTGCGGTTGCTCATCCAAGCGACGCAAGTGCGTTCCTGAGACGCCAGTGCACAAGCAACATACACACAAGCAAACGACCACCAACACCAACACCGATCTGTCAGTACTGTGATCTTGCACTCTGCATTCCGTTGACTCGCAAAGACAGCAAAGCGCAGCTCACGACGACAGCACCAAACAGGCGCTGGCCGCGAGCACAAGCACGTACTAGTATATACTCACCTTCGTCAAGTGCCATGGCAGGCTCGATAGCCGCCAGTGCGGCGACAACAACGCCAGCGAGCACCAGCGCGCACGTCTTCATGGTCGACTGGAGTTGGCTCGGTGGGTGGTCCGTCTCCTTGTTGGTTGTGATATCGGCGCGTCTTCGCGTGCTCTTGAGACCTTGGGCCCTTGTGAACGCTGCTGATGTGTGTGTGCGTGTGAGCGGTCGACGCGATATTGCAAAGTGGCAAGTCGAGTCGAGAAGAGAGCTCTCTCTCTCACTCACTGCAGCTCTCACTGCAGCTGGGATACAAAACACTACTGCAATAGCCTAGCTTCTTGCTCGTGTATGCGTGTGTGTGCCAGTTGAGGTCTTGGTCGACCATGTCAATGTCGAGCCAACTGCCGTGTCGAGTTTGCTCGTGTGCGACGGGACGAGTCTGGCTGGCTGGTTGGTTGGTGCTCGAGTGCCTTGCGTGCTTGTACTCGACGCGACTCGAGACCATCGATGATGCATCCATCGACTGCAGAGTCCGAGGTCGAGAGAGCCTCACTTTGTACGCACGACAGTAGTACGCGCGACCACACCAGGAGCAGTACGTAGATCGATCGATACCTTGCACTCCGCTACGACTGTGCGTGCGTCGACACTGCTATCGCAACGCATAGCACCATCGCCAGTATCAATGTCGATACCCACATCTCGTGTGCGTCGGAATTGCTCAAGTGCTTGCTGTCAGTCCGTCAGTGCGTCCATCTCGAGTTCACTCGCATGCACAGAGACTCGACCAGAGCAAATGACGACAACAACGACAGTGATCGCAATGACATCCACGCCATCTCGTCCATTGACTTGATCAACCACACGCACAACAGTCGCATCGCTCGGTAGCGACTCGACACACGCACTCACTCGCTCACATAGATCAACTCACTCACTCGGTCGCTCACGCACTTGTGCGCTCTCGCTGCGTTGTGCACGCACTGCTCGCATCGAGCAAAGCTACCACATGCGGCAGCGCGGCCAGTTGCGCGAGCCAGGGTAGCACATGCGACCGCCTCCGCCGTAGCGGCAGCGTGGCCAGTTCCACGACCGAGGGTTGCACCGACCGCTCCACTGCTCGCCGCCGCCACCGTAGCCACCACCACCACCGCCACCGTAGCCACCGCCGCCGTAGCCACCGCCGCCGTAGCCACCGCCGCCGCCGTCATCATGCTCACCGCCACCGCCACCACCGCCTCCGTCACCACCGTTGCCGTCGCCACCTCCGTCGCCACCTCCGCCGTCACCGCCGTTGTTGCCGTCGTCGCCGTAGCCGTTTGCGAGTCCACGGAGCGCACGGTCTGCTCGTTGCGAGACACAGAGAAAGCATACAAGCAACAGACACGTACATGTATGTCAGAATGTGCGCCGTATGCACAGGTCTGTAGTCGTGTAGTCGACGTCTCAAGCCCAGCAAGAGCCCGGTACCATCCACCACATCCACACACACATCCGATCTGCCACACATCTATCTGGACATGCACACGCACCGTGAAAGCCGTCGCGCGCAGCCGCTTCTTTCCAGTACGCCTCGGCGCTCTCGACCGGGTTCGCTTGCTTCACAGCAGCAGCGTTCATCTCCATGTGCTTGGCGCACGGCTCTTCGGCAGAAGCCACGGACGCGAGCGCCAACGCGATCGTCGCAAACACGAATCCAGCGAGCTTCATTGTCGTCGTATGTCGCTCGTGCAGTGGTGTTCTCGTGGTCTCCGTGTCGACGGGTGTTGCTGCTGCTGTTGCTGGCACCACTGCAATCCGAAAGTGAGTGCGCTCCACGGCAACGCGATCGAGTGTGTTTGCCAGCACTGCTCACACGAGTCAGTTGGTCCGTCCGTCAACCGGCATCTCGGTCTTGCTGCAGCACTTGACTGTGCTGATGCCACCGTTAGTAGTAGGTGCTCACACCACATGCTCACATGCACATTCACAGTCGAGTCGCATCAAAGACTCGCTCCATCGTCGTGACGGACGTCCTATTCACGGCGACAGTTTGAGCTAACTGCCACACAAAGAGGTCTTCGACGGCGTCGACGCACAGCTCAGACGACGACGACGGCTTGTCTCGGCATCATCATCGACGCGCGCGTATCAAACGCTCGCACGCACGCACATCAACGGAAGCAAGGCGCGAACAACGCTCGCTCACTCACTGTCACTCTCGTCTCGCACGCATGGTCTCTGCATCGACAGTTGGCGCGACGACGGCAGTCTGCGCACTGTCCGACCAAGTCCGAAAGTACCGCACACGCATCGTCAGTAGCAACAGTCAGCACCATCCACTTCTTCTGCACACGAGTGACGAGAGAGGCTCGAACAACAGCCATGGCAGTCCGCCGCCGATCCCGACGCTGCTCCTCATGTGCTTGAAGGTGATCTCGGAGCGCTTTCGCTTGGACCCCAAGTCACAGAGCGTGCCGCGGCAGTTCCTCCCAGACGTCATGGCGCGCCTGCCGCTCGACCTCGACGTCTGTCTCTCGGCGCCAAACGTGAGCGACGAGAACTACTGGAAGCGCTGCTGCATGAGCAAGCTCGCGTGGCGCAACGTCCGGATCGAAGACCACGGACTCACGTGGAAGCAGCTCTTTCTCGAGAAGCACCTGCAGGACGTGCTCGAGGACTTTGACGCGAGCACGGGCGACCCGGACCACCTCGTCGACGTCGTCAAAGCGTGCCACGAGTTCATCTTCTCGCTCGAGATCACCCAGTTGCTGTCGCACCTCGATTTGAACGAGCTCTGCTCGCACCTGAAGCACCTCACGCGCCTGCAGCTCACGTACGGCGTCAAGCACATTGGCATGAAGTACGAGCGCATGCTCTTTGGCATGAAGATCTCGGACGCGACGAACCTCTCGCACATTGTCAAGAACACGCGGACGCTCACGACGCTCGCGCTCCCGAGCAACTTGCTCGACGACGACTTGCTCCGCATGATCATGACTGGGCTCGTCAAGAACAGCACGATCACGTCGCTCGACCTCTCGCACAACAAGCTCACGAACCACGGCGCGCGCTTGCTCTCGAAGCTCCTCGGACCAGACAGTGTCCTCACGACGCTGCGCGTGTGCGACAACCAGATCCACGCAGAGGGCGGGCGGTACCTCAGCCGCGGACTCAAGTACAACACGAGCCTCGTCGAGCTCGACTTGCGCTTGAATCGCCTCACGGACGACGGCGGCCGCATGCTCTTGGAAGGACTCGTGGACCACCGCGCGCTCGCAGTCCTGAACCTCAGCAGCAACATGCTCGGCTCCGAGACGACAGCCGCGCTCGCCGACATCCTCACGGACCCGCACAGCGCGCTGCGGTCGATCGATCTGAGCAGCAACGTGCTCAAAGAAGCCGACGGCGACGTCCTCGCGCGCGGTCTCCAGCGCAACGCGACCGTCGTGGCGCTCGACGTGCGGCAGAACGACATCCCAGTCGAAGCCGAGTGCCTCGTCACGATCGCGCAGAAGCTCCGCCGCAACGAAGTCGAGCTCAAGAGCGCCGTGCCGCAGTAGCAGCAGCAGTACCAATCAGTCAGTTGGTCGCGTACAGAGCACACTTTGGCTCTTGCTGTGGATGCTGGTGCTGCAGCGAGCGACAGCTGATGCACAGACATGCTATACATGACACGAGAGGGACTCGAGCGCTTCACAAGACTCACTACGTCTCTTGCCGCGCCGCGAGCAGCGCGTGGTTGATCGCAATGTACACGACTGCATCTTCGCTCGCTCTGTTGCTACTGCAGTCATCGCCATCGTCATTGTCTTCTCGTTGACTCGACGACGCACGCGCCGCCGGCTCGCACGATGCCACGAAGACCTGCTTCCTGACCATCTTTGCGACCCGACAGTGGCTCGCAATGTCCACAGTGTGGAACGGCGCGTCGAATGCGCGCACGAGCACGAGCGCTGTCGCGTGGGACTGCGCTGGTGCGGCTTCGTAGATGAGCAGCTCGGACGAGAACTTGGACCCGAACGCGACAAAGTACCCGCGCGTCCACAGGTCGCAGAACACACGCAGACGCGTTGTTTGTATCGGAGCTGAGCAGTCAGAGGTATGTGCGCAGTGATAGTGAGCAAGGTAACGCGTCAGTCAGTCTCGATCACCAGCAAGAGAAGCAGCAGCACAGAGAGGCTCTGCTTACAGACAGACATGACTGAATGGCTCACGTACACAGTGTCAGTCGGTGCTGCTTGGATGGACCGATCGGTGCTGATGCGCGCGCAGTAGAAGGTCGCTGCACTGCGTCCAAGAGCGCTCGAGTGAACGCATGCGTGTCAACTTTGCTGTGGTGCAGCGCGAGGAAGCCGTAGCAGAGTCCGACGTAGATCTCTTCGAGTCGCAGTCGCAGCACTGTGGCGCTAGACACCGCGCTGCTTGTGTTGTGAGCTGCTTTGCTTGGTGTGGATGCGCCATTCGTGCTTGTGGCTTTGGTTGCGTGCTCTGTGTCGTCGTGACCGGAGTGTGTACTGACTGATGTTGCTGCTGCTGCCACTGGTGTCACTGGCGATGAGAGCACGAGCACGGCTGCTTCACGGTCGACTACAGCGCCGACGAGCCGATGCGTGTGCGTGAGCAAGTGCACGTGCGCAGGCTCGCGCACGACTGCAACCACGCTCGCAGTTGACTCGCCATCCCACGCGAGCTCTGCCAGAGCAACAGCCGACGCAGCAGCAGCAGTCGTCGTTGTCGTTGTCTCGCATGCTGTTGAGGTCTTCTTGTGCTTGAGCATCATGGTCTATTGTTTTGGAGACATCACTCTCTGTGTTATTGTTTGCGAGCGTGAAGAAAGTGAGTATCACTGTACAATAGGGACATGAGCCTACATTAGACGACTTGAAGCAAAAATGATGAGTCGACGATTCGTGTGGCAATATGTGAAACAAACACGCGTTCAAGTACGCAAATCTATCTTTCTGGTCGTGCGCTCGCGGTTTGTATCCAACCACAGGAAACACACTTCACGACCACCACGTTCAAACTTCACGTTCAAAACGTGCTTCCAAAGACACTCGAGAGCATACATTGATCAAGATCAAGATCGCGCACGACGTGTTGTTCCTGCTGTTGTCACACTTGCATTCGCACCACCACACTCAAGAAGAGCAACGCACTCGTCGTCGTCGTCGTTACTGCGAACATGCCGCCGTCCGACGAAGAGCCCGTGCTCGTTGAGGCCGTTGCGCCAGGGTCGCCGACGTCTGCGCCGGCTTCTCGGCACGATGAACAGTCGTTGATGTCATTGTTGACGCGTACAAGAGCTACTGTTGACACATTCGCACGTGAAAGCACTCCTTTTTTGATCCATGGGTTGTGTTTTGTTGCAGCAACATTGAGCGAGTTGATCCAGTTGTTTTGCCGCGCAACTGGTTTGTGGCGTTGGTGTTTGCGTCATGTATATGAGGAAGAACCGTATGTTGCATTTTCGATTCGTACCGCACAGTAAGAAACATTTACATTTGCTGCATTGTTGATTTTCCACACCAAACATTGTATTTGTCGCTTATCTGAAACTGGGTTGTCATCTAGCAGCAGCAGCAGCAGCAGCGGTTGTCGTCCAGCGGTAGCAAACAGTCTCAGCACATGTAGTGCTTCTGGTCACGTTCCATGTCACACTTGCGTAGTGCAACGCATGGAATACATACAAACAGCACAAGGCGCTCCATCACTCTGATGGCGGTAGTTTGACAATCGTGTACACATACGTCATTGCTGCGAGAGTGCGTTTGCAAAACAGTGTTGAGACGCGTCGTCGAGTGCGCGATGCGACGCAGACGCTGCACGTCATCTGTAGCTGCGAGCGGGAGGTAGTATGTATGTATGCTTGTCTCGGACGTCGCTCGCAAGTGGCAGAAGTACCGTTTCGTTTCGCACGCACCTCGAAAGCGAGAGTGCCATGATGGCGACAATCAGTTGAGTCATAGTGCCATGCTTGTTCGTCGTACGAATACTCGATGCTCGAGACTCGAGACGAAAGCTGTCTGCGTAGACTAACTGGTGGTGGTGCCACTACCACCAGTTGCTACTGCGTGCTTTAAAACCGATGATGTGCGTGGTCAGGCACACTGCACGCGTCAACTAACTGGCAGAGCGCTTGTAGCAGTCGCCATCGTCATTGCCGCCGTTGCGCACGCTCAAAAGCAGTGCCTCGCATTGAGAATGCAGGTGCTGCGCAACTGTCGGATCAATGCACACTCGAACGTTGTCTACTGCGCACAGCAATGCGCCTTGAGCGAGAGCTCATGAGCAGCAACTGTGCCACTTGAGTCGGCCACTTCAGTGAGCTCATTCGGGCTTTTGCACGCAGCAGCTCAAGTCGCTTCGCCTTCACTTCTCGCTTCCTCGCCTCCTCTCTCGCTCGTTCGCTCGCACACGCATACTCGAAAGGCCGACGATCTGCCAAGACCAGCCATGAAGTCGAGCGCGCTCGTGATCGTAGGCGTCATGGTCGCAGCGTTCGCGCTCGCTGACCCGGCTGCAGCGACTGCTGCTGTCGACAGCGCCACTGGCGGTACGTCCATCTCCACACTTGCTGAATCGAGTGTATGCGATGGCGCCGCCTCGAAGTGCACACCCTCGCTCACACTCACACGCATACTCGCTCTGTGCTTGACTTGATCTGTGTGATACGACTTGTGCAGACCACCACTTGCGCCAGCTCGAGCAAGCCATGCCAGACTCGCCGACGATGGAAGCGATGGAGGCAGCTAGTGGCGAGCCTGGCCAAGAAGGCGACAACAACCAAGAGAACGCGGAGCATTCGTGGGGCTGCTACCCAGGTTCGTGGCGCTGGCCGCAGTGTCGCTGGGGAGGCGGCGGTGGAGGCGGCTGCTACCCTGGTTCGTGGCGCTGGCCACAGTGCCGTTGGGGCGGTGGTGGTGGTGGTGGCGGCGGCTGCTACCCGGGCTCGTGGCACTGGCCGCGCTGCCGCTACTGGTAAGCGCTCTCGCGCTCGCGTCCGCTCGTGCTTGCTCGATCTCGAACGCATCAAGAGACCCCGCCCAAGCTCCTCTTGTTCTTCTTCTCGTCGCTGCCGTCGTCGTCGTCGTCGCTCCTTCTTTGCTCTCCGTCTTTGTTCAGCCGAGCGCAGTCTCAAGTGCTGCAATCGGCGTACGTGCCGTATGGGGTTCTCTACTGCAATGTGTGAGCGAGCGTCGTTGAGTCTGGACTCCAAGCAGTCAGTCAGTGTCTGAGAGTGCCTCGCGAGTCAGATAACAGACCAGTCAACACGTTCATTCGTCTCTCGTAGTCGGTTGGTTGGATGGTTGGATGGTTTGGTTCTCTGTGCGGCACTACTACGCTGCATTGGATCGTAGTTGATGGTGTGCATACGCATGCGAGCTGTGCTTGTCGCTCGACAGTTGCGCTGTCTCCACTAGGTCGCGGGTGCTGGTTCACTCGATCTTGAGCACTTCGATCTCAAAGATCAGCGTCGAGTTGGGCTGGATCGTACAGAGCGTGTGGGTTAAGGAGACCAGCACGGAGAGAGAGCGCGTCGTGCATGTACACACAAGCAGCAGTGACGCAAGACAAGATGCAACAAGAGAGAGAGAAGGATATCCCCATGCTGGGAAGCCGCGTGCGCCGTACGCGTAGTCGGGCGAGCACGTGAGCCGCGCCTTCTCGCCGAGCTTCATGCTCAAGACGCCTTCGTCCCAGCCCTTGATCACCTGCCCGAGGCCGACTTGGAACGCGAATGGCTCTTGCCCTGGGTCCTGCGTGCTGTGTGTGCGTGTGTGCATGTGTTTGTGTGCACGCTGAGGTGTCAGCGCACGGACACTCACTTACACTGTCGCGTGCGTTCGTAGCGCGAGACGCACCTCCAGAACTTCTTGGACAGGTCGTTGTCTTTGCCGTAGCCCGTGCAGTGCACCGTGACGTTCGCGCCCTTTGTCGGCGTCGCGCCGCTGCCTTCCGCGAGGATCTCCTTCGTCACGCCCATATTGCTCTGCTCTTCCTTGCTGCTCTGCTAGATCTTGTTGGTTGTCAAGGTTACTCGGTATCGGTTTGAAAAGGTGTGGTGTCTGCCACATGAATAATTCTCATCAAAACCAAGTCCACGCTACAATACATAAACCAACATACAGATTGTGCTTTCGGCACATAGTGAATCTCTGCGTCTTCGCCACTCTCTCTCGCAAACGCGACGCCCAAACGCGGCGTGTTCTTGATACAAAAACGCTGTTGTTGCTGCGGAGCACGTGGACGACGAGCACATCAGCACCACCGACCGATCGATCGACCTTGCCATGCTCGCCGTGCCGCTCGAAAAGTGGGCGGCCACGCGCCTCGACGCACTCGGCGTCGACAGCGTCTTTGCGCCGTACATCGTCGCGATGCTCGCAGACGGCGACGCGCTCGACGACCCGGACGACGTGAAATTCAACATCCACCAGGTCCTCATGGGCTGGCTGTCGCCGGAAGACGAGGTACGTTGCGCACATGCATCGGACAAACAAACAGACAAGCAAGCAAGCAAGGCGACATGCAAAGGACACGACCCACTTGCTCACACACACACACAACTATGGTGCGAGCAGGACAAAGCGCACGAGTTTGTCGACGACCTCGCCAAGTTCTACGCGAACCCGTCGCTGCTCGCAGCCGACGACGCTGCTGCACAGCGCATGGCAGCAACTGCGGCGAGCGACGACGACGGCGTCGACGACGCGTTCATGAGCAAGATCGCAGAGAGCATCATCAATGACGACGACGACGAGGAGGTCCAGCAGCGCCGGCCGCTCAGTACGATGCGCAGTGCAAGTAGCAGTCGCGTGCTCTTGCAGACGCGCAGCAGCAGTGCGCTCGGCTTTGACGACATATTGGCAGAGGACGGCGAGCTCAAAGCCGACGCACCGCTGTTTGTCCCAGGCACATCGGTACGTCCGTGTCTGCAGCCTCGAGCGCGCCTCGTAGACGCTCTGGCGTCTGCAGTGGCATTCGACTCAGCCGCTGTCCCACGCCAATGGCTCTCTTGTGTGGACGTGCGCGTAGAAGTACACGCCGCCGAATAGCACTGGCGACGACGAGAGCAACAGCGACGACGAGAGCGCTGGCGTGTACGGCTACGACCCGAGCGACGTCTTTGACAGCGTTGGCCATGGGAATGGCGCTGGCGATCTCGGCAACGGCGTGTACGCGTCTGGCGACGGCGTGAACGACGACGGCGCAGACGACGAGGACGGCGACGAGACGGGCGATGCGCTCGCAGACGAAGAGAGCTTCTTCTGGTCGGTCGCATTCGAGGTGCGCTCGCTTGTTTGGCTGTGTGTGTGTGGCTTGAGCCCAGCGCGTGCTCGAAGTGACTCGCACTCACGCTCTCGCTCTGTACTGGCGACTGCGTCTGCAGCTCGTCGGCCACTTACAGCTCAAGTTCCCAGACATTGATCCTGCGCGCCTTGGCGACTTGCTCCGCCTCGTGGCGCTCGATGTGAACAAAGCGCACGCGGTGCTGAAAGCGACGCTCGAGCGCGAGGCAATGGGGACGGTCCAAGTCTGCCGCCACTACCTCGCAGGCGACTGCCGACGCGCTGACTGCATGGTACGTCGCGCTCCTCTCGTACTGTAGTCTATCGTCAGCCAGTTGGTCCTCACACGGCTCGCTTGTGTGCTAGTTCCTCCACGAGACGCACGCGATCACGTGCCGCTTCTGGCTCCGCGGCTCGTGTCTCCAGGGCGAGCACTGCGTCTTCTCGCACGACTTCACCGAGTACTACAAGCTCAACGACGACGCGCTCGCGCGGCGCGACTACGACAGCGAAGACGAGCTCGACGACGACGCAGCGCTCGTGCTCAACTTTGAAGCCGAAGACATGTTTCCGTCGCTCCAAGCCGGCGCGAGCGGTCCACCGCCGCCGTCGTACGCATCGCCAAGCGACCCAAACAACAGCAACGCGAGCATCTCGAGTCTCTCGATGAACTTTGCTCGCGCAGTTGCGCTCCAGCCCGCTGCGCCACCACCGCCGCCGCCGTCTGCGTCGAGCGACTACTCGAATGGCTACGGACCTGCAAGTGCACGACGCGTCGCCGCGCCGCCGCAGCGTCCGCTGTACCACAAAGACGTCTACAGCAACGGGCGGTGGGTCTCGACCGGCACGGCCGTCGCGTCGCAGTACCTCGAGCTCCGTGAAGAGGCGTATGAGCTCGCGTGCGCACGAAATAAGTGCTTCATGGGCGCGACGCAAGCGTATCGAAGGTCCGTTCTCTATCTCTGTATGTGTCGGGGACGCGCTGTCTCCAACTCAGTAGCTCACAAACGCCATCGTCTCTCTGTCTCGCTTGCGGCTGCTGCTATCAGTGGGAACAAGGCGCTGGCCAAGAGCCTGTCGAAGCAAGGCCACGACCTGAACGCGCAGATGAAGCAGTGCCACTTTGCCGCTGCGCAGACGATCTTTGAGGCGCGCAACACGACGAGCCAGCTCTACAACGACCGCGTCATGGACCTCCACGGTCTCCACGTTGCCGAAGCTGTCGAGCTCCTTGCGCACATGCTCCCGACGCTCGCAGACGAAGGGCTCGAGCACATGTACCTCGTCACGGGCTCGGGGCACCACTCGAAAGGACCGCAAGGGAATGCGCGCTTGCTCCCAGCAGTCGAGCAGTTCCTCGTCGCAGAGGGGTACCAGTTCACGCCCGTGGCCGACAACCGAGGGTACGTCGGCATGCTCATGGTCGATCTCCGGTGGTAGCACTCGCAGGACAAGACAAGACAAAGAGCAGGAGGAAGATGCGAGAGCTCCGTCACAAATGGGCGTCGACGAGCTCTCGCAGCGCGTGTGTGGATGTGTGAGTGTGTGGAACGAGCGAGCGAGTGATCAGGTGGGGCAGGACACAGGAGACAGCGGACAGCAGCGACGACTAAGGGCAACAGACAGACAAACACGTGAGCAGCCGACGGGTCTTGCGTCTTCTCGTTAACTTATGCGGTCCGGCGACCTCACGCTCTCTCTCCTACTACGTCCTACTACTCTCTTCTACGACCTCCTACTACCTCTTTAGACTACGACTAGGTCCACACGCACATACGCTCTCGATCGCTCTCGTCCGCTTCTTATGCGTCCGTGGCGTCGTCTGCGCCAATGTGACTGATGTGGAAGCGGATGATGTCGTCCAAGAGACTGTGCTTGCGCTTTGGCGGCCGCGCAGCCGCTGGACTCGCAACGTCGTCGTCGTCGTCTTGCAGCAAGAGCGCGAGCATGCTCTCGGTCTGGAACGTCAACGCGCCAGTCGGCGATGCAGCGGTAGCACCAGGCAGTGACGCACGCAACGGATCTACTGCGTCCTCGTCGTCGCTAATGTCTTGATCGAGCATCGCAACGAGCGCGTCGAGCTGGTCGCCCGTCACTGGCGGCACGAGCTCGTCGTCGCCGCCGCCCGAGCTGTCGTACTCGTCGCCGGACGAGCTTGCGCTGTAGACACTCCCGCCGCCGTTGCTGCTAATGCTGTTGCTCGCTGCTCTGCGCGTCGCAGGCACGTCGACGTTTGCGTGGTGGCCCTTGATGTGGCGATTCAAGTTCCCTGCCGTGCTGAAGGTCTTGCCACACGCGGGCACGGGACAGACGTGTACGGGGATCCCGAGGTGGAACTTCATGTGCTTCTCGAGCTTGTTCTCGCTTCGGAACGCGCAGATGCAGCCGTCGACAGGGCACTTGAGCGGCTTGACTGGACCGTGCAAGCGCTTGTGGCGCGACAGGTTCCCAGGCGTGCTGAAGCGCCGGCCGCACGTCTTCACAGGGCAAATGTGCTGCTTCCGGCCGCTGCTGTCGCGATTCCGCGCGTCGCCGTATCGCAAGTACGCGTAGTGCTGCAGCAGCTCGCGGTCGATCGTGGTCGTCGGTGACAGCGCCGTCGGTGTTAATGGCGCTGGTGCTTTGAGCGACGGTGCTTGGAGCTGCTGCGTGGCTGGCGGAACGACCATCGGCGAGTTGGCACCGAGCATGGCGTACTTGGCGGTGGCGGCGTCCATGGTGTTGCGATTGCACGTGGTCGTGGATGTTGTGAGTGTTGTGGTGGGGGTGATGCTGGCGATGCGCATGCAGAGCATCCGAGCGGCGGGCGAGTGCGTCTCAAGCGTGTTGCTCGAGTCGCGCGAAACTGGAAATGAGGTGAGCGAGTGTGAGCGCGCTCCTGCTGGTTGCTGGTCTGCTGCTGCGGCTCGGTCAGTCGTGGTCACGCGAACGGGCGAGCGACGGAGCTGAGTCGGTCCGCCTCTGAGAAAAAAGCCCGCGCCAATTCAGAACCCTCGGTGTGCCTGCCTGCTTCGAGCGAGACTGGCGCTCTGATACATTGCGTGTTTGGTCCGAGAGCGGGGCGAGCAGTTGCGAGCGAGCGTGTGACACCGCGACGTCCGCGTGTGCATGTGTGGGTGTACCATTGCCAAGAGCGATCATCGACGAGAGCAGGACCGCACTTGAGGCGCGATGGCAAGCACATCGAGCGCTATCGCTGCTGTTGGTGTGCCGACAATCCGATCGAGCGTTCATGCGAAGTGACACCAAGCAAGCCGGTTGAGCCAGGCGCGCGAGGCGAGATTCGAGCACAACCTACATTTAAACCTGCAGCAACGGTAGGTGAGTCAGGTAGAACTAGAGTCGAGATAGAGAGGCTGCAGCCGCTCTACAGCGTGTAGCTAGACCTACAGTCTCAACCTACATGCCTAGCTCGACCTGGATCTCTCCATGAGCCAGGCGCCAGCAGATCCAGCTTGACCTGGCAGGTGTCCGCCCTCGCTCGCTCGCTCACTCGTCGACACTTGCGCTAAACAAGGCAGCTTAGCTCACCTCACGTCGAGGTCAATGCTGTCAGGCTTGCGTTGCTTCGAGACGCGCTCGCTTGAGCTGCTTGCTTGCTTGCTTGTTTGTACACCGAACGGGCTCTCTTGCTCGCTCACTCGCTTGCTTGCTTGACTCGCTCGTTACCCACGACCACCCAGCACCGCGGCGTCGGCGACATCCCGCCAGGGTCTCTGCTTGGCAGGTGCGAGCACTCTATGGTCGCGAGCGAGTACTATGCTCGTGTGAGCTGGTGCCTCCTGACTGCGTCTCCTCACCTTCGGTGTCGAGCTCGTTCTCAGCGCTTCAGCCGCAACGTGTTACCCTGCGACGCGCACCGAACAGCCATCACCACCACCACCACCACCACAAGCATCAGCATCACCAGGAGCAGCTCATGCGCTGTCGCTGACTTGCACCGAGCGCTCGAGCAGCGGGAGCTCGAGCGTCGAAAGCAAGTGTCGAGAACGGGTGTGAGATCGTCTCCAGAATCCAGCTCTCGCCTGCGCGCTGGACACGCAGCGAGCACGTTCGAGCGCGTTCGAGAAACCAAGCAAGTGCGTGTCCTTGAGCGCTCGATGAGCAACGCTCGGAAGCTGCGTTCCACTCGGTGCTCGAGCGGGCTGAACCTCGAATGTGGCGTTCGACATCGACATCGACATCGAGACCGTCACATGCACGACGGAGGTCATGCTCGTACGCTTGCTCGGGCATAACGGGCGTATGTGCTTCGGAAGGTAACGGCGCGATCGAGCGATGCCACTCGCGTCAAGGACGTTCGATGCCGCCAGAGCTCAATCGAGCAAGTCGAGATGACGCGATTGTACTGGAGCAAGCGCGTCGGGAGGCGCAAAGTTGTCGTCGAGCCACCGCCGCTGCCGCGCGGCACGCAACACGAGGTCGAATACTCGGCGCACCAGGCGCTGCTCGGGCGACCTGTGTCGCCGCACCTCACTGTCTACAAGCAGTCGATTCCCGCGGTCGCGTCGATCACAAGTCGCGTCTGCGGCATTGCGCTCTCGCTCGGCTTTGGCGCCGCGGCAGCAGCAGCGAGCGCAGGGCACGACATCCCGTCGCTGATCCACCGCGCACAAGACGTCGTGCCCGGCTTCGTCTACGTGTCCAAGTTTGCGGTCGCGTTTCCGCTCACGTACCACTGGCTGGCAGGCGCGCGCCACTTTGTACGTTGCTTGGTCGAGAAGCAGCGCAAGGCTGCTGCTGTTGCTTGGGTTCTGCGAGTGATGTGTGTTTGCCATTCCAAGAGATGAACTTGTGTGCTTGATTTGTACTTTGTGCCTGCTGCAGCTCTGGAACAGCCAGCCAGACTTGATCAACATGCGCTTTGCACCGCGCTCGAGTGCTGCAATGCTCTCAGCAGCAGGTCTCTTTGCGATCGGCGCGACAGCGTACTCGATCAAGACGCCAGTTCAGGCATCGCCGCCGCTGCACCGACGCTCGCAATGAACTTGAGCGCTTGTCGAATACGACGACGGCAATGTCCACAGAGCGAGAGCAAGAGAGACTGCATCTGTAGTGCTATCAAGAGCGTTCATCTGCTGTCGCTTGGTGTCAATCGCACTGCACTTGAGTCTGAGAACTTGACCATCTGATGCTCATGCGTTTCCCTCATATTCATCACTATCAATACATTGCCAGCCGTGTTTCTCGGTAACCGAGTAAGCACTGTCCCCTGACCAAACGTGCGAGCGCCACAAACGCGACGAATCCGCCTACAGACACATACACGCGAGGATGCAGGTGACGACCGGACTCCGCCGCGCGGTGGCGCTCAGCTCGCGCGTGCAGAGCCAGCGCCGCTTCGGTGGCTCGCTCTCGAAGAACAAGCACATCGAGGTGCGTCTGCTTATGTGTCTACGTATCTCTGTGTATGCAGCACACACTGTCGATACCGAGCGCATGACATGGACCACCGGCACCCTTGCTTCTCGCTCTCTTTGCACGTCGATATGCGCGTGAGTAGAACTACAGCAACTGGCGTGGTGACTCGGAGAAGCGCTTCAAGTTTGACGGCGACTTCTTCACGTCGATGGCGGCCTGGGGTGTGATCCCGTTCACGCTCTACTACGTCATTGCCTCGGGCGA
The DNA here is from genome assembly GCA_003730235.1 of Pythium guiyangense. NCBI lineage: Eukaryota > Oomycota > Peronosporomycetes > Pythiales > Pythiaceae > Pythium > Pythium guiyangense. The sequence goes on along the minus strand of QXDM01000083.1, from coordinate 178,392 downwards.
GCGCGTACGTCTCTCTTCTGTCTCTCGACTGCCCTCTCTTGCGTCGATCGCTCTCCCATGCATCGAGAGTCGCGACGTCCTACACCATGCGCCACCAAGACGACGCACACACACTCAGTCACTCACTCACACTTGTGTGTCTTGTTCTCCTTTGGTTTGTGAACAGCGCACGCGCGACGCGAGCAACGGCATCCCCGACTCGTTCCGCCAGTAAGCACGCCGGGCGCGATCATCATCGCCCAGGACGCAGGCAAGCAGGACGCGAGAGAGACGAGAGACCGAGAGACAGTGAGACGACGCGCGCGCGTAGAGCCATCTACAGCTGGAGCTCGAACACGAGCCGCTCGCTCGTTGCAATGAACGCGCTATTGATCTCTTGCATCGTCCATCGCTCTCGCTCTTCTCTTCACTTGCTTGGATCTCTGCTTGTTGCGGTCGTCCATGCGCTTGCGACTGCGTCGTGACAGTCCTGTGAGTGAGCAGTGTTGCCTCATGATGCTCTTGGCCACTTGGTCATTAGACTCGTATTCTGATAGTGATAAAACAAAGGGTACCAAATGAACATGGCGTCTCAACGAAGCAGCGCCATGGACGACGCCATCGTCGCTGCGTTCTACGCGCGCGTCGTGAGCCGCGTCTGCGCAGGCTTTCGCGAGCGAGACCCGACTGGCAACGCAGACGTCGCCGCGCTGCTCGAGCAGGTGTGCGTGCGATGCAGACACGACTTGGTCGCAACGAACGAGGTGGACGAGACGCCGCGACTGACAGCGTTGTGCCTGGTTGTTTGGACTTGATCTGCTCAACTGCGATGATCAGCAATGGCGCGACCGCATCGAGTGCTACACAGGCGTACCGGTACCAGTTCACGGCGATGCGCCACTCGTAGCTCCAGCGAGCGACGTACTCACAGAAGACGCAGCAGCGCAGCCGAGCAACGGAGCTCCGCCCAGCTACGCTCAGACACACATCACTGGCGCGCCTGCAAGTCAACAGGACACCATAGGCACTCGCATCGTACGAAGCGCTGCAGCGCATTGATGAGTATCGTGCTGCGTGTGGTTGCGAGTGAAGCGCTCACGTTGTGTGGCTTTGGATGTGAACAGGCAGCCCCAGGCACGCGACCGCGCTCGGTCTTTGCGCAACTCGTACGTTCGCACGCATTGGATCACGAAGCGCTCGTGCAGACACTAGGACTGACAGATTGGCTTCTGTCGTGCATTGGCAGCTCGGCGAGAAGCGCAAGCTCAGCCAACTCGATGGCGCAGATGGCGACGACGATGACGGCAGTGAGAGTGACGCGAGCCGCCGTCGCCAGGACATAAGAGCAGCACAAGCACGAGCTGAACCGAGTGACGCGCCATCAAGTGACGACGAACGCGAGAGAGAGCGCAGTCGCTTGAATCGCGCGCTCACGACGCCGAGTAGCGAAGTCGCTGCGCTGCTCGCGCCAGTGTGGGGACTGCCCGTGAGCGCCTTCCCGACGCAGCTCTCGAGTCAGTACGTGCAGTTCCGGTATCGCGCCAAGCAGCGCGACTTCCTCGGCCGCGTGACCGCCGCCGTGCTCACGCTCACGCGCGTGCTCGCGCCGCGCGACGCAGTGCGACCTGGACACGTTCTGTGGCTCTACGACACGAACGTCTTTGCTGCGACCGAGCGCAAAGGCGTCGTAGTTGAAATCGTGCGTGTCGAGTCCGACGCGCTGGTCGTGAACCTCCCTGACAGCACGACGTGCACAGTCGATCGAGCGCATGTCCAGCGCTTCTACGAGCGCATCGTCCGGTCTGGGACGCTCAAGATCACTTCGTCGTAGTCGTTGAGAGTACAACGCTGGTAGTGACAAAATCAAGGTATTGGACTACTTGAAATTTGTATGGTCTTGATTCACAAGTTTGTTTGTGGTAGTGCGAAAAACAAGGGACAACTAATTTGGCAATTTACTGTCCATGTATTGTCCATGATGAGCCCATGATCGATGCTCAGAGCACTCAGCCGCTGAGGACGACGATGACAACAAGCTCATGCGCCTCGCATCGATGCAAACGATGCACACGATGCATCGCGCGCTCGGCTGCGGTGTCGAGGATGACAATTCCCAAGCGCTATAGCCTGCCTCGCTTTGTCCTGAAGCGCTGTGGCTCTCTCATTGACGCAGTCTCACATTTGCTACACCCAACGACAGCAACAAGCGCAACAGCATCATGGGCGTCACCGTGCTCGATAGTAGCTGCGGGTCGCCTGCAGTCGAGCAAGACAAGGTCGCGTTCGAAGGACTGCTCACGTACGAGAGCCGCGGCGGCGTGTGGAAAGAGCGCTGGTTCGTGCTCGACTCGGACCGCTGCGCGCTCGTCAAGTGCGCGACGTCGACTCGCCAGCGCTCGCGATCGTACAACAGCGTCCTGGGCGGCGACGTGCTCATCAAAGACGTCCAGCCACTGCGGCGACTCTCGGTCGACGCACAAGCACTGAACGACGCACCAAGCAGCAGTAATGACAGCGCCAGCACAGGTTTGGCAGTCACGGCACAGAACGGCGCGCAGCTCCGGTTCCGCACACCGTCGATCGACGACGAGACGCAGTGGCTCGCAGCAGTCGCGAAGCTCTCGAGCGGCTTCACTGCCGGCGTTGGCGCTCGTCTCGCCGAGCGCGAGCTCCTCGCGGGCAAGTTCTCGCTCGTGCGCGAGCTCGGACGCGGCGCATCGGGCATCGTGTCGCTCTACACGTGGCAGGGCAAGCCGTTCGCGATCAAGAAGTTCGTGCCGCAGAAGGCGCGCGGCATGCCGAACCGGCGCGTCGCCGTGCCTGGCGCCGGGCAGCTCGAGCCCAACAGCACTCCACCGGCCTCGAACGCGTCGATCCCCGACGACATTCGGCGCGAGATCGCGCTCCTGAAGAAAGCGAGCGCTTTGCCGTACGTGATCCAGCTCTACGACGTGATCGTGGACCCGGAGCACGGCCAGTACTACCTCGTGATGGAGTACATGGGCGGCGGCGCGATCGCCGAGTGGGACGCTGAGCGCAAGTGCTACGTCAGTACGAAGCAGACCAAGAGCATGAGCTTGCTCGACGAAGCAACGGTACGGCGGTACACGACGCACTTGCTCCTTGGGATCCAAGCGCTCCATCGCAATCGCCTCTGCCATCGCGACATCAAACCGGAGAACCTCATGGCCACGGACGACCGCGCGACGTGCAAGATCGGCGACCTCGGCGTTGCGCACTACTTTCGCGAAGACGCAAACGGCGAACTCTGTGAAGAAGAAGATGTCCAAGCGATCGAGCTCTGGGACATTGACAGCGCCGACGCAGCGACGCGAGCGGCGCGGCGGAGCAGCATCGACAACGCAGTTGATCGCCGCCGCGGGATGCTCAAGTCGACAAAAGGGACGTACCAGTTCCTGCCCCCGGAAGCGCTCAGCGGCGACGCGTTCTGCGGCTTCAAAGCCGACGTCTGGTCCATTGGCGTGACACTCTACGCGCTGTCGTTTGGGTACTTGCCGTTCTACTCGAACGACCTCGTGCAGCTCTTTGAGAAGATCGAGCGCGATCCTGTTGTCTTCCCGCTCCACTGCCAAGACGACGCGCTCAAGGACTTGCTCCGTGCGATCCTGGAGAAAGACCCGGCGAAGCGCATCACGGTCGACGCGATCCTCGCGCACCCGTGGCTCCACCGGAACGTGAACACGAAGGCGCTGAAGAGCCAAGTGCGCGCGCTCAAGCGCTCGGGCTCGCTCACAGTCGCAGACCACGACGTCGGCGCCGCCGTGTCGGTGCTCCAGCGCCGCTTCAACGCTGTGAGTCTTGCGCTCCGAGGCGACAGTCTCCACGACGTCGCAGACGCAGCTCGCGCGTCGCTACATGCACCGGTAAGTGCTGCCGCAAGCTCGCAGTACGTACCGCGGCCGATCGCGTCCGACCACGCAGAGCTGCCCAAGTGGCTCCTGCGCGACACGACTGTGCTCGCTACGCAGCTCCACTACGACTGGTGCCGCGCCAAGTACATGGACGGCTGGCGCCACGGCCCGGAGCGCGACGACGCTGCTCGCGTCCACCCGTGCTTGCTCCCAATGCGCGAGCTCCCAGACGACGAACAGGCAAAGAACGTCCGGTGCGTCGTTGAGACGATGCGGTGCGTCGTGGCGCTCGGGTGCCGCTTGAGTCCACCGAAGGAGCGCCGCGGAGTCGACCGCGAGCCGCTCCAGACCGACAGCGTGACGCTGTCGTGGGAGATGCTCCTGCTCATTGACTTGCTCGCAGAGAACTCGCACGAGGTCTGGGCCGACGGGTACGTCCGCGCAGGTTGGACACTCGGTGACAACTTTGACGCCACGCGCAAGTGCCACCCGTCGCTCAAGCCGTACATGGCGCTCGACGAGCACGAGAAAGACCTGAGCCGCGCAGCCGTCAGCTCCGTGCTCTGCGCTTGCATCTGCCTTGGCTACGGCATCGCGTGCTCGCGTCGGCAGATCGAGTGCTAGGTCGTGCATCCTATCTATTCCCTCATACACTCCTCCCCATGGTCGATCGATACAAGTACGAGCAAGGCATAGCGAGTGATGATGATGGACAGCAACGTGTACTACTGACAGTGCAGTGGCGCGCTACTAGTGCGTACGAGACGTACGAGTAGCAAGTGATAGGCACTTGCTCGCTCTAGACAGCGAGCTTGAGCTTGCGGAGCTGCTTGGCGAACTGCGTGAGGATGACTGCGAGGCGCTTGCCGCCAGTCGCGATGCGGAACTTGGCGACCGTCGCCGCCCATGAGATGTACGACTGCGGCGGGCACGGCACGAAGCCCTTGGCGTTGAACGTCAAGTCGAGACCGCTGTAGACGACGTTGTTCGCGTAGCTGTACGAGTCGAGGATGACGTTCCGGAGCACGTTCTTCGACACCATCGTGTTCGAGAACACGTCGAACGGCATGTCCTTGTACTGGTCAAAGTTGAGCGGGTCCGCAAGCGCTGGCAACCAGCTGATGAGCTCGGTCGCGTTCGCCTTGAGCGCCGTCAAGTCCATACCCTCCTCCCAGTTGTTCAAGCTGTACTCGCCCGCGGCGGCGTCCCAGAGCGCGTGGAGGTTGCTGAAGCCGCACGGCGACGCAAACTTGTACGTGTTGCCACCGGCGTCGCCCTTCGGGAGACCTGGGCTCACGCCACCGACTGTGTGGAGCGGCTGGTGCGTGTCGCCAAAGATGTGGATGAACTGACGCACAATGAGGTTCGCCGCCCACACCGAGTTCGTCGTGTTGAGCGACGCCATCGCCTTCTCCATGAACTCGATCGACACGCCGTCGAGGTTGTCGGCGAAGAGCTGGAGCCCTGGCTCCTGACCCTTCCACTTGGACCCGTCGACGTTGACCGGCAAGTCGATGTAGTGCCACAGGTCCATCATCGAGAACGACGGCTGCTTCTTCGACGTGCAGAACGACGAGACGCTCTTGCACTTGACCTGGTCGGCCCAGATCGCCGCAGTCGTGATCGAGCTCGTGTCCGGGAAGTCTTTGTCCCAGTCGCTGAGCGTGCTCTTGATGCTCGCGACATCGGCCGGGTCCATGAGCTGCGTCGCGATTTCGCCGACCATCATGTGGCCGTTGTCCCACCACGCGAGCGCGGACGGGAGGTTCGCAGCGGCAGCGACAGCAGCGGCGGCGACAGCGAAGAGCTTCATGGCGAAGTAGTGGGCGTGCAGGCGCGAGGACGGACGGACGGATGTGAGCTCGTGGACGCTAGTCGAGAAATGAGTGTGCGAACGAATGCGCGCGAGCAAGCTGTCTGGACCAGCCAGGCACACGACACACGCGCACACGGCACATGCGCATCATTCCCGCTGGTACAGTGCGCGCATGCAGCGCGATTCGTTGGCAACTCGGTCAAAGCTTCAAACGCCAAGCGCTTCAACGCAGACACATGGTACACGGCGTTGCACTCGACTTTGTCAACGTTATTCAAGTCGGACATTCGAATGCGCGGCTCGTCGCTTGACAGCTGGCCGTTCTATGTGCGCGACTTTGTGAATCTTGGTGCACAACTCGAGTCCGAGATTCCCTGCATGAACAAATGTTGCCATCACGGTCATTTTCGAGCGATTGCTCTTTGAAAGTGACTGCAGAAACACATACTCTGCGGTTGTTGATACGACTCGTCCCACTTGACTTTCGACATCCGCCATCCATTTTTGACGACGATGACCCGAAAGACTTTTGAGACGTCCTTTGTGCCGAGCAAGCTTTCACGTGCTTCACGCAGTCTACAGCACACATGCGCGCTATCGCACACGAGCACAAGAGCAGAGAGAGAGATTGCCGCTGCTCATGAACAGCGCGCTCGAGCAGCACGTGCTTGGATTTGCTCACTCATGACACTCGAGGACACTGGAGACCTTGGTTGACCTCGGTCGTAATGGCGCATCCCCATTTGAAATACAGAACGATTTCGCGACGCGACGACGACATCTTGACCTCGAAGCGACACTTGGGGCTAGCCAACGAGCTTGGCAACAAGACTTCCGCACCAGCGCGCTCGCTCGAGACGTATACGACAAGGTCACCAAGACTAGCTCGCCAGGACTTCCAGGACAGTCAGACTCGTACGACTGCATCTCGGGCTGCATCGGCAAGGCGATTCGCTAGCTCCGACGGTATGTTTCACAAGCATTAGCGCTTGGAGCTGCTTGAAGAACTACGTCAAGATCGTCCCCAAGACGCTTCACTGACGCGTATGCGGAACTTGGCTCACAGCCCTTGACACGGACGCCAGCAGCGGGCTCGAGACAACGTGAGTCGCATAGCGAAATCTTTGGCGATGTTTTGGAGATCGAACGTCGCGTACAAGAGCTATCAGCGCTGGCCAGACTGGAGTAGGTCAGCGATTGCCGCCACCAACCAGCTAACCTACTCCGAAACATTGCTCGGAAGCACGGGCACATGTACAGGCATCCCGATCGCGACAACTCTTTGTAGGCAAGTCGATGTTGTGCGAAGAGCCTTCATCGAGCGCGATGGTGTGGAGAGCTAGGCACATGTCAAATGTGAGTTCAGTGATTCACAGTGGCAGCCCATTGACTTGTGAACTGCTGCTGTTGTTGCGAGTCTCAAACACAAGCATCAAAGCGCTTCCCAAGCACTACGAGTCAGCGAGTACAAGCCACACTCAAGTTTGCCCCGACAATCACGAGCTCGTCGGACTGCAAGTTCTCGAATTGCTGCCGTCGAGTGTCGTCTCGAGCAACGTCGGTCGACTTCAAGTTGGCGACGGCAGCCCTGACTCTGCGCTGACACTTCGTCAACAGCCGGTATCTCTCAGCAAATCCTCGCTGTGCATTCAGTTCGAGTCGACGTCGTGCGCGTTCGCGAGCGCAATGGCTTGTGAAGCCGACGATCCTGTAGCGTCCTTCGTGCTCGATGCAAGAACACCAGCACGAGATGAAAGACTGCGTGTGTGTATTCTGTAAGCTCAACCTGCTGTGCTGTCAAGGCGACACAGGAGACAAAGTCGATCTACACGGACTCGTGAGCTCGCGGCAGCTTACTCGGCGAGCTTGAGCGTGCGGAGCTGCTTGGCAAACTGCGTCAAGATCACAGCAAGGCGCTTGCCACCGACAGCGATGCGGAACTTGGCGACCGTGGCGGCCCAGTCGAGGTACGACTGCGGCGGGCACGGCACGAAGCCCTTGGCGTTGAAGTTCAGGTCCAAGCCGCTGTACACGACCGTGCTCGCGTAGCTGTACGTGTCGAGGATCATGTTGCGCAGACCGTTCTTCGCGACCATCGAGTTCGAGAACGCGTCGAACGGCATGTTCTTGTACTGGTCGTAGTTGAGCGGGTCCGCGATCGCCGGGAGCCAGCTGATGAGCTCGGTCGCATTCGCTTCGAGCGCTGGAAGCACCTTGCTCGTGTCGTTCGACCAGTTGTTCTGGCTGTACTCGCCCGCGGCGGCGTCCCAGAGCGCGTGGAGGTTGCTGAAGCCGCACGGCGACGCAAACTTGTACGAGTTGCCGCCGACGTCGCCCTTTGGCAGCGCGTCGCTGATGCCGCCGACCGTGTGCATCGGCTGGTGCGAGTCGCCAAAGATGTGGATGAACTGGCGCAAGAGCAAGTTCGCGGCCCACGTCGACTTGGTCGTGTTGAACGACGCCATCGCCTTCTCCATAAAGTCGATCGAGAGACCGTCGAGATTGTCGGCGAAGAGCTGGAGGCCGGGCTCCTGACCCTTCCACTTCTCGCCGTTCACGTACACCGGCAAGTCGATGTAGTGCCACGTGTCCATCATCGAGAACGACGGCTGCTTGTCCGACTGGCACGTCGCCGTCTTGGACTTGCACTTGACGAGGTCCGGCCAGATCGCGGTCGTCGTGATCGTGTCAGTGTTGGGGAAGTCCTTGTTCCAATCCGCGAGGACCGAGTTGATCGTCTTGACGTCTGCTGGCGCCATGAGCTGAGTCGCGACCTGGCCGACGAGCATGTGGCCGTTGTCCCACCAGCCGAGCGCCGACGGGAGGTTCGCGATCGTGGCAACAACAGCGACCGAGGCAGCAGTAATGAGCTTCATGGCGAGTGTGACGAGCGGTACAGTATCTACGCGAGCGAGCGAGATCGGTGTGTCGGCGAGAGCGCGAGATGGAGAATGGCGCGCACTGATGGCGGTCACTGGCTCAGGACGTCACAGCCGACCCGGCGAGAAGCGCAGCAGCGTCAACCACACGCAGCGAGCGATGAGGCGGCAACGACGAAGTGCATCCACTGCAACGGCTCGGCTCTGCGTCAGGCAGTCAATCGTCTCCATCGATGCACATTGCTCATCAAGCGCAACATGCAGTGTGTGTGTGTGTGTGAAGCAATGGTGAGCAATGGCGAGAGGGCAAGGTAAAGGCGCCGACAGCTGGACAAGCGTTGCAGTCTCACTTGCGCTGACTATGTGAGCGGAGCAGCCGAACAACTCAGACGCGAGCTGACGGCAAGTTGCCGTACGAAGACGAGCCGCCACTTGCAGTCACGCCAAGGCGAGGCGGCAAGGCACCAGGAGCCAAGACGCGATCGAGATGATCGGTCGACGCTTTCAGCACCTTGCGTGCTCTTGTGACTCTGTGTCGAGAGAGAGAGAGAGAGCGGCATGCATGGAAGACTGTGGAGACTATGTACACTGGCGTGGGAGGTCTATTCGATACGCAGTGGTCATGGCTACAACCGCTTGGATGTCAAGCAGGGCTACGCAGCACGTCTTGCCTCGCTCATGCTGGCTAAGAGGCTCAGTGCGCCAAACATCATGAGCGCGGTCTACGAACTGCCACTACCATTCACCTGGCGCGTCGCTCGTTCCACGAGCTTAGTGCGCGAGCTCGAGCGTGCGCAACTGCGCGGCGAGCTGCGTGAGGATCACAGCGAGGCGCTTGCCACCGAGAGCGATGCGGCGCTTGGCGATGCGAATCACCTCGGAGACGTACGCGTCCGACGGGCACGGCACCGAGCCAGAGGCGTCGTACGTGAGGTTCAGCTGTGGGTAGATAAAGTCGCGGCAGATCTCGTACGACCCGAGGATGAGGTGCTTGAAGACCTCGCGCTTGCTGAACGTCGCGGCAAAGTCGGCGTAGCTCAGGTTGTGGTACTGCTCAAACTGGAGCGGGTCCTCGACCGTCGGCAGCACGTTCTCGATGAGGTACGTCGCGTTGCTCATGAGCGCAGGCTTGATCGTGTCGTACGTTCCCCAGTAGTTGACGAGGTCGAGACCGACCGAGTCCCAGAGCGCGTGCAGGTTCGCGTGTGGGCAAGGCGCCGCAAACTTGTACAGGTTGCCGCCGAGGTCGCCGTTCGGGTTCGTCTCGCTCACGCCGCCGACCGTGTGCAGCGGCTGGTGCAAGTCGCCGACGATGTGCACGAGGTTGCGCAGCGCGAGGTTCGCAGCCCAGAGCGACTTGGTCGTACTGAACGTCGTCATCGTGCGCGAGAGGATGTCGGCCGCCTGGCCGAGCGAGCCCTTGAACGGCGCGTTGAAGAGTTCGAGACCGACGTCGATGTCGCCCCACTTGGTGCCGTTCACGTTCAGCGGCAGGTTCACGTAGTGCCACGCCTCCATCATCGTGAACGACGGCGTCGTGGCAGCCGAGCACGACGTCGAGATCTTGTTGCAGCGCACGAGGTCGGGCCAGATCGCAGCGCTCGCGATCTCGCTCGTGTTCGGGAAGTCTTCGTCCCAGTGCGCGAGGACGCTCTCGAGTGTCTTCACGTCGACTGGATCCATGAGCTGCGACGCGACTTCGCCAACCATCATGTGGCCATTGTCCCACCACGCGTGGGCGCTGCCGAGGAGCGCAGCGGCGATGCTGACGATGCTGGCGGCGGTCTTCATGGCGAGTGCGAGCGAGCGAGCAGAGTGAGCAAGTGAGCGCCGATTCGAGAATGAGAGCTCCTTGTCCCAAACACTTGGCTGTAGCAGCAGCAGATCGTCTCAGTGATCGACGAGGGAGTAAGTCGCATGTGTCGATCGGGCGATCCGCCTCTCGAGGAGACCTGCATGCGGTCAGACTCGAGCGGATGATGGCTGGGCTTGCTGACTGCTGTTGGATCGCGCCTCAAGGGCATGTGCGGCAGCTTCAACGCTTGCGCGCGTTCGCGCGCACAAGAGACGCCAACTGGAGCGTCGCACTCGCCGGCTCTCGTAGTCAACTCGAGTGCGAGCCAACCAGCTCGCCAGCTGCTCCACATCGAGCACGACTATCCCGCGTGTGTGACGAGTGCGCTTTAGTCCAGGTGCTGTTAGTCGCGCTCCGACTCGGTGTTGCTGCTGCGTTTGGTGCTTCGGGCCATAGAGCTCGCTTGCAGACCTGGCGAACCGCTCCAGACGTGCTTCGCACACACCAACACAACGCGGCGCCGTGCGCGACGACACGAGATGGAGACGACGCCACGAGCCATAGAGCTGCCTGCTCGTTCATTCATAGGTATAGTATTCGTGTGCTACAAACATCACGCACGCGGCGACGCGGCGATGGCGTCGTGTGCAAGCAGCTGCCGACTTACGCAGCCCTTTGACTGACTGACTGCTGCAGACGCACAGCCACTCTCATGCGACTGCTGCTTACGAGCGCTTGGTCTTGGTCTTGCACTTGACGCCCGTCGCCGTGCCGTTCATCGCTCGGCTCTCTGGACCAGCGTCCGCGTCAACATCGGCGTCGGTGTCTGTGGTCGCATCCGCCGAGGCGTCGGCGTCAGCATCGGCGCCGATTTCCTCGCCATCGTCCTCTGCATCGATCGAGCGCGCCTTGGTCGAGCCGCTGCCCTTGAGCGGGATGCAGTTCTCTATAGCGTCAAGCAAACAAGAGAGAGCGATGGCAAAGTGAGACACACCAGTCGACGCCACTGCCGTGCTCCATGAGCACAAACACACACAGAGACACATGTGCGAGACGTACTGTACGACTGCCAGCGAGCGCCTTGGTCCTGGAGACCGAGCCAGTAGAACCGGAGCATGCACGAGCCCTTGCACGCCGAGAAGTCGATCGACCACGTCGGGATCGACTTGCCAAATTTCGCCTCGCAGTCGTTGTGCGACCACACGCGCGTGTTGTCGATCCAAAGCTCACACGGACCCTGTTGCAAGCGAGCGAGCAGACAAACGTAGGCGCAGACCAAGCATCGCGCGCGTGTCAGTACGCGATCAAGACAAGACAGCAGCGCAAAGCTCCAGAGCGAACTTGCAAACGCACCGGGTGCACGATCTCGCGCGAGAACTTGACTTTCTTGTCCGACGGAATCGGCTTGGGCGACGCGTTCGGGTTCGTGTTGCCGCACGTCGGGCCGCGGCTCTCGAGGAACGAGCGCAGGTCCTTGAAACCCTTGCCTGGCGCGGTCTTGGCGTAGTCGGCCGCTGTCCACTTGTTACCACCCCACGGCGACTTGAACTCTGCGACCCACGACGACGGCTGGCTCGTGCCCGACTTGAACTCGGACTTGGGCGTCGCGATGTAGCCGTGTGCGTCGACAGTCTGCGGTGCGAGCGTCGCGGCGGTGAGCGCGATGGCCGAGGCGAGCACGAATCCGGACGAGACCATTATGAAGGAGGTTGTGAGTGCGCTGAAGCGAGAAGAGAAGACTGGCGTTGGTCACGAGCGCGGATGTGTGCGCGTGGAGGTGCGTTGACTTGTGTGCGCCTTCGAGCCGTCGGTGCGCTAGTGCGGTCCGGCGAGGACACTGCGGACGTCGCACAGGTTACATGGCGTCGATGCACTGAGGATTACAACGCGCCGCGAATCATCGCGCACGAGCGATAGCGAGCGATAGCAATGGCGCTGAAGGCTGGATCAGTGGACACACCGACGCATACATATGCTCTCGCAGCAGTCACAACACACACGAGCGCACGACCAGCGGATCTCCTGTCGTCTTCATCGTGGCTCAGGCGTCTGGACGTCTTGGAGTTGGCTCAAGCTGCGACTTCCCAGTCAAGCGCCATGAACTGCGGCTGCTCCACCGCAACGCGCACCACCTGCCAGCTGGCGCAATGGAACGTGGCGCGCTCGACGCAAGAGCGGCTGGCGCGGCTCGATGTGCTGATGCCGACGCCTTTACATGAACCGGCGCGAGGATCTGCGCTGCAACACACACACATCGCTTGGCGCTGCGAAACATTCAGCACCGGACGTCGCGATGACTACGCGAGGCTCGAAAGCTTGACGGTAATCATCGCGCTCTCGGCGCCTTTACCTCTGACGTCGCTTCGGCTTCGAGTGCGCGCTTGGGCAACGCTCACATAGCGCTCGCAAGTCACGCGCTCTTGCGCTACGAGGCGCCAGCTGACAAGCGCCTGCGACTGAGCGACTCGGAGCCTGCGCAGGACGTCTGCAGGTCCGAGCGACGCGAGTGAGCTGGCTGGCTGCTTCTACACACTGGTCGCAATGTGCTCTGCACGATCGATGCTGTAGAAGCGTGGACAGACTCTCGTATGCGGAGCTCTTCGTGGTGTGTACTTGCGTTGCCAGCGGTGCACACTTGTAGCGAGCGGATCACGCAGCGCGCTCTAGCATCGATCACAATCCAGCTCGCCTCGAGTCACACAAGCAGCAGTACAAGCTCTCATCACTAGCAACCTCGTCCACAATGGTCTCCGCTGGGCTCACTCTCGCTGCACTTGCGCTCACCGCCGCGACGCTCGCACCGCAGACTGTCGACGCACACGGCTACATCGCGACGCCCAAGTCCGAGTTCAAGTCGGGCACGAGCCAGCCGTCGTCGTGGGTCGCAGAGTTCAAGTCGCCGTGGGGTGGTAACAAGTGGACAGCGGCCGACTACGCCAAGACCGCGCCAGGCAAGGGTTTCAAGGACCTGCGCTCGTTCCTCGAGAGCCGCGGCCCGACGTGCGGCAACACGAACCCGAACGCGTCGCCCAAGCCGATTCCGTCGGACAAGAAAGTCAAGTTCTCGCGCGAGATCGTGCACCCGGTACGAGTGCGCTCGTCGTCATCGTTGCCACTGTGCCAGCACTCAGACTCACACGCTGTGCACTGCTCGTACGCTCTTGCTGCTATGCGCACCAACAGGGTCCGTGCGAGATCTGGCTCGACAACACGCGCGTGTTTGCGAACGACGACTGCGAAGCCAAGTTCGGGAGCTCAATCCCGGTCTGGGACATTGACTTCTCGTCCTGCGCCGGCTCGTGCATGCTCCGGTTCTACTGGCTCGGTCTCCAGGACCAGGGCGAGCGCTGGCAGTCGTACAGTACGTCTTGCGCTCGTGTGGCTAGATCAACGACATGCGGCTGGATCGACTCACTCACGTCCTTTGCCATGGCTATGCGTGTGCAGAGAACTGCGTGCCACTGAGCGGCGGAAGTGGCGGTGGCAGCAGCAAGACGACCACAGCGCCGTCGACGACGTCCAAGAGCTCGCCGTCGAGCAAAGCGACGACGCCCAAGCCAGCGGCCAAGACGTCAGCACCCAAGGCGCGCGCAGACAACAACGACAAGGTCGGTGGCGATGCCGACGCGGACGCGCACGCCACGAATGGCACGACAACGAGCGCCAAGTGCAAGACCAAGCGCTCGTGAGCAGCTCCTGTGTGATGAGAGCGAGTCGATGCAATAGCATAGCAGCAGCACCTGTAGCAGAGCTCGCTGCGTTCGATCGATCAATGCAGTGCGTGACCTCTTTGTACGCTGACACTTGCGCCGCTGAGACGCCAGGAGCGACTCGAGCGCACCTACTTCTTCTTCTTTGTTGCGCTTAAAGCGCCACTATTGCCGCCACTCGATGCCGCTGCCTTCGTGCGTGCGACCTGCGGCTTTGTGAGCTGGAGTCCAGCGATCGACCGCGCAGCGCGGCGCTGGAGCTCGGCTTTTGTCATCGGTCGGTCGCTGTCGTCATCGTCGCTCTCTGTCGGCGCCGACTCTTCTTCAGCGATGCTCGCGTTGTTCAAGCTCCCGCTTGGCGGAAGGATCGACGCCATCGACAGTAGCGGCGGTGCAGCGCCACCACTGGCGCTCAACGCATTCCCATTGCTGGCAGTATTGCTGCTGCTGAGGTTGCCAGACGCGTCCGGTAGGATAGCGCGCGCTGCAGCGATCGATCGGAGCGGGTCGCTCGGTCGCAAGTTCGCGCCGAGACTCGCGCGCGATGACTCGTTCGGGTTCTTGTACTGCAAGCGCCGCGAGAACTGCTCGATCAGCTCACTACTGCGCTGCTCAATGATCTAGAGACGCAGCACGTCGTCGCGTCAGTCACTGAAGCAGCAGTCGTGGTAGTGCACTCAGTCGAGAGAGAGAGAGACAGAGAGACGCACTGCGAGGAACTGGAGGATGTTGCCTTCTGTGATGCCGTGTGCCGCGAGGAGGTCGTTCATCGAGTTGATGCGCGCCTGCACCACATCGTACACGAGTGTCAGTCCTGCCTGTGATGCTACAGCTCGGACCATCCACACACACACACGACAGGGCTCTACCATCATGGCGATCTGGTCGTCCGACTGCTTTCGCGATCGCTTGGACGCGTCGCCGGTGCCTGCGCCACTGCTGCTGCTGCTGCTCACGCCAGGCTGCGCACAGCATCGCCAGTCCATCGATACGAAGCGACATTGTCTCGAGTCAGTTGACTGCTAACTGTGCTCAACAGGAATGGCAGCGACACAGAGAGACTAGACGCACTGGCATGACGTCGTTGCAGCCGAGTGCGTTGTAGAGCCGATCGACAGCGCGTGCGAGCGGCTGGAACTCGCGCGACGCAGCAGCGCGTAGGCGCTCGTAGTCGGCGTTCTCTTTGAGGATCCTACGATGAGTGCGGACAGTCGCAAGCAGAGCACACGTGAGCGTGAGAAGTGTCGGCAGTAGACACAGCCACGACACTGCAAGAGCAGCCGACAGTGTCGCACTTCTGCCGCACTTCGACGAGGTCGTCGATCATGCGCTTGCGCGCGTGCGCACTGCCGTCTTTCATGTCGTGCGTGAGTCTGCTCGCACAGTCACAACCGCATACGAGTGGCTGTCAGTGTCTCGTTCGCGCAGCACATTGCAGCAGTCGCTCGTCGTTCGTACTTTTGCATCTCGCGCTCGATCGCGTGCGTCTCGTCCTCGAGCTGCTCGACCTCGTTGTTCACGCCCTGGACGTACCGGAAGAGCGCAAAGTTCTCCTCCTCCTTTGTCGCGTACGCTGCGACGAGGTCGTGGTAGTCGCGCACGTCCATTTGCTCCTGCAGTGCTGTGAACGTCTTGTCGAACTCCTGGAGCCGGTCGTTAATCGACTCGACCGACTGCTTGTCCTCCATGAGCTGCACATGTGAACGAGTGTGTCAGTGCGATACGAGTAGCGGCCACTAGCGCCTCACGCCAGTCGCCAGCCGTACGTTCATATCGAGCTTCTTGAGACTGTTCTTGAGCTGCACCTCGTCCTCGAACTTGAGGTTCCCGCGCACAAAGTCGTCCGAGAGGTCGAGCGGGTCTTGCTCGAGCACTTGCTTGCGGTACGCCTCGGCGTTCTCGCGCTCGCGCTTGATGATCGCTGCGAGGCTCTGGTAGACCGAGTCGAAGCCCTCTTGCTCCTCGAGGTTCGTGTGCGTGAGCGAGTACGCCTGCGCGAGGATGCGGTCGCGCTCGGCCATGACTTGCGTCGACACGCGGAAGCTCTCCTGCATCTGCCGCTGGATCTCTCGGAGCTTCTTTTGGTTCTTCTCAAAGATGCTCTGGCTAAGTACGCGACTCGCGCGGAGCTCGTCCACGCGCACGCGCAAGTCGGCATTGAGCGCAATCATCTTGCTCTCGCGCGTGCGGCAGGACGAGAGGCGGTTCTCGAGCTTCATAAGCTCGCGCTGCTCATCCGCCATGCGCGCGCGCACAGCGTTCGCGCCGCCGCCGCGCTGGTCGCCCTCGCCGCGCTTGAGCCGGAGCTCCTTGAGCTCGTCGCTCACTTTCTTCCAGTGCGCATCGAGCTGCCGCAGTCGGTGCTTTTGCGCCATCAACAGCCGCGCGTACTTGTCGCCCTGGACCTGCAAGTTGAAGAGCTGGTCGCTCTGCGCGCGGGCATTCGTCTTGGCCATCGTGCTTGGTGCGTGACGACGACGAAGCTCTTGATGCTCAAGACCTCGTTGAAGCTCGAAACGTCGTGAAGGCAAGAGCACTTCGTTTAGTATGAGGTGTCTGATTTCCGATAGTGACAAAAGTGAACGCAAATACTGTCTGATCTTGAATTCTGCTTCATTATGGTATCACATATATAGCTTAAATACGGAACAAAGATTCGTTAGCTGTTGAGATCGAATCTTCATACCGCAATTAACCTGTTCATGGTGTCAAAGTTATAGTGCATTTGCTCGCATACAAAAACCAAGTCATTCGATGCCACGTGCCAGCACGCTCTTGCCGACGACGACAGACGAGGGAACGAGATGGCGCGAACACCGCTCCTCTTGCTGCTCGTTGCGCTCGTTGCGCTGTGCGCATGCTCGACTACTACCCTTGCGCATGCTGGGCATGACCATGACCACGATCATGACCACAACCATGAACAGGGCGCAGTGAAGAAAGCCAAGCACGAGTCGGCTGCGCGCCGCGCACCACCTCCTGCCGATCCAGCGCACCCACACGATGACCACAGCGAGCACGTCGCGCGTGACGGTGCAAACACGCACGACCACGACCACGACGGACATGACGACCACGAGAGCCACCGCACACTCAAGGGCAGCGTTGCGCATGCCGCTCATGACCATGACCACGAAGGGCACGATGGCCATCACGATCACGATCATGACCACGACGACCACAAAGGCCACGACCATGCGCACCACGGCCACGCACATGGACGTCGGACGCCTGCGCCAGCGTCAGCTGCCAAGACAGCGATCGACCGCTTCTCGGTGCGCATCTGGTCCGAAGCGCTGTTTGCGACGGCGCTCGTCGGCGCTGCGCCTGTGCTCGTGCTGCTGTTCGTGCCGCTCGGGCTCGGGAACCAGGAGGCGCAGAAGCCGCTGCTGCGCGTGTTCCTGAGCTTCGCTGCGGGTGGTCTCTTGGGCGACGCGCTGCTGCACTTGCTCCCGCACTCGATCCCGCACAGCGGGCACGACCACCACGATCATGAAGGCCACGACCATGGCGACCACGGCCACTCGCACAGTCTCGAAGACCTGAGCGTCTGGCTCTGGACGATCGCAGGCATGATGACGTTCCTCATGCTCGAGAAGTTTGTGCGCGCGCAAACTGGCGGTCACGGCCACTCGCATAGCGGCCACAGCCACAGCAGCCACTCGCACGGCGCCGTGGCGCACGACACGTTGCGCTCTGGCGACGCATCGTCGACTGCTCGCAAGCGCAAGTCGTCGCCCAAGGACGCGAGCGAGAGCAGCGACGTCGTCGTCGAAGACGACCACAAGCCGTCGACGCACCAGCCGATCGCTGCGGCCGGGTACTTGAACCTCGCAGCGGACTTTGCGCACAACTTCACGGACGGCCTCGCGATCGGCGCGACGTTCCTGCGCGGCAGCGGCTGGTCCACGACGGTCGCGATGCTCCTGCACGAGCTGCCGCACGAGATCGGGGACTTTGCGATCCTCATCCAGTCGGGCTTTACGCGCCGCGAAGCGATGCTCACGCAGCTCCTCACGGCGATCGGCGCCATGGTCGGCACGGTGCTCGGGCTGCTCATGGAAGGCGCTGGCGAGTCCAACTCGGCGTGGATCTCGCCGTTCACGGCCGGCGGCTTCATCTACATTGCGTGCGCGAGCGTGATGCCCGAGCTCTTGGAAGACTGTTCGCTCTGGCAGTCGCTCAAGGAGGCGGCGGCGATGTGCGTCGGCATTGGTCTCATGGTCGTCATTGCGCTCAACGAGTAGAACAGGCGAGCGCCTGCTAGAGAGAGAGCTAGCGATAGCCAAACGGACGGAGCACGAGCGACGGCGGGGCCATGAAAGTGGTGGCGCAGCAGCAGCGACGGCGACGCCACTGCTGCAGCTAACCACATGCATTCGAGTGCGCAAACAACACGCAGCTACCTCCTCCTCTCCGCTACACGCGACACTGTTCTCTCTCTTGCTCTCTGTCGTGTGTAGCTGTAGTGCGTGCGTGTGTTGTGGCTCTACAGCGGCGACGATGGCGATCAGCAGCTCGCTCTTTCGCCAAAATAATGAACCTGTCGGTCGGTCTCGAGCGCCGTGCGCGACAGCGGCAGCTGCGGTCGCTCGCGCGCGTGGACGCACGTTGCGCACTCGAGACGACGACAACGACGCACTTAGCTCGTCTCATCCGCGTCCGTTGGACTGTAGCCGCTCGCGGTCGGGTTGTAGCCCTCAGTCGGGTTGTACTCGGGCGACGCTGGGCTGTACGCAGGCGACGTCGGAGAGTACGCCGGCGAGGTGGGCGAGTACGCCGGCGATGTCGGAGAGTACGCTGGCGACGTCGGTGAGTACGCTGGCGAAGTAGGCGAGTACGCAGGCGACGTCGGCGAGTACGCAGGCGACGTCGGTGAGTACGCTGGACTCGTCGGACTGTAAGCCGGTGACGTCGGACTGTACGCTGGACTCGTTGGGCTGTACGCTGGGCTCGTTGGCGAGTACGCGGGCGACGTCGGACTGTAAGCTGGCGACGTAGGCGAGTACGCCGGAGATGTCGGCGAGTACGCTGGCGAAGTCGGCGAGTACGCCGGCGATGTGGGCGAGTATGCCGGACTTGTCGGACTGTAGGCAGGCGACGTTGGCGAGTACGCTGGTGACGTCGGAGAGTATGCAGGCGAAGTGGGCGAGTACGCCGGCGACGTTGGGCTGTACGCCGGACTCGTCGGGCTGTACGCTGGCGAAGTCGGACTGTATGCCGGCGACGTCGGTGAGTACGCAGGACTCGTCGGCGAGTACGCTGGACTCGTCGGACTGTAAGCCGGCGACGTGGGGCTGTACGCTGGTGACGTCGGCGAGTACGCGGGCGAAGTCGGGCTGTACGCCGGAGATGTCGGCGAGTACGCCGGCGACATCGGCGAGTACGCTGGCGACGTTGGGCTCAGCGGCGACGCTGGGCTGTGCGCTGGTGACGCCGCCATGAAACCTGGCGATGCAACCATGAAGCCCGGCGACGCTGGACTCGCCATCGGCGAGAACGCACCAGCAGCTGGCGAGAACGCACCGCCGCCAGGACTGAACGGCGACGACGCCGTGAAGCCAGGCGTCGACACAAACGGCGTCGAGATCGGCGTGCCTGGACCGTGGTCTGGCGACCGCCACTCGTTGTCCAAGCCGCGCATCACTTGCTGGATCTCGGACGCTTCGTACTCGATCGCGTTCGCGAGCTTCTTTGCGTCGAGGACCAAGTCCATGAGACCTGTACCGAGCGGCGCGAGCTGCCCGAGCATGACGTTCTCCGACACGCCCGTGAGCGGGTCGCCCTCTGAGAACATCGCTGCGTCCATGAGGATCTCGACTGTCTCTTCAAACGAGCAGCGCACGAGCGGCCCCGAGTCGTCGCGGTTGATGCCGTGGCGCGTGATCGCCATCAAGTGGCCGCGGAACGTCATGACGTCGGCAAGACACGCCAAGTGGCGGTAGTTCACGTACGCGCCATCAAACGAAATGACTTGGCGGATCTCGTTCAGCAGCGCGCGGCGCACGGCTTCAATGCCGAGGACTTGGATGATCTCGACAATGTCGTTCGAGATCGTGCGCGTTGCGTCGACTTGCGGGTAGCAGAGCACGTCGAGCAAGTTGGTGCCGTCGGTATCGAGCACCCACTCGGTCATCATCTTGAACCCGACGTCGTCAAACCAGTGCGTCTGCCGCCCTTCGCGGATGTACACTTTCTTCACGCCCTGGATGCCGCGGAGCTTCATCTGCGTGAGCATGTTGTGCTCGACGCGCTTGAGGAACGTGTCGTCTTCTTGACCGACAGCAGTCTCGCCCGAGCGCTGGAGCTTCTCCTCTTCATCGCTCATGATCCGAATGCGCAAGACGAGCTTGTCCGCGTTGTCGTCTGTGAAGATGCACGACAGGTCCTGGCCATACTCCGACTCGATCTGCGCCGCGATCTCGCTCATCGAGAGCTTCTTGTCCGCCATCATCTCGCGGTTGAGCTCAATGCGGAGGAGCCACGGCGAGCGCGCCATCGGCGTGTCTTCATCTGGCATCTCGTAGTACGTCGCGACAAACTCCTGGTCCTCTTCGATGATCGTGTTCATCGGGTCCGGGTCGTAGTAGATCGCCGTGTTCGCAGTCACATCTGCGAGCGTCGTGTACTCGAGCTGCGACTGGATGAACTTGGCCTTGTCGGCGTCGTGCGCCGAGTCGGCAGTCAAGTAGATCTGGAGCGACGGCGTGCGCACGTCCTTGGCAATGTTCATGATCTCTTTCAGGCGCGGGACACCGAGCGTGACGTTCTTCGCAGACACACCGGCGTAGTGGAACGTGTTGAGCGTCATCTGCGTCGCCGGTTCACCGATCGACTGCGCTGCGACGACACCGGCCATCTCACCGGCCGCGACGAGCGCGCTCGTAAACTTGGACTCGATCTCGCCCATGAGCCACTCGAACGCAGTCTCCGTCAAGCGGTGCTCGAGCGTCACGCACTTGGACGCGAGCGTCGAGCGCAAGAGGATCTGGAAGAACAGCGTCGCGTTGTCCTGCGCTTCGACACTCAGCGGGTCCTCGCCTTGGACGACAATGATCTTCTTGCAGAGCTCTTTCACGCCTTCGATGATCCGCGTCGGGTGGAGACTCGACGGCTTCTGCATGTCGATGCTAAAGAGCTGCTGCGCGTTCTCGACGAGACGGCGGATGTTCACTGGCACTTGCGCCGCGTTGTCCGACTCTTGACCTTGCCCACGACTCGCGAGAATCACGCGGAGGTTCACGCGGTCCTTCTGGAGCTGCGCGATCTCTTCGCGGAGCATCTGCTGCGTGTGCTGGTCCGTTCGGATGTCTTTGATGATGTCCGGCTCGAGGTAGAGCTGGTCGGGGCACTTGGGCACGCACCCGAGCGCCTCGCTCGTGATGTCAAAGACGTACTTGGCGTCAAACTCGCGCTTGTTCAGTCGGTGCGACTCAAAGCGCTGCTTCTCGACCCACACAGCGTCCATGCCGTCTTCGCCGTACAAGAACTGGATGATCTCGCCCTGCGCGTTCCGGACCGTGCCGTCGTACCGCGACATGACCGACTCCATCGCTTTCACGAGCCGGCGCTGGATGTACCCGGTCTCAGCGGTCTTCACGGCGGTATCAATGAGCCCTTCGCGCCCGCCCATGGCGTGGAAGAAGAACTCTTGCGGCGTCAGGCCCTTCAAGTACGAGTTCTCGACAAAGCCACGGCTCTCAGGGCCGAGGTCGTCTTTTCCGTAGTGCGGCAGCGTGCGGTGGTTAAAGCCGTACGGAATGCGCTTGCCTTCGACGTTCTGCTGCCCGACGCACGCAATGATCTGCGAGATGTTGATGAACGAGCCTTTCGAGCCGGACGTCACGGTCGCTTTGATGTTGTTCGTCTCGTCCAAACTGCCTTGGGCTTCGCGACCCGCCTGGTCACGCGCAGTGTTCAAGACCTTGTTCACGAGCTGCTCAAATGACTGGACCATCGTACGACCCGGCTGGGTCTCGAGCTCGCCCTTCTGGCCGCGCTGCACGAGGTCGTGCACTTGGACCTTGGCCTGTGTGATGATGTCGACGATCGTCTTGAGCGTGCTCACGTCGGCAATCGTGTCGCTCACGCCAACGGTGAAGCTCCGACCGACGAGCCAGTTGTTCACGAGCTTCTGGACTGCGCCGAGGAAGTACTTGGCCTCCTCGGGTCCTTTCTCGAGCATCGTGATGTGGATGAGCCCACCGGCGGACGACCCAATGACTTTCTTGTCAATGATACCGGCGAGGAGCTCGCCACGCTGGACAATCACGCGCGAGTCGAACGGCGACAGCTCCGTGAACTTCTCGTTGCTGTTGTGGATCGACGCAAAGCCCGTGAAGTTGATCGCGGGGATGATCTTCGAGAAGAGCTGCTTGCCCGTCCAGATCGGCGTGTACTTGCCGAGCTCGCCTTTCTTCGGCACGAGGATCGCTGGCGTCGGGACTTTGCCGTCCCAGTTCAGGACCCACATGAGGAGCCCCATCGCGACGTCTTTCTCGACAAACACGTCGCGCTTTGTGAACTTCTGGACGCCCAAGAGCGAGTCCTGGACAATACCCATGACCGGCCGGTTGCTCTGTGGCGTGATGATCACTTTGTGCACCATCATGAGCTCCTGCGCCTCGGCGCGCGCTGTCATCGACTGCGGCACGTGCAAGTTCATCTCGTCGCCGTCAAAGTCGGCGTTGTACGGCGCTGTGACTGACAAGTTGAGCCGGAACGTCGACCAGTCAAACACTTTGACGCGATGCGCCATGATCGACATCTTGTGGAGCGACGGCTGCCGATTGAAGAGCACGAGGTCGTCGTCGCGCAAGTGGCGCTCGACGATCCAGCCGCACTTGAGCGCCAAGTCGGACTTGTTCTTGATGTACCGCAAGTCGATGCGATTGCCGTCTTCGCGGATGATGTACTTCGCGCCTGGGTGCTCGAGCGGCCCGTTCGAGATGAGCTGGTGCATGTACGCCATGTTGAACGGCGTCACGCGCTCAGGGACGGTCAAGTTCATCGCGATCGACCGCGGCACGCCGACTTGGTCAATCTCGAGGTTCGGGTCCGCAGTGATGACTGTACGCGCGGAGAAGTCGACACGCTTGCCCATCAAGTTGCCGCGAATGCGACCTTCTTTGCCGCGCAAGCGCTGCCGCAGCGTCTTGAGCGGCTTACCGGAGCGCTGCTGCGCCTGCGGCAAGCCCGGCTGCTCGTTGTTCAAGAACGTCGCGAGGTGGAACTGCAAGAGCTGCTCAAACTGCTCAATGATGTGCGACGGCTCGCCCTTGCGCACGCAGTTGAGCAGCGCCAAGTTCGCTTTCACGATCGACGCCAAGTTGTGCGTGAGGTCGTCTTCACCGCGCGCCATGCCGTCGATCGCAACGGACGGACGCACGTGCGGCGGCGGCACGGGCATGAGCGTCATGACGAGCCAGTCTGGGCGAGCCCAGCGCGGGTCCAGTCCGAGCGCGTAGCAGCCTTCGTCCGAGATGTTCTTGAAGATCGACAGGACCTTGGCCGCTGGCAAGTTCTGCTTGCGGTCGCCCGAGCCTGGGACGTCCTCCATCTGCTCAGGGAACTCGACCATGAGCTTGATGCCTTGCTTGCGGTACTTGGGCTGCAAGCCGCCGCAGCCGCCGTGGCCGCCTTCTTTCGGCTTCGACTTGTCGTCCAAGCCGCCCTGGAGACCGATGTTCAGGTCCTCGCGCATCTTCTCCATGTCGGCCTCTTCGCCGTACTCGCACATCGACTTGTTCGAGCAGATCTCGTACACGGCCTTGAGCCGGCGCTTGCCGTTCTTGATGCGCATGGCCGAGCGGAAGCGGTGGTCGCGCTCGTCGCTCAACACCTTCGAGCAGTGGAAGCACACGGACCGGAGGATCTTGAGCACTTCTTTGATGAACCCGAGGTGGAACATCGGCCGCGCGAGCTCAATGTGGCCAAAGTGCCCGGGGCAGTCGTTCACTTTGCCGCCGCTGCCGCTGTACGTGCAGTCGCACGTCTTGCAGCGCGCGCGAAAGTCGCACGTGCCCATGCGCGGGTCGCCAATGCCGCCGATCACGGGGTGGCCGTTCAAGTACGTCTCGGGACGCGAGATGCCGTCGGGAATGAGCCGGTCGTTCACTTTCATCTGCTTCGTCACGGACATCGCGCGGATCTCCTCGGGGCTGAACACGCCGAACTGGAGGTACTTGACGCGCCGCAGCCGCGCGCTCGAGTACGAGAACTGCGTCGACGACATGTTGCTGCTGTCGGATCGAGCGCTCGCTCACGTTCGTTCAGTTCGTTCCGTTCGTTCGGTTGCTTTGTTGCTCTGAGCAGCGAGAGAGTCGCGCAAGAGCTCGCGCACGCGCGTCGAGAGCGCAGAGAGAGAGAGAGGCGAGTGACGAACTGTCGAGAGCGCTCGCAGACGCTCACCACACACTCCGCACGCACACACACGCACAGCACGTCGTCGCTTCGGCGCGAATGTGAGCGGGAAGCGGCGAGTTTGTGAGTGTGAGCGAGCTGCGAGCTGCGCGCGGAGCCAAACAAAAGGGGGGGCGTTTCGAGAAGCTCGAACGGTAGGATTCCTTTTATGCGATACAACTTATACGTTATGAATGGGAATGCAGTGTGAATGACACAAGCGATACAATCTCTTAGTCACAAAAGCGCACGAATTATACGGCCAACCAAAAGATAATCGGGTAATATTCTTTGCAATGTAATATATGTGGTATATTATCCTCGATTTTTCGGATAAAAAGTCTTCACAATATGTCAGGATATTCTACTCAATATTTTTATTGATGATGTGATACATGCTCACAACACATTACTACAAACGCGATCTCAAGATGGCTGTATCTCTTGAGGATTGGCATTCCGTGACAACTCAATGCGTTTGTCTTCAAGACAGCTATCGTTTAGATAGTTGTTGCAACGAAAATGATATTGCCAAGAATCCCAACACCATGATTTTAGTTTGTCACACAATTCGTTTCGTAACATGGATGCACACTTCCCGAACGACTGGCGCAAGGAGTGTACCTCCGCTCTCAGCACGTGCGCTCGATACCTAGCGCAGCAAGATGTGAGTGTGGACGAAGTTCACGCATTTATTGACGTAGACGAGTGGTGTGTGTGTCTTGTTCCAGAGCTAAATCGGCTTGTTTATATTGGATGTGTAATGGAGTGCATGGCAGCATATACAAATGACATTTTGCCTTTCCTCGAAGATGTGACAGTGTGGCTAATTGATATCCATTACGACAAAATTGTCATTCAAAGTAAATTGAAGTCTAAGGCGGAAAGTTAAAGTTGGGTTAAGAGTGAGGCTTAAGAAATGATTGAATATATGAACAAAGGTACTACACTTTCTAAACCGATAAAAGCTCTATGACTCCTCGCTCAACCCCTTCAAGACACTGAACGAACAAATTCATCGCAATACTAGATACTTAAGAAATTCTGGAGGTTTCAGCCATCAAAGCGCTTCTCCTCAGGTACTTTAGCATAGGCGTCAACGACATGCTGGTGCTCAAAGAGAGCCTTCATACGCGGTGCATAGCGCGCGTAATACAGCTTCGAGTGTGTTTATGCTCCTCAGTACAGCACTCGCGCTGCTGGAAGATTTGCGTCTCCAACGCATCGTGGCTCCGGCGCAACGCCGCGAGCTCTTTCTTCATCGAGGCCATTCCGTTGACCTCTCGAGAGCGCCAAGAGTACGACGGATCTACATGCAGAGAAAGACGTGCATCTCCTGCGAGCCCGCAGACGGTGCCACGCTCACACACACCTCCTGTGTCGCTAACGGATCGTCGCGGCAAATAGCACTTCCATATGGGACGCTTGCTGCGCTCAAGGAGCCGGCGCGGTCGCACGCTCTTGGTGAAGAGGCGTGGATACGAGCAGAGCACATGGGAGCTTGCTGAACGCCTCCGAGAGGACGTTCCGGATCTTGTCGCTTCCTTTGAGATGCAGGAGGCGACGAGAAGCTCGTCTTGGCAGTAACGCGACGACGCGCTGCCCTTTGCTATGCTTGCGCCGACTGCGCTGTCCAAGCGCATCCCCTTTGACGACGCGGGGAGCTCCCTCGCTAGTCTTGCCGTTCACGATGCTCACGACAAAGATGGCCATATACTCGGCCACTCCGTCATGAAGGACGACAGGAATCGGGTGTACACGAAGAACTCCGTGCTCATCGCTGAGCCGACGCTCGCGATCCTCTTGAAACGAGTGATCGAAGTCCTCAAAACGAACGCGCGCCTGCAGGAGCATGTTCTCACGATTGCTGTCACAAGGCCACTCAGACGCAGTCGGCATCATTGACAGCATGTGTGTGCACTCGCGCGTCACGATCGACTCGAGACTGGTCTCGTGATTGCCCACGACCAAATCGCTTGCAGCGACCGCCATGACGGCGTCGCGCTCTTTCTCGTGGTACACGCGATATGATTATCATTGTATTAATCTAGCTAATTAGTAGATATTGTTAGAATATTAGCCAATTGAGCTCTCAGATCCAACCACATTTTAGTTGACTTAGCATTAATTTTGCATACTTAGACTTGGTCACTCACACCAAAAGGTGGAGTCCACACTAAAATGAACACTTACTCAAATGTTGCGTTTATTATCTACGTCTTAAGTGACTGGAATCTTTGCTGAAGGTGTTCACACACACTTCTTCGCAAACGTCCTGCGTAGCGCAGCAGCTTAACACGTCAGGGTCCTAGGTGAAGCGAGCAAGTTGTAAAGTAGAAGGGGATATATTTAATTAGTTCGCGTTGCTCCATTAGGGTTTATGCGTCTAATAGCGATCTATTAGAAGCTCGATACAACCATCAAAGCCATCGATCATTAACTATGGACGACCAATGCTGAGAATCCTTATGAAGTTGTTGCTGAATGGGCAAATATTTTGAAATGTCACCTTCACATGTGCACACAAGCAATGCAGTACAAAAATGTTGTGTAAATGGCGTGTCATGATGTCGTTGCCTATTGTCAAGCACACTGGACATGTTTATGTAGCTAGTGGTGTGTCAGAATGCTGTAGGTTCGCGTCAGTCATAAGAGGTAGCATATCAATACACAAGACATGTTATGTGAGCTTGATCATTAGCGGTCTTCCAAGCGCATGCCAACTGTAAACAAATCGATCTTTGCCGAATTACATGTTCTTCAATACAAGCAATATATTACACAAGCGAGTAATTTTTGTTTAGTTTGTCACTTAATATACAATCAAATATAATATAAACATCCGATAATCGAGCTGAATAGGAGCAATACAAACACCAAGTCAGGACATATGTAGCGCAAGAGCTATACGGTCGCTGTCGAGCCGACCAAGTGCAAGCACGATCAGCTTCAGGAGTCCTTGTTCATGCGTCTAGCCTGCGTACATTCCTATTGCTCATGCACTCAAGACACTACGTTCGTAGTCTCCTGCTCTGTCGCGAGTCATTGGACGCTTGAGACGATCGCGACGTTGTTGCAGCGAGCGCTTCGAGGTCGAGTGCAGCGTCTTGCACGTCGAGCGGCAGTGCAAACGTGCTCAGCGACACAGGCGTTCGCTGTCGCTGAGGCGACGAAAGTGGACTCGATGCAAAGCATCGGCTAGCGGTGCTGCTGCAGCCGTATGGACTCAGCGGACGCTGCATCCGTGGCGACGACAGTCCTCTGTCGTGACTCCACACCTCTGCGCGTGTGCTGCTGCTGATGTCACTGCTGGTGCTCGCTTGCGTGGCGAGAGCTGCGGCTGGAACGTGCACTCGGTCAAGTGGATCTCGTCCCAGACCTGCTTCTCGTGCGCCAGGCGCTTCTCTCGCTTCATTGCCCACGCCATCGTGCGCTCAAAGAACGCCGTGTTCGCGTCGCCGCTGCCACCTGCTGCTGCTGTTGTTGTAGTTGTCTGCCACGCGTCTGTGTACGGGTTCCGAAACGTGCACTCGCTGCTGGCGAGGTCGTCGTAGAACCGCTTGAGCTCTGCGTCCTTGGCGTCTTTCGCGCGCTTCCACTGCACTTGCTTCGTGAAGATCGCGCGTGCGCGTGCGGCGTCGACGTGGCAGGTTGACGCGTGCGTCACTTCATTCGGCTGGCGGCGACAACACATGCAGCGCGCGTGCTGCAGCGGCTGCTCAGTCGCCGCCTTTGCTGCGCGCTCGTGGCGTCGCAGTGCGAGCTTCCGACTCGTCTTTGAGAGCTTTGGCGTGTCCTAAGCGTCCACCACAGACAGACACATCGCCGTGTGAGTGTGTCAATGGAACAAACTCTCTCTCGTCCTCTCCGGTAAGCAATGCTCTTGACGCACATGGAGCCGTGCAGCACGCAGCCGCTGGAGCTCGCGCTGGGCCTGGAGCTTCGTCTCGTACTCGGCGCCGAACGCCAAGAGGCGCTGCACAGTGGCAGCAGACGGCACCGCTGCGCGCTCGCGATGTGATGTGCCCTGTGGCTCGGCTTGGTTGTCAGTCACTGGTGATGCGTTCGTGCGCTCGACACGACGCAGCGCGAGTTGGTATAGCCGCTCGTGCGCTGCAAGTGGCATAGCCGTTGCTTTGCGCGCCAAGTTGGCCGAGTGCGGTGCGACGCGAGGGTGGAAGGCGCCAACACTGTTGCGCTCAGCGAGCAGGCGCTCCTCTTGCTGGTACTGGTAGATCAAGCCGAGGAGCTGAAGGCGATCTTCGACGCGACAGTGCGCGAGCTCGTCGTTGCGCTGCGCAAAGAGCGCGGTCGAGTGGCGCGCGATCGCAGGTTTCCCGACGGCGTCTGCGGTCACGCGCGCCGCCTCTGCCTGCCGCAAGTGCGCGAGCTTGCTCTCTTTCTCGTGGTTCCACGCCATCAAGTGGGACACGCTCCGGTAGATGCGCTTCGACCGCTAGACGTGCAGTGTGTAGTATGTGAGTGTGCGAGGTTAGAGCAAGAGCGAGAGCGAGAGCGCAGTCGATCACCAGTGCCAGTGCGACAGAGGCAACCAGTTCGTACCCGATTGATCGTCGGCGTTGGCTGGAGACAGACGTCCTCTTGCTCGCACACCGCGAGTCGGATCTGCTCCTTCTTCTGCCGGTTCTGCGCCACGAACTGCCGCATGCGCGCTTGGAAGTTGGGCTCGAACGTCGCACTCTCGCGCAGGAGCTTGAGCGAGCTGCGGCTGGCTCGTGGCGTGTGCCTATGTGGCGGTGGTAGCGCATGTGCTTCACTGTCGTCGTTGTTGTTGTTGTCCTTGCTCCTGTTGTCAATGTGTCTGTGACTCGTGGCGGTGGTAGTGATCGGCGTGCGGGAGCTCGCGCGTGGTTCGTGGTTGTTCGAGCGACGAGCTACGCGAGGCAACGCAGTCTGCACTCGTGGTCGTGTCCGCAACACTGGACGCTTTGGCGCAGTGCAGTCGACTGCGAGCGCAGGCGGTGTGAACGACCGTAGCTCGTCGCTGAAGCTCATCACGCGCGCAGGCGACAGCGCATGGTCGGACGACTCGCTCTCGGATTCTGACGCTGCGCACTCGACGGGATATGCTTGCAGTTGCTCCTCAAGCGTCTCTTCGTCGTCGTCGCAGTCGTCAGCTTCGTACTCATCGCAGTCGTCGTAGTCGTCCTCGATGTCGAGGAAGCAGTCCGCTGCGTTGTCATCAAGCACGTCTGGGTCGAGCGCTTCCGATCGTTCGATGTTGAGCAAGTCCTGTAGCAAGAGCGCGTCCGTCGCGCACGTAAGGCAATGAATGCAATCGATCGCTGAGGTGTGGTTGCAGCACACTCGCTGATCGCACCTGCAGCAAGCGCTTGAGTGCGACGACTTCGTCGTACGCGTCTGCGCGTAGAAGCATAACAAGAGCGCGCGTCGTGCGGAGATCGTTCAGATTGGACGCTTCATGCACTCAGCAGCAATCAGAGCAATGGGTGGACGTACTCTGGAACTGCTGCTCCATTGCGTCCTCGTCGTCGTTGTCCGCCTGATCGAGCTGTTCGTTGTGCGTCGCGACGCTGTCGCTACCATGCAGCACTTCGTTCATGGCGGCGGCACGATGCAGTGCTTGTGCGCAAGACTGTGCTCGATCGCCTTGACCTGCCTTCTGCCGATTTCGCACTGATCCGTTTCACGCTCGAGTTCTGACTTGGACTTCGTCGAGACTCGAGGGCTTGCTCGACAAGAAGTAGGTCCGAAGTACAAGACCTCAGCCTTACGAGTTTGTGCGTAAGGGCAACGCGTGGGAGCAAGAGCGATGCTGTTCTAGTAGATGACACCTTCACGCTTGAGTCTTGTCTTGGCCGTTCGTCGACGAGGACTTCGTTGACGTGCTCGACAATACTTGTCCTCGACTTTGATCGATCAGGTTCAGAGTTCAAGACATCCAGCTTCCTACACGTAGCGAGTTACGTCACTGAGGTCACATAGAGACGTGGTGAGTAGTTGGCATGCGCCACGACAGTGTTGGTGATGCAGCATGGAGCTCTCGAGGCGCCAGCCATCTCGAACGGAAAAAGGTGCTTTGACTCGCCTTTGAACGCCGAAGCGAGAGTGAGTCATCTGTGAACTGCACACCTGTGAGTCCTCACAAGCGCAAGAGACCGAAGACGAATACGTCGTGAACCTCGATCGATCGAATGAGAGAAGCGAGTTGAGAGGCACGAGAGCAAGTGCAAGGCAAAGTCGAGGTTTGCTTCAACTTGATTCGTACTTTGTCGAAAAAGAAAGGTACAATAGTGAAAGGATCGCAACCGCGAAGAGCTGCACAGTCCAGATCGAGACGACGAGCATGGCGACGACGACCTCGAGCAAGAGCAGCAAGCTCGCGTGGGAGCGCTTCGAAGAGCTCGCGAAAGTGGCGTTTGTCGCAGACCCGCACGCCGACACGCGCTTCTTCTTCAAGACGCGCGTCGTGCCCCGCACGAGCAGCAGCAACACAAACAAGCGCGCGAATGGCGCTGGTGTCAAGATCGTTGCGCGCGTGTCGACGCGGCCGCGCAAGAACAGCAGCAACAGTGGCGGTGGTGCAGCCCGCATTACGGCGCAGAGCATTACGTACCAGACGCCGCTCGTGAGCAACCTCTCGCGGCTCACGCGCTTGCTGCGCTTCGTGATGCAAGAAGTGCTGGGACCAATGAAGCCGACGACTGCAGTCTCTGCGCCATTGAGCGCCAGTCACAGCAGCAGCGGTGGGACTCAAGCTGCACCACCACAACCAGACGCAAGTGCGGACACCACGTCAAAGACCAACAAGAGCGGAAACAAGACGAAGAAGAAGAAGAAGTAAGCAGGCGAAGGTCTTGAGCGGTTGGGACGATCCAGCGAGCGAGCAAGAGGAATCGAGCCTATGCGTCTGCTGGACTCCGCACGCACGCGCTTGCTTTATAACAGATCGCGCATGTACACAGTCGTGATGATGCCGCACGTGTAGCCTTCGTTGAACTTGTAGCGCACAACTGGCCGCGTGTCGTTGCGCTCGCGCTGCGCAGATTCGGTGCGCTCGAGCTTCTCGCTTGCGTCGCGCTTGCGCTTGGCCTCGCGGTGCGCAAACGCGAACGGGTTCCGCTTGCGCATCGCTTCGAGCTTCTCGGCCATCTTTTCGCCTGGGTTACATCAATGGGTTACGTCGCAGGTATGTGTTCGTTAGACCTGTCAGGTTACAAACACCACCACCACCAGCTCCACATTGACGACGTACTGCTGAGCTCTGGAAGCACAAACGCCGGTGCAGCAGTCGCAGTGCTCTCAGTCGCAGCAGCTGCGCTTCGAGCAGTCGCTGCGTCGCGCCGACTCGCGCTGCTGCTCTCAGTCCGACGCATCTGCTGGAGCTCGACTTCGCGCGTGATCATCTTCTTCACGACGACTGGGAGCTTCGCGACGCCGCTCTCGCCACCTCGGAACACCAGGAGCTCATGCAGCGCACTAGCAGCCAGTCACACAGTCCGTCAGTCGATATGTCAACCACACCTCACACAACAAGAAGGACGTACGGCTCGAGCGCATAGTCTTCACTCCCGTCGGGCAGGAACTTGGGTCGGAACGACAGTCCGAGCGACGCCATGAGCTCGATCAAGCGCGCGAGCATCGCCTTCTCGTCTGCGGTCTGGAGCGTCGGGTTCACGCGGCGGATCGTAGGCGAGAGCACGGAGACGAGCCACGGCACGACGTCGACTGCGAGGACACCAGCGCTCACGCGGAGACTCTGGTGGAGCTGCGAGTTCTCGACGAGCGCCTGGAGGATGTTGCTCGCGCGCTCGTGCTGCTGCTGCGCGACAAAGTGCGCGCGCGGGTACTCGATGCGCCGGCGCGAGCTCGTGCAGCATGCGGTGTGCACGGCCATGGCCGCGAACGGGACGTACGCTTGCAACGCAAACTGCTGCTCCGAGCGCGCGCGAGTGTCCCAAGCGTCTGCGAGACCGAGCCACTCGAAGGCGTCGCAGAGCTTGCTCATGGTCGCGTCGTTGAAGATCATCTTCGGGAGGTTCTCGTCCAAGCCGTTGAGCAGCAGCGGGAAGTTCCCCATCGAGTGCGCCGCTTCTTCGATCGCACTGAACGCTGACGGTGGTGCCATCGAGCCGCTCGTGTCGGTCGCAACAGACAGCGTGCTCCCGGGCACGCGCGCCTTGGTCTTGGGCTGGTAGAACACCATCGAGAGTGCGTCGTACACGCCGCTCGCTTGGTCTTTCTGGCCGACGAGACCGCTCGCGATCGCTGCGATGCTCCGCGTCGGCTGCGTGCTGTGGAACTGCAGCGCATTCACGCAGTAGCGAATGTCGTTGCCACCGGTTGCTGCGAGCGTCGAGAGCGCGCCAGTCGTGGTCTTGAGCTGCTCGCTCTTGCAGATGAACTTGAGCCGCGTCACGAGCCGCTGCGCGTGCGGCGCCTCGAGCACAAAGATCTTTGCGAGCTTGCGCAGCGGCCGCAGCACAGACGCGTACTGGTCGTTGCAGATGCAGATGAGCGGGCGCGTGAGCGGGTGCTGGTTCGACGACGCGCCGCCGGAGCGCTTCGCGCCTTTCACGGTCTTCTTTTGCGGCAGCGCAGCTGTGACGATGTCGTGGATCGCTGCGATCGCAGTCTTGCCGTCGCCGCCGTTCATGGCGCCGTCGATCTCGTCCAAGATGATGCAGTTCGGCTTGCGCTCGCCAAAGATCGACTGCATCTCCATCGCATTGATGATCTAGCGACGCCATCACACGCAGAGATGTCGTGTGAGGCGGTCGTCTCACCAGCCAAGGACTGCTCTCTCTCTCATTCGTACCTTGTTCTTCAAGACACCGGCCGTGCGGTCGTCGCTTGCGTTCACTTCGATCGGGTTGTACCCGGCGTGGCGCGCGACGATGTTTGCGAGCGTCGTCTTGCCGGCACCTGGCGGTCCGCAGATAAGAATGAGCTTCTGGAACGGCCGCGGGTCGTCGTCGTCTGCGTCTGGCGCGCCACTCGCACTGTTGCTGTTGCTGCTGTGGTCGTTGCCACCAAAGCGCGTCGACTTGGTTCCAAAGCCCTGCGCGTGGCTGTCGCTCGGCGCACTGCGACTCACAGCGATGCTACCGTCTGGGCGCTTCTTGTGCGGAAAGACGTAGCGGTCCCACGTCTTGATCCACTTGAGCACTTCGCGGTTCGTGCGCTCGTCGCTCAGCAAGTCGATGAACCGCTTCGGCTTGTACTTGTCGAGCCACAAGACGTTCGCGCGCGCTGGCGTCGCTGTCGGTGGCTCGAGCGCCGCGAGCTCAGCGAGCGACGCGTCACTGTCTTTTGCCACTGTCGCTTCAATCTGGCGCTGTCGAGTGGGATGCAGAGTGATTGTCAGTCAGCTGCATACGTTGCACTTGTATGCAATAGCAGAGACACGTACGCGCTCAATGCTCGCGAGCATTGCTTCGATCGGCATGAGCGAGAGCGCGCTGGCAGTCGACGCAGCAGTGGTCGCAGCTGCGCTCGAACTACTCGGCGCTTTCTTGCGCAGGAACATGCGGCGACCGTCGTTCCCGAGCACGACTGAGAGCGAGTCGACGTCCATCGGCGGTCGGCTGTGCAAGTAGCTCGCAGTCGCAGCATCGAGCGCAGCGGATGGCTTTGTCTTGTTTTGCTGCTGCTGCGTCTGCAGTGGTTGGAGTGGCGCACCCGGACGCGCACTCGGGTCGTCGACTCCTACTGCTGCTGTTGAGTCGTGCGCCTGCGATGCGGCACTGTCGTCGTCTTCGCCCATGAGCGTCGCACAGCGACTCAGCACTTGGTTCAGCCGCTCCTGCGCACGAGCGATCTTGGCGTCAATCGCACTTGCCGCGTCAGTTGCGTCGTCGTGACTGTCGTTGCTGCTGCTGTCGTGCTCGTGCGTTGGTGCTGCTGGCGCGCTGCTACTCGCTACTGCCTTGCTTGGCGCAGCAGCAGTCGTATACGCAGCGTCCATTTCGCGCATCGCTTCTTCTGCTGCCTCCATCTCGTGCGCGTGCATGGCTTCCCACTCGTCCATCTCGTCCATTTCGTGCTCGTATGCATAGATGTCGTCGTCCATTGCGCTCGTTGTTTGAAGTCACGACAATCCCACGCACACACTTGTTCACGCGCCTCTCTTCAGCAAATGCAGATGCAGACGCCGTCCACAGATGTGCGCACGCGCGCAGACGATGCCGACAGAGAGAGCTCTTGCGGCTCGCGTCGCTCACGCGCTCTTTCAGTTTGCCGCCATTTCACTCTTTGGGTCGTATAGTTCTTTCGCTTGTAGTACAGTGCAACTGACGATCCTCTTGCAGCACATCGAGACACGATCAAGCACTCACGACGTCAGATCGTACGAGCAGCTCCGTCACGCACTCGCCCCTTCATCTACACACCACCACACGCTACCATGGACGTCGAGAAAGAGGTCGAGCAGCTCGTGATCGAGATCCGCCGCATCGGGTCGCAGGACGGCAGCAAGTTTGGCGTGACGTTCGGCGCGCTCTTTGACGACGAGCGGTGCCAGGACGTGTTTGAAGCGCTCATGGGCACGCTCCGCGCGGCGAAGCGCGCCAAGAAGATCGACTACCAAGGCCAGCTCTTGCTCAAGGGCGTGCACGACAAGGTCTTCATCGAGCTCCTCGCGTAACTTAGCGGGGCGTCTCGTCGCGCACACGTGGCTCCACACACATCCATACACATCCACAGGCGCTAGTCATCTCGATACACCTCTTCACCATGTACGAGCGACTGCGCTTCATTAAATACGGCGACGACACATAGCGAGAGCTCCTAGACCTAGCGCGACGACGACGTGTCTGTCTCGCCACCATCGTCGTCATCGTCATCATAGTCGTCGCCAACGACGTGCTGCTGCTCGGCTTTGCCAATGAGGCTGTGGAACTCGTTCACAGCGTCCTGGAGCTCTTGCTGACAGGCTTCGACCATGATCGACCGTCGCTCCTGCGCGTCGATCGTCGTTGCGAGGTCGAGGTTCGCGAGTCCAGGACCCGAGAGGATCTGGTCCAAGAGCGCTTCGGTCTGGCTCAGCACGTCTGCGTTGTGCGCTGCAGACGTCGAGAACCGCGGCGAGAGCGACGACGCAGTGGCGACGGCTGGCGCTGTCCACGACTGCGCGCGCGACGATACGCGACTACGCTTGTGCGAGAGACGATGGACAATGTCCTGTAGGCGCACGAGCTGCGTCTCGTACACACGCGCGCGCTCGTCCGACTCGTGCAGCCGCTCTTGCGCAAACAGCAGCTGCATGAGGTGTATGGGCGAGTGTTAGTGCGTTGGTCGATGCGAGAGACTGCGAGGCGTACGACTCCAAGCAGGAGGCGAGCGCACCTGCTGCGTCAGCTTTGCATTCGCGCGCTCCTATGAACAAGAGCGAGCGCCATGGAGTCGACAGCACGAGTCTGTCAGTGCCACATAGCAGGGTTTGTGTAAGAGAGAGAGCCACACACTCAACGCACTGTGGCAGCGACGCGGCTCTCGTGCTCAAGCTGTCGATTGAGCACAGCGGGCAGTCCGCTCGCGCGTAGGAGCATGCGCTCGCGCTTCCACACGCGTCGCCGCACGCGGTGCTCGAGCGTCTTCTCACTGCGTACGAGCGTACAGATGCGTCAGCCACACGAAGTAGAACAAGTGCATAGTGCTGATAAACAGAGTCGACTCGGATCTGAAGGCGCACCTGCTGGGCGGATGCTCTGAGCTGTCCAAGTCGTCCCAAGACGCAGCGTACTGCCAGCCGCTCTCGTCTGTATGTGCATCGACGTTCGGATGCCAGTCGCTCACCCACTCCCAGTCGCTCGACGGCAGCACGACCTACAGCATGATAAGCAAGCGCTTGGGCGATCAGCACCGGCGCAGTCACAACGACGACGTCAGCGACCAACGACGCGCACCTTGTCAAACGCACTCGGCTCGCCGCTCGGTCGAGCCATTGCGGGTCTGTCGCCAGCGCGTGTCGATCGCGTCTCCCATCCGCTCAGGTACAGTCGCTGGTGCTCGAGCAGCACGTCTTCAATGCGCGTGACGCGAGTGTCTGTGAGTGGGAGTGGAAGTGGCTGCAGGTGTTGTGTGCGACTACTACCACCAGCGGCAGGACTGGAAGCAGCGTAGAGCTCGTCTTGGTACCGCCCAACGAGTGCCTCGAGCGCAGCGACCTCACTGTCGCCACGTGCATACATATGTGAGGCTAAGGCGCGCGCTGATAGCGCAACGCGACGCGAGCAGCAGCGCTGCATGACGACTGTGTCATGCGCGTCAAGCGAAAGGAAGCAACTGGATGTACCTTTTGAGGAGTTGGCACTCGCGCTCGAGCTGCTCTTCGCGCTCGCTCATCGCAGTAGCAATGAGCGGTGTCTCTAGCTCTCTAGTACACACACGCACGTGTAAGCGTGTGGGCCGAGATGCGCGCACTCTCGTGAGCGAGGACGCCGCGCGCTTCTTGAAGTCGCTCGTCCGCAGTCAAGTCACGCGAGTCGAGCTCGTGTCGAACATGTGCAAAACAGAACCTCGTAAATGGTGTAACGTGGTGTGGCAGCATACACAAAAGACACACCACGTGTTGGCTATTTACACTCACTTGTTTTTTACGCTCGATGTTCTTACGCATCGTTTCGCGCCAGCTCGAGCGACCTTCGCGCGACCACCCGTTCAAATGATGGCAACGAGGCGACGTCGTGAAGTGGCGCTCGTCGCTCTATCATGCTCATTCCAGATCACAATCCGAGCATCGCACGCGGCCACCGACAGCACGACGAACAGGAGCAGCAGCAGGCACATGCGCACCACGACGAACACCATGCCTACGTGCTGCTTGTGCCACAACAAGTGCGCAAACCGCAGCACCAAATACGACAGCAGCAGGACCGACATCCACTGACACGACAACACCAGCAGCAGCTGGTGTACGCATGATGCATCTCGAGTGTGTGTCTGTATATGTATGTGTGTGTCTTCTCCATGGTGCTCAAGTGATTTCAATCATTTAGATGACGAGACTGAGAACGAAGAGCGCCTCACTGCATTGCGTTCTGCCGTGCTCCGAGGCGTCTCGGGCTTCACTTGTGAAGAGTATTCGAGGCATTTGTATGATGAGCCCAGCCAACGTGCGTGTGTACATGTCTTGCATCGAGCGTGTGCGTGCATGTGTATGCGAGTGAACGGGAGTCGGTCGATGATGCCTACAAAATATTTGCTACTCTTGACAATCAATGACGACACTTCAATCACCAAGATCTCTGAGACGGACTCCCAGAACAAGTCTCTCTGTGTGTGTGCGTGTGTGCCATTGCATGTGTATGTGTGTGACTCGAACGAGAGGCAGTGACGACAAACATATAGGGACATCTGACTGCACACGTGCATGAAGATACTCCAGTGGAATCTCATTAACTGAGCCTCTCGCATTCCTCAAGCAACTGCTGCATGTCTGTGAGTGCACTCTTCACGTGACGACCGACACGAGGAACCAAGGTGTCAAATTCTCGCCATCCTCTTCCCGTGGATAGTAGAAGCCGAATCCTTGGGACACGAACTACGCGCGCGGATCTCACATCGGCTCGCAGATCCTCTCGACTAGCAGGAGTGAGGCGGCCGCTGAAAAGTGGTCGAGCGAGCCATGTGATCTGTGTGCGGACATCCTCTGTCCATGCGTGTATACGAGTGCTTGTGACGTAGTGGTAATCAGTAGTGAGCAGTAGCGTGAGTAGGAAACAAGTCAATAGAGACACTTTGATCACCTTCGAACTATTGGCGTTCTTGTGCTACAGCGTCCACCGTCTTGCCCTCGTCAGCGATGACCTCGTGGTCGTTGCCATGTCTTTGGCATACCTCATCGATCGCACTCGGAAGACCTCACGAAGACGTCTCGATTAGCCTCTTGGCTCCCAAGGGATGACCTCTCGAGTCCGCTATTGATAGTGAACTTGTGCGTGAAGAAGGCGCTTTGCCATCAAGGACGCTCGCGCACTGCTGCTCGGCTTGCCGTCTGAACACATGACGCGCACACCAATGTCGGTGCTTCCAGCCTCTCAACAGCAGCAACAGTCGCAACGTCACGTGGTCATGCCACCACTTGCAAAAGCGCTCGACAAGAGACAAGTTCGCGGTGGAGGGCTGCGCGTTGGTCGCGTTGTCTCGGTTGGTGCGCCATCGAGTGGTCGCTCGTTTGACTCGTAGCTCTTGACAAGTGAGCAAGTCTCACTCTCATTCACACCGCGATCTTCTCTTCTACACGTGCCAGGAGATCCGCAATGGACAGAATGACAAAGCAACCTCGAACCAACTGCCATCGGTCTCCACGACAGCGTCGCTCCGAGACGACGAGCAGCGCATCCAGCTCGACATGATCGAGATGCTCACGCTCAAGCTCGCGAAGAAAGAGCGCGAGAACGAGCTCTTGCGCGTCCAGCAGGTCTGTGGGCTTCTTGCTATCTCAAGGCAAGGCACGTGTACTTGCCTTGCTTAGGTCGCTCGCTCACTCGGCTCGCGTCGCCTCGATCGCAACAGAAAGCGCTCGATGAAGCACGCGCGTGCTACGAGAGCGAGACCGACCATCTCCGCACGAGCGCCGCTGCAGCGACAGCTGAGCTCACTGACGCGAACCAGCAGCTGCAGCGCCAGCTCCAGTTGCTCCAGATCCAGTGCGAGCGCATGCGAGTCGACGGCGACGCGCGCAACGCCGCAGCACTCGAAGTGAAGCGTCTTCGCGAGAAGGAGCAGCAAGCAGCACGAGCACTCGATCGCGAGCGCCAGAGCACGATCGAGCAGCTCCAGCGAGACGTGCGACAGTGTACAGTCGACCGCAGCGCTCTCGATGCGAAGTTCGTTGCGGCACTGAGCCAACAACAAGCGCTCAGCGACCAGGTGCGTACGCGAGGCTGTGGCACTTAACACTTGGTGTGCTCAGTCAGCTTTGTGTCTTGATGTCATCGTGTCTGCTACGCTCAGATCTACCAACTCGAAGCGAAGAACCTAGCACTCGATGAGTCGCTGCGCACCGAGCGTGCGCTTCGCGAGCAGCTCGAGCAAGTACGTCCAAGCATGCGTCGCTCTGCTTGTTGCTCGAGTCGCCCAACAGACTGCGTACTTGCTGTCCTAGAACGTTGCGGCGTCTGCTCTCGACCTCGACCACGAGCAGCGTGCGCGCGCGAGTCTCGAGCTCGAGCTCCAGCGCGTGGGACTCGAGAAGCAAGCGCTCGAAGAGAAGCACCGACTGCTTCAGAAGGTGTGATGAGTGTCTGCATCTACGAGTCGATCTCTGATCTTGCGAGTCTGTAGGACTGACAGGCTCTGGGCGTCTACACGCTCGCTATCGCCAGGCGATCAAAGACGCGAGCGCGAAAGCAGTCGACGCTGACAAGAAGCGCCTCGAGCTCGTGCGGACCGAGGACCAGCTCGAAGCGACGATCGCGCAGCTCAAGCGCGAGAACGACGAGCTCAAGGCGCGGCGCATGCAGACGACAGCACACGCCAAGCACTTGAGCGCGCGAGTCGCGCAGCTGGAGACCGCGAGCGAGAGTCTCCAGCGCAAGCTCACGGACGCACTTGATGAGATCGAGAGCGCGCGCAAGTGCAGTCGCGAGTACCTGTTCCGGATCAAGCAGCTCCAAGAGGAGCTCGTGTTCCAGGAGAAGCGCAAGCGCGTCGATGCGACTGCGTCCTCTCGCGCTCTTGCATCAGAGACAGCTCCAGTAGCAGTAGTCCCAGTTCAACTAGCACCGCGTCTCGAGACACCAGAGTCGCAGCTCCAGAGCTCCGACACCGCGCCTGCTCCTGCCAGTTCAGCACCAACAGAGTCACAGTCTGCTCCTAGTAGCAGCGAGAGCGACACTGGCGTCCCGAGCTGGATGAAGGACTAACAGAGAGACGCGTTGATCTAGTCGCTTGTGTTCATTCATTCCGTTCAATCTCGCGCGTGGCAGCAGTACGCGCTGGTGTCTGCTGCTGTTCATGGCTTCTGTCACTCGACTGCTGCGATGTGGCGAGGCGAGAACGGCGCGCGGTCTTTCGCAAACACCGCGGCGACGCGCGCTTTGAGCGCCGGGTCGCGCACGCACGCGCGCTTCGTTGTCTGTCGTCCGTCGTACGTCCCGCGCACGCGGAGCGACCGCACTTGGTCGTTCAGGATGCCTTGGCTCATCTTCTTGGACGCGAAGAAGTCCTTCACGCAGAAGATCGCGACCGTCTCTTCGTAGTCTGCAGCACATGCACGTACGAGCTGGTCAGGACCGATGGCTATGCTCATATAGCAAACAAGTGCGACGTACACATGATGTTGGTCTCTTTGAACTCGCGCTTGAGCACAGGCTTCTTTGGCCGCTCGTTGCTCGTCGACTGCTCCAGTAGCACTGCAAAGACAAAGGACGTCAGCGCACATACGCGATAGAGAGAGAGAGCTATGGATGCAGGACGTACGCTTCGTCATGAGGTCCTTCTTTGCGTGCGTCGCGCAGTCTTCGTTCCGACTCACGCAGCACTTCTTGCACGCTTTCACGACGCAACCTGCGCAGTCGTACGTGCGTCAGCAGATGCGTGCTGTTGGAGATGGAGACACAAATGAACGCTGTCCGTACCAGACGACATCTTCTTGGCCGAGCAGAACGGACACCGCTTGCTGTTGTCGCTCTTGACGTCCGCTGCTGCTGCTGCTGCTGGTGCTTTGTCTCGACTCGATGCTTCGGTCGCAGACGTCGCGCCGCCGTCGTCCGTCGCGACGTCCTCTGCTTCCGACGCGGTGTCTCGACTCGACGCTGCGTCGTCGACCTCCATGCGCTGCACCTGCTCTTCTTTCTCCTGCTTCATGCTCGCCATCGTCACACACACGCGCGCAGTTGATGCGCTCGTTGTCGTCGTTGTGATTGAATGCGCGAGTTCTTATCGCGCCAAATTGACTGACGCGTCGATAGTAAAAATGAAAATGACGTGCGCATAATGAAAATGGCGCTTCAACGTCGTCGAGTGTCCTATGGGTACTCGACTCTCGTCTCTCGTCGTCTCTCATCTTCTCATTCATTTCGTTGCGGTCTACAGACCGACACAAGGACGCACTTGCGTACTTAGACCGTACCGCTCAGCAGTCGCTCCACTGCCGCGTGCACGTTCCCCTGTGTCGCCTGCAGCGCGCGCAAGTTCTGCTCGCGGTTCGAGAAGCCCATGTCTGTGAGCTGCGTGAGCTGCGACGCGTACAGCTCTTC
Organism: Pythium guiyangense; assembly: GCA_003730235.1. Classification (NCBI taxonomy): domain Eukaryota; phylum Oomycota; class Peronosporomycetes; order Pythiales; family Pythiaceae; genus Pythium; species Pythium guiyangense. Next base: position 136,754 of record QXDM01000083.1, on the reverse strand, counting down.
CGGGTTCCCAACTGGCGCAGCAGCAGCGGCACTTGCGCCACCAAATGCGCTCATGTCGAACGGAAAGCCGCCAGCGCCGCCGAACGCAGCAAACGGGTTCGCTGCTGGCGCACCAGTCGCACCAGGCGCTGCGCCGCCGAGGTTCAGTCCTTGCAGACTGTGTGTTCATAGCGGTTGCGAGTCATACACGCGTGAGTCAGTCGAGCGCCTTGTGGTTAGAGAGAGAGAGAGAAAGAGAGAGACGCACCCTGGCAAGAGCCCAGTCGACTGGAGCTGCTGCATCGCGCTCTGCATCTGCATCATCGCCTGGAGGTTCTGCGGGTTCATCGCCGCGCGGAGGAACTCGGGGTTCGCCATCATCTCGCGCACTTGCGGGTTCGCCTGGAACATCTGCGCCATCTGCGGGTTCAGCTGCTCCATCTGCGCCACGAACGCCTGCGGATTGCTCGCGATCTGCTCGAGCGCTGGCTGGAAGAGCGGGTTCTGCAGGATCTGCGCCATGAGCTCGGGGTTCGGCGCACCGCCAGCGCCAAGTCCGCCGAGTCCGCCGAGACCGCCACTGGCCCACGGGTTGTTCGCTGCGCCAGTGCTCTGTGGCGTCGCGCCGCCCATTGCAGCCCACGGGTTCGCGCCACTCGCAGCCGGTGTACTCGTCGCTGCAGGCGTAGTGTTTGCGCCAGCACCACCTGCGACGCCTGGCATCGTGAACGCTGGACCGCGCGGCGCAGGCGAGCCTGACGACGCTGCGTTCATGAGCGGCTCCTGGACATCCTGGTACATGCGGCGGAGCGCGTTGAAGCCCTCGGGGTGGCTCTCAATGTTGCGCATCGCCGTGTCCTGGCTCCGCATCATCTCGCGCATCGCTGCGGGGTTCCGCATCGCCTCCATGCTCTGGCGCAGGAGCTCCGGGTCGTTCAAGATGTGGTTCAGCTGCGGGTTCTGCTCCATCAGCGCCTGGATCTGCGGGTTGCTCTGCATCATCGACCGCATGATCTCCGGGTTGTTCAAGACGCCCTGCATCATCGGCGACTCCATCATCTGCCGCATCATGTCGGGGTTCTGCAGCAGCTGCTGCTGCATCGCGTCCATGTTTGGGAGTCCAGCGCCCATGCCCGCAGCGCCAGGCGCGCCAAACAGACTCCCGAACGGGTTCGCAGCAGCACTTGCGCCTGTGGCGCTCGCACCTGCAGGTGGGAAGAGCGGAAAGCCAAACAAGTTGGCGGGCGGCGCGGCTGCTGCTGGCGCCGTGGGTGGAGCTGGAGCCGCTGCTGCATGTGTAGCAGACGCGTCTGTGCTAGCTGTCGTAGTGGGAGTGGCAGCAGTCGCTGCTGCTGCTGCTGGACGCGCTGGGCGCGGTGCAGAGCCGCGGACGAAGAAGATCGTGTGCTCTGCCTCAATGCCTGGACGCACCACCGGATCGCCAGGACACGCACGTACGCACGAGGACAGCAGCGTCAGGGCACTTGCGATGCTCAAAGCAGACGAATAAAGCACACGCCATTGAGCGACAAGGAGCTACACACACGACACAAGCAGACGCACCGTAGCTCGCGAGCGTGAGGTCGTCTTTGAGCACTTTGCCCTTGTAGATGAGCCGCTGCTGCGCCTCGGGCACCTCGGTCGGACCCACGAGCGCCGTCTTCGTCTCGGCGACCGTGCTCTCGAGCGCCACGTCGACCGTGAACTTCTTGCCCGACGTCGTCTTCACGTGCAGCGTCACCATGATGATCCTCGCGCAGTTCGCTCTCTCTTGCGCTTCTTCGAAGTCGTCGAGCAGCGAGAGCACAAAGCCAAATGCTCGTGCGTCATTTGAGCAAAGTATTGAAATGCTCGCCTTACATTCTCCGAGTCGACGAGCATTTCAATACTCAAGCCAAGTGAGCGACTCACAGCGAGAGCACGTGGCAATCCACAAATCGTAGTGTGCGCCACACAGTTGATTAGTTAAACAAAGTTGAAAAGTCTCAAATCCATTATTTGTTGCAAATGGAAAAAAATATTTCCCAAAACTCGAGGACACCTAAATTCGACACTTGACTTGCTTCTGGTATTTCAATGTCCAATTTTTCGTCCTAAACGTTCTGGGACGCCAGAAATTAGATTTTATATTTTGTTTTTCCTATACAGTCACCGAGTTCGAGAAGAATGTACATTTTCGACATCACCGATTCTGTTGCTTCATACCCTTTCACATTCGATATTTTCCCCGATTTATTCACTATAAAAGCTTAAATAGGACTCGGACATGTTCCTTTTGCAAATTCAAATTTCGGCGATTTGATTGGTCGTTTTTCGATACATTCTTCTATCATTTTCGTCCTCGTGAAAACAGGACAGTTTTGCTACAAACTTCAAGTCATTTGTGCTCGACAAATTTTGCTGTTTGTTTTCTGATACAAATCGGCGCAACTCGTTGTATCAAAGCGCAACAGCACGAGCACTCACATACAAGACTCAAGTCAATCGACGAGCATCTCGATTTCTTCACTATCGAGAGCATACTGTTGTTTTTTCACTATCAAAACAACACCCTTGGAGAACATCCATACAATTTTCTTGTATAGCACACCCACGCATGAGCGTACCAAAGCAAGCTGAGCAGCAGCACAGCAAGGTGACGATGGCCATCGAGCTGCTGCCTCTCGACGATCCGAATCGCGCGCGTCGTCGCAATGCTCGCTGCCGAGCACTTGATAAGGACGCTCGGCGTCTCCAACCAACACGAGCATGATCTTTCGCCCCGACATAGTCGAAGTGTCGAGACACAACTTTGCACGCAAGTTTAAGCAGCAAGAGCAAGCGTAGCAAACGCAGCAAGAGCAACAAGAGCAGCAACAGCAGGAGGAGCAGCACCTAGATCCAGAGCCGCAAAGCGACCATGGCGAACCGAAGCAGCATGAGCAACAAGGCCAACAAAAAAGGGCGCCCAGCGACGTCGAACCCAAGACCATGTTGCGGCTCTCGAAGCGACAGAAGGAGAAGACCATGGCGCTCCTCGATGGCGGCGCCAGCTTCCGTGCGGCAGCTCGTGGCGCGGGCATGTCGCGAGGCGGCCTGCAGGGACTGATCAACCAGAAGAAGCGCCAGACGCCAAAGCAGCTCGGTCGTCCGCCCGTTCTGACTCTGCAAGAAAAGCACGTTGTGCTTGAAATGGCAGCGCTCAGCAAGGTGAGCTACGTCCACTTCGCTGCTCGAGTGTCTGCGCACCTCGGCCACAGCGTCTCGAAGTCCGTGATTGCTCGTGTGCTCACTGAGGCCCGCGACGACACCGAGTCAATCTTGGTTTTCGGGACAAGAGTGCGTCGATGGAGCAAGTGATGGTGTGGTGCAGGGGCGCTCTGAAGAGCATTTGGGCCTCTGTCTATGTCATCACGTCCAAGCAAGTACGTTTGTGTGCTATTGTTGTCTGTGAGTGTGTGAGTGTGAGTGCGACTTATGGCTGGTCTGTGCGGCTACGATGCGCAGGCTTGCGCCGTGTTGATGCAGCAGGCTCAGCTAGGACGCGACGTGCGCGTTCTCACTGACGGGAAGCAGTCTCATGGCGCTGCGTCCCGCGTGCAAGATCTGCGCGACGGAAGGGTGAAAGTTCACACGACGCCAGACCACACTATGCTGCACCACTGCTGTCTGTGAACGCGTCGACGTCGTGTCTCAAGCTCGTGGGCGGTCGCGGCTGCTAGCTGTGCGAGTGGGCACAGTGCGTAAGAGAGAGAGAGAGAGAGAGTGAGTGAGTAGGAGGAACCAGCGTGTGTCGTCCAAGTGTTGTGAGAGTGCAAGTGGTTCGCCATGGAGCGTGCGTGCGTCTGTGCGCGCAACCGTATGCAAAGGTGTGAATATGAGTGACGTCCGTCCATTCGTTTGTGTGAAGAAGCAGTGGGTGCTGGTGTCATAAGCACATGTTCGAGTGGCGTTAGCGATAAGGATGGTGTCTGAACGCGTCTACCTCACATGTGCTCTCACATGCGTCAATGGACCTGGTCGAGACGCGACAACGAGCAAGCACGCCATCGACTTTCACAGACGCCCACTGCAATTCACAGACGCTTGTGGGAGCAAACAGACGGCTTGGCACCATCAGATCGACATGGTCGCGCTACTTGCGTCTGATGTTGATGTCCGACTTGGCGTTGACAAGGACGCTCCGAGTAAGACGACGACGAGTACGCTCAAGCAAAGGCAAGTCGAGGCAGATCCGGGGCGTTGCAAACACTCGAGTGGCATTTCTTCATTTGTCTCTTTTTGTTTTCATCATTTGTACCATATTTGATTTGTCGCGAATCTGAAACACGACTGGAGTGTCCACTTTTCACTCTCGCCTTTGCTACGATCACAACAACAACAACGACGATCTGCTATCGAGCTGGACGATGTGGAATGCATGCAGTGAACTCGACTGACTATCATCCTCTTGCTTCTCGTCGCGAGCGATGGTGTCAATACTCGCCAACCACAGTAGTCATGCAGTCCTCGCGTGCTCATCGACCTGGTTTCACTGAACGCACACACTCGACCAGCGATACTCACTCTCCCTTCTCTCTGACGCGAGCTCATGCACTACCGCCTCCATTACGAAAGAGAAAGATCACACGCAGTGCTTGGAGCCGATCTACCACTTGAGGCAGCGCGGCCAGTTGCGCGAGCCAGGGTAGCACCGACGCTTTTTCTTCTCGGTCGCGCCACGAGTCGCTCCATCGTCGTTGCGATTGGACCACTCCCAATCTCGAGGCGTCTGCGGATCGTGTTCGTTCGCACCTCCGGTCGCTCCATCATCGCCATCGTTGTCGTCGTCTGGGCTGTCGATGTTATCGACGAGTCCGCGGAGTGCGCGACCTGCTTGTTCAGTGTCGACAAGCGTGCAAACAGCAGACAAGCGCGGGGGGATGTCAGCGTGAGCATGAGCCATCCGTATTTACATACATGCATCAATCAATGTCTGGCACAGAGCAACGACTCTTGCAGCAACACCCACGCGCACGCACCGCCAACGTCGTGCTTGACAGACGATTCTTCTTCTGCTGCTGCAGCAACCACTGACACGAACGCCAGTGCGATCGTCGCGAGCACGGCGAGCTTCATTGGCGTGCAGTTTGAGTCTTGAGTCGCGTGAGCGCTAGTGTGTGTGGATGCTGGCTGGGTCTGCGTTAGCTCGTGTGTAACGGGGTACACAAGCTGTGGTTATTACCGTAATAACATAGCTTCGCGGAATTACTATTCACGCACCTTCTTTAAGACCGGCCATTCTGGCGGTTGTTCTGATTGGTAGATATCTTAGAATATTAGCCAATTAGTGAAATTGGACTCTCAGAGCCAACCACATTTTAGTTGACTTAGCTTTAGTATTACATACTTAGACTTAGTAGCTCACACCAAAGGGTGGAGCCCGCACATCCAACTAAAATTGCGATTTAGACCAACTCAACTGTTGTGTGTCTCTCCGTCTTAGTGACTGGAATCCTTGCTGAAGGTGTTCACACACGCTTCCTCGCAAAGGTGCTGCGTAACTCGGACACGTCCGGTTACATCGTGTGTGCGTCTTGACTGCTCCTGCTACCACTGTCGATACTGTCGCTGCTGATGTTGCTTGTGTCTGCGTCAGCCCTTGTGCGTTGTGTTGTTGCTGCTGATATCTACTACACTGTAATATGTAAAAATATACTTTAACATTTGCTAGGATTGTATGTATGTTAAAATTGATGTTAAAATGAGTTACAAAATCGACTCATCAAACGTCAACTGTGTTATAATTTATCCGCAGTCCGACAAGATCAAATTGAGGTCCACACATACTGTCTTTTATGTAAGTGACTCACTGCCCATGTTGTGCCCATGCGTTTGCTTACGTATTGACCAGGTTTCAAGAGGACCAAAAAATCACCATTATACATGTCGAATGGACCTAAAAAATCGCCATTACATTCGAATGGCCCAACAATTACAATTGTCCAATTGTGGGAAAAGGGTCTGGGAAGTGCGTTGGCCCCACAATTGGCAGTGTTTTACACCTCTACACATACTATAATTTGTCGTTTTACTGCTTTATACATAACGTGTTCAATCTTTTAGAACGCTCGCATACAGAAGCGAATCGTCGGGCTCTGTTTGGCCGAAAACTTGAACGATTTTTCGTGCATCATCTTTTGTACTTGATGTATGTATGTGCGCGATGCTTACGTCGCAAATGCTCGAGATGTGGAGGTTTCACTGCTTTTAATCAAGAGAAACAAATGCGACGGTCCCATTTGCGCCACTTTCTTATCTCTTACAAAAACAAGTCAGCCGACAGCTTTAGCAAGTGTACGGAGAAAAACCTCTTTATTGTATTCGCTTTCTGACAAAAAAACGCTCGAAGACGCAACAACAACAAAGTGGACTGAGCGACATCAAGGCGCTCGAAGACGAGCTCGCGGCGCTACGCGAGCAAGTGCTACACGTCGTGCAGCGACTGCGCGCTGCACGCAAGGCTGCCAGCGTACTTTCGCCAAAACGCAAAATCACCGCGTCCGTTCGCGCGAACGCGTTGGCTCTAAACGGCGTGGCCAGAGAGCATCGCTTGCCGGTCTCGACGATCGCGCGGCTCCTGAACGTCAACAGCGTCGCTCTCAGCCGCCTCTTCAACCAGCAACCACCGTAGCAAGATCCACACATAGAGGACATCTACATGCCGGCCGAAGGCTGCTTCAGCAAAACTCGCGGATACCTGGTGCAGACGCACACACTTCTAATTATGACCATGTACATGGTCAATCTGCCTGACCCTCGCGCACTGATCAACGAGGTTGTAGAGCACGCTGGCGTCATCGTCGTGACGGACCGCACTACGCTTGCCTCATCGGCGTCGGAAATCGCCACATTGGACGACCGCGTTCGCATATACGCACCCAGCTCGACGTGCATGTTCCATTGGAAATGCGCCATCGTCGACGACAAGTTTCTCCTTCATGGTGCGCAGCTCTGCTGCCCGGTGTTTGCGAGTGTTTACTAACCATGTTGTGTGTGTGATCGAGGCTCTGCGAACATGACTGAAGGCGGCACACAGACAAACTATGAGCTCCTTACAGTCGACGGAGCCGGGCGATCGCTCCAGTCGAAACGGACGCATGTGTTGGAAGCGATCGTCCCGAACTTCGACATCGTCTCGATGAAAGGACCGAAGCGCATCGTGCACTTCCAGAGTCAGGAAGGGGCAAGAAGAAGCGAGCACCGAAGTCCAAGTGGAGCCTCGACGACGACTTTGCTCTAGTTCACGCTGTGCGAAAGCACGGAGAGAACTGGAGCACAGTCGTCGAGCACTTGCCAGGCAAGTCAATCAAAAAATTGCCTTCATACTTTGTACTGGGTGTATGTAAGATGTGTGACCAATGACGGTACTTACTAGCAGACACATCAAATGAGGCTATATTTAAAATATTGAGTGTAGCCCTCTTTACTGAGCGTGCCCAGCCCATTGCATTCAAGCGCGCAAAATGCAGCCGCAAGACGTGGCCGAGCTGCTCCGTGCGACGGCGAGCGACGCGGACGCAGTGGCGCAGTACCTCGGCTCGATCGACCGCGAAGAGGTGCGTGCGCATGCGCTCGTAGAATGCGCGCTCATGCTGCGCCAGTCGTGTCGTGATCATCCGTCGCGGCGTCGTTCTGGCACTCGACTATGCCGCATGCACACACATTGACAGCAGCTCGACGAGCTCTCGTCATGCATGCAGTAGCACTCACGCACACGGACTTACTTGTGCTGCATCTTGCCTGTGTGTGTATCAATACGTAGCTCAATGGACTGCTCGACGGCTTTGCTGCGCACGAGACGAAGAAGAAGAGCGAGCCGCAGCGTGGCGACTGGCTCGCGCTCGTGCAGCTCTTGCTGCGCGCCGACGCGAGTCGTCTACGCACTGCGACGCGCATCGTTCAGGTTTGTCCGATTGCCATACGTACAGGACCGCACAGACACGATAGACTCACACTCTGCTGCGTACTCTGCGCTCGTCGCCTGCAGCTCGTGTGGAATGGCTCACTGAGCGAGCTCGAGTGCATGCAGTGGCTCACGGAGATCAGCTTGAGCTACCTCTGCGTGCTCGAAGACGGCCAGGAGAGCACGCGCCACGAGCGCGCAGCTGACAATGGACGCATTCCGCATCGCGTGCGCTGCGCCGCCGTCGCGACTGAAGTGCGCATGCTCGTGCGCATGCTCTTGGAGCTCTTGCCAGACGGCATCGAGGCGCACGGGAGCGCAAACCCGCGCCGCGCACTGCCGCAAGTGCTCGGGCTCTTGCCGATTCTCCTGGACGTGCTCGTGGAGCTCACGCGCGCAAGTGGCGACGCAGCTGCGAGCGACCACGAGCTGAACGAGGTGCGTGCGCGCGTTTGCCAACTGCTCGACAGTGTCGGCCGTTAATGATGTCAAACTGACAGCTTGCGCCTCTGTGCTGCTGCTGCTGTCATGACAGAGTCTTGTCGTGCTGCTCGAGCTGCCGTGGACCGCGCGGACCGTGCCGCTGCTGCTCGACGTGCTCAAAGAGAGCGCGTCGATCGTCTCGCGCAGTGGCTGGCAGCAGCTCCACGTACGTGCAAGAGACATACACTCGCTGTCGCACAAGACCATCACTCACCGCCACACACGCTGTACTGGGTATAACTAGGAGACCGTCGCGCGCATGCTCCTGACGCACGACAGCAGCAGCAGCAGCGAAGCACTCCCGAGCGAGAGCATGAACGCAATCGTCCGCGAGTGCGTCGCGATCGCGAGCGTCACGGGCAGTTGCCACTGGATCACGATCGCGCGCCACGTCCTGCGGCAGCTCCCAGCGCGTCTGCGTCCCGAAGCAGAGTTCACGCTCCAGATGGTGCGGCTGCCATCGACTCTCGCTCTTGTTGTCCTCATCCTCTGACTCGTGTCCTATCGGTTGCTCCTAGTGCCTCCACCAATCGCCCGCGGCCGTGACGCTCGTGTGCGAGTCGATCCGACAGAGTCTCGACCACGAGCGCGACGTATGTGGCGATCGCCTCGACCCTGCGCTCACGCTCGCACTCGACTGGCGCGACCTCGTCGTCCTCTTCCACGCATTGCAGGTCTCGCGTCCGATCCTCCACCACCGCACAACGTCGTCGCGCATTGCAACCGACGCGCGCGTCTTCAGCGACATTGAGCGCCTCGCGTGGGCGATCCTGCGCCTCGACGTTGCGCGTGCAGCCGTCGCGACGAGTCTCGATGCGATCGCAACGCACGTGCGCGAGCGCGTTGCGCACGTCTTGACGTTTGGCGGCGCGCAGGTGCACGTGCGCGAGTGGAAGGCGCTGCTGCTCATGGACTTTGCGCTCTACTGGATGGTGCAACGCCGCAACGACGACAAAGATAACACGTCCAGTGCGGTCGTAGGCTTGACGCCGCACGAAGCGACGCAGTTTGAACGCGTCGCGAGTGCGTTCCCAAGCAAAGACGCTCTTGCGCGCATGCTCCTGCTCTCGGTCTACGAGTCTGTACGTCGTAGGACGCACTGCTGATCTGATAGCACTAGTGGCCAAGCGAGAGCGCGTGCTCATGCTCGTGTGTGTGGGTGTGACAGGCGCCAGAGATCCGCGCCGAGATGCTCAGCAGTCTGTTTGAAGACACAAAGAGCCCCGAGCGCGTGCAGGTACGAGCGACGCAGTTGCATGGCGACGCCCCGCTCTCTGTCTCAATGCGCTCACGGTGTTTCTCTCTCTTGTGCGGTCAGGTCGCTGGCAAAGCGCTCGACCAGCTCTTTCGCACGCAGCGCGCGTCGCTCTTTGCGCACGTCCACGCGATCCAAGACTGGCTCAGGTGCGTCCGTTGCCTCGACTTGCATCTACGACTGCGTCCTCACGTTTGTGTGTGTGCAGTGCGCTGTTCCAGAGCCACTTTGGCTACGCGCGCGCGTTCTTCCTCATGGCCTCGCAGCTCCTTCCGACGCACAAAGGCACGTGTTCTTGCTCTTGTGTGTGCGACGCTAACAACTGGCGCGACTGACGCCACACTGTCGCCACCGCCTCGCGCAGATCTCTACCACTTCCTCATGGTCTTTCTCCGCAAGCTCCTCTCGACGTCGAACGTCGCGCACCAACAGTTTGCGATTGACCTCTGGTGCGCCTGGCTCGAGCAGGCGATCCGCGTCGACGCAGTGCAGGAAGAAGAGATCGTCTCGGCGCTCAAGAGCAGCCTCGTTGTCTGTCCGGACGCGCGTGCGTGGACGCTTGGGCGACTCGAGCAGATGTTTCGATCTGGTAGATCTGTGGCGCTCCGACAGAGTTCGTGGGAAGAGCTCCACCGAGTGCTCGCGAGTGAGCTCGCGCAGTTCATTTGCCCAGCGACGGCCGACGGCCACGAGAGCGACGCAAGTGATAGTGACGACGACGACGACGATGCGCTCGCGCAGCGCCAGCGCTTCCACGTGACTGCGCTCGACCAGTTCTACCACCAGAACACGACCGCCGATGGCGCTGCAGCCGTCGGCCTCGTGTTCCAGCGCGCACTGTCGTGTCTCTTGGCGTTTGAAGCCGCCGCTGCGACTGCGACTGTGACGCGCGACAGCGGCGATCGAGGCGATGCCACAGCGCTCGCGCTCCCAGTGCTTGGGGCAAAAGTGCTGCGCTGGACGCTCGACTTTGTCTCGAACAGCGCGCTCTTCTTCCACTGGATCGCCCAGAGCAGCAGCAGCAGTGGCGATGACGACGACGATGGCGATGACGACAGTGCAGTCGTGCGTGCACTCGTGCGCCGCCAAAGCGCGAGCGCTGGCCGCAAACACACGGGCGCGCGGCCGCTCGTGAGTGCGAATGCGCGCGAGAAGCAGGCGATGTGGCGCCTGCTCTCGCGCATTGGCATTGGCTCGGCGCTCTGCAGCGTCGCGATCGAGCAGGTCTTGCAGCACCAAGCGAGTGCGACGCCACGCCATGGCGCAGCAGCAGTGTCGCTGTGGCCGCTGCTCGAAGTCCAGCTCTGTCTCCATCGCTTGCTCCGGAAGCTCGCGACTGACCACGGCGCGGCGATCGACATGAAGCAGCCGAAAGAGTACCTCGCAACGTCGCTCTACGGCATCGCGAGCGTCATCGATGCGCAGAGTGCGCAGATCCTCACCGACGTCAGTGCGCGACTCGCTCAGAGCAGCTCTCAGGACGACGAGCGGGACGAGACATCGAGTGGCGATCTGTCGTTCGACAGCCTGCGCTTTGTCGTCGACAGCTGTAGCAGCAGCAGTCTCACAGGCGCCAGTGGCAGTCGCTCGTCTGTGTCGCCAGCGCCAGCGCAGACGTTCCGGCAGCGCGCAAGTGCCGAGCGCATGCGCGTCCTCCAAGCACTTCTGGAGCTCTACTCGGCCGTGCACGCGCAGGCGTTTGGGAGCGCGAGCGCAGAGGACGCCCACGCGGCGGTCTTCACTGTCTACGCGGATGCGCTCGCCGCCAAGTTCCCGTCGTCGCTGCGGCACTTTGTCGCGACGCCATCGTCTGCAAAAGACGTCGTGCTCCTCGACGCAAGCACTGCAGAGGACATTCTCGTGCGCGTCTTCGCAGCGATCCACCGCGTCCTCGACGCTGTGATCGCCATTGTCGGCGTCCACGACGCAGACGCGCAAGTCCACGCGCTGCTCGCTACGAACGCGCCAAAGAGCGCTCGCACGCGCGGCGGCTTTGCGGTGCTCGCGATGCGCTTGCTCCACGACCTCGACGCGATGATCGCGAGCCGCAAGCTCTCAAAGCTCAAAGTCACGACTGCGAAGCTCGTGAAGCGCCTCTGCGACCTCGGCGCTGACGTTGCAATCAACAGCCGAAGTGCAAAGGCGTTCACTGCGACGATGGTCCAGGTCTCCGACATGACGTACCGCCTCCTCGTGGACCACGTCGTGTACCACGCGCCGCTCCTTCGCGTGCTCTTGAGTCTCTGCCTGTCGGTGCACCTCGGACGCGCCGTCGCGACTGTCGTTGGACTCGCCGGGAAGCTCGAAGGCGTGCTCCTCGCTGCGGGCTTTGACGTTGCACTCGTGCGCGCGAGTCGCCATCGCCATCGTCGACAGCACGACGCACATCATGCGCGGCATCGCGACGTGAGCTCGAGCGACGACGACGCTGCGCCAACCACGCCAAGCAAGCACAAGCGCCTTCGTCAAACCGCAGCAACAGCCTCAGCGCCGTCGCCACCAACGACGCCACCGACCACAGAGCGCGCGCCAGTGTTCCAGCCGCAGCCGCACCTGGCGTCGAGCTCTGCGCACACTGCTGCAATCTTTGCGCTCGTCACACTCCTTGACTCGTCGCACGCTGCGCTCTACAAGCAGCTCACGTCGCTGCGGCAGTGCCAGCCTCTCAGCACACCACTGCCCGCGACGACTGTGACGCAGTACGTTTGCATGTCGGAGCGCGTGCTCTGCGCGCTCTTGACTGCAAAAGACGGCTCGTGGGTCGACGCCAAGGTCCTGCTGAAGCTCCTGAGTGTGACCGAGTGGTGTCTCCGCATCGCACGAGCGTGCGTTCGCAGCCACGCTGCGAGTCTTCGCACGCGCGTCGTATGTAGCGGTAACAGCGCAGACGCCTGGCCAAGTGCGTGCACAGAGATCCTCGAGAGCGGCGTGGAGATTGCGATCCGCAGTCGCGACTGGGTCGCCGTGGTCCGAGAGAGCGTGAGCGAGTCGTCTGCCAAGACAAAGGTGCGTCTCGCTCGTGTTTGTGTAGTGCGTGGCATGAACTGACGGATGGACTGTGTCATGTGTGCGCTAGCTCTCGGCGACGTCGCTCAAGATCGACGTCTTCCTCTCGAACGTCCCGCAGCTCGTGCAGTCGTTTGTGAAAGAGGTGCGTCACGCGCTCTCTCTGTCGTGAGTAGGAAGGAGCGAGTGACTGACAGACAGACTCTGGCGTCGTACGTTTGGCAGACGCACTTGTCGGATGAGCTGCGTGATCGGATCCGAGTGATGCTGTCGCGCGTGGCGAGCCACTTGACGCCAGGCGCAGTGCCCCTTACTGCCAAGGCATCGTCGGCTGCTGCCAAGCGCCGCGTGCACATGATCGGACTCGTGCCGATCGTGAAGAAGCGCAAGCGGCGACTGCGCAGCCGCCATCCGTACATTGACGACTGGCTCCGCGACGAAGACGGCAGCGACGCGTACGCCGACCTGGAAGACTTCATCGAGTAGCGCGTGCTCTGTACACTACGCAGTCACGAGACGAGGAGCGAACGGCATGAACCGATGCGAGTGTGCGTTGTGCTGAGTGCATTGGCTCCTGCTGCGCTGGCGACTGCTACAGGTGCACGTTGCGCTTCACGAGCTTTGTCGATGGCGCCGCGATCCTGTGGACGTACTTTGTAAAGTCCTAGGACGCCACAGCAAGCGACGAGCTGTGAGCGAGTGAGGGACTCGACGGCCTCAACCATGCGCGTACTCGTCGCACCTTGTGCTGCAGTCGGTACTTTGCTGCAAGCGCTGCGTCTGCTTGCATCTGCTCGCCACTGTCGTCCTTGTGGTCGTGGCGCTTGCTCATGTGTACCATGGGCGACAGCGACGCGAGTGACGCTGGCGCAGTCGCGACTTCACGAGCGTACGCAGTCACGTAGTACGACGTTGTTGGCGCTGCGAGTCGATTGCTGCTGCCATCAGAAGCAGCGCCAAGCGATGCGCGTGTTGACGTGCGCGAGCAACTGGAAGAAGCTGGACGCTCGCGCTGCTCTGCGAGTGCTTGCAGGTGATACGCTTGCTGCGACAGCTCGAGACTCTCTTTCGTGAGATCCTGTGCGAGCGAAGACTCAGTGTGAGTGACGAGCATCAGTCATGTCGTGCGCATGAGGACACGGACTCACCGTTCGCCTCGCGTCAGTTGCTGCCAAGGACTGGAGGCGAGACTGATGCGAGTGACAGCACCAGACAACGCGTGAGTGATCAGCATTCCCTCAACACTGTTGGGTCTAGCGATGCGCGTACCTGGAGCTCGGCGGACTTGGCAAAGCACCAGGTTGCGCGCTGACAGAGTTCGTGCGTCGCCATTGGATCGCAACGAAGACGCCGACTCTCGAGACACTGAGACGAGCGTGCGCAAACAGCACTTGCGTCAGTCCATGCGCTCGCACTAGTTCACATGATGGATGAGCGAGTCCAAGCATGAGCGAGAGTGTGTACCTCGAGCAAGTCTGCCCACGACACCTTGTCGCTCGATGGAAAGAGGCGCTTGACAGCCGCATGGAGCTCTGTCACGCTGCTGCCTGGACACATCATAGACGAGAGGTCCTGTCCAATCGCTGAGAGTCGGTACCCTCTTGATGCGAGATGCTGCAGCAGCTCCAAGACATCGTCTTGTGCCACGCCGCTGCATCACAAGTGAGTAGAGTCAGTCAAGATACGAGCAAGCGCCTGACACCGCATCCTCGCGCGCAGAACGAGCAAGAGAGCAGCACTATGGGCACGCACCTGTTCTTTGCTGTCTCCTTGGCGTGAAAGCGCTTGCGCAGCGCTGCCAACTCCCAGTCGTCGAGGTTCTCCACCACGCTCGCTCGCTTGGGTTTGGTCGCGCTCGAGCTGCTCGCAAGCAGCATCTTGTGCGTGTTGGAGAGCTCGAGCAGCTCACGCTCGGCTGCTTCTCGCTCTTGAGTCTGCGTTGTTGTGAGAGCGCGGGCACGCAGCGCTCGTCAGTCAATCGACTACTCTGTTTAGCAGTTGCTCACTCTCTCCAGCTCCTGACTCGCCTTTTGCTCGCGCCGGATCGCTGCGACCTCTTTGAAGAGCATCTTCACCGTCCCCGACATCTCTTGCGGCGGCGCGCCAGCGATGACAGCGCTCTTCTTCTGCTTCTGCTTTGCCTTTGCTGAGTTCGCGTCGCCAGCAGATCCATGCAATGCGTTGGCGTCGTGCGCCACTGGTCGGAACCTACGACAAGCACCCAGCAGCTCGTGAGCGATGCGACGCCTTCCAGCCACTAAAGAACCGATGAGCGTGAGGCAATGACGACGCGCACCGCGCTGCCTTTGCGCGCTCTTCGTCTGTGATGACATGGCGATCGAGCACATGGAGTGACGGCACGGCCTTGATCACCTGGAGGCGGTAGTTCTCCTCTTCTTGGAGCGGGTTCCCAAACAAGTCGAGGTCCTCCAAGTGATGCAGTGCGCTCAAGACTGCGAGCGTGCCGTAGAGGTCTTTGAGCTTGTTGTCGTACAGCCGGAGCTCAGTGAGGAACGTGAATCGCGTGAGCGAGCTCCCGACTAGCGTGCTGCATCCGACAACGCACACGTGTGAGAACACAGTAGACAGAGCGCGCACGCAGCACGAGCGCGAGACGCACCGAATGCGGTTGTTCTGTGCATACAGGTACTTGATCCGGACGCACGTGTCGAGTCCAGTGAGCGCTTCGATCTGTTGCGAGAGCGCTCGCATGTATACGGTCAGCTCCACTCACGAGCGCGAGAATGCACGACCTGGAGACTCTACAAAGAGAGTGAAAGCGAGCGCGCGACGCACCGCGTTGTCGTTGATCCAGAGCACTTCGAGGTTCACGAATGACTCAAAGTTGCCAATGCGCTCGATCCCGCGCTTGGCCAAGTACATCTCGGTGCAGTTCTTCACATACTTGAAGTTCTTGATCGGGAGTTCTGCGTGCGGGTCCGCGACGCGCATCGGTACAGCCAGTGCGTTCGTGCACGAGCGAGCAGCAGCGACGACAGCGCACGCTGAGTGCGGAGTACTGAGCAAGTCCGAGGCTGCAGGTTCTGGCACTAGTTCAGCTATCTTGCAGGAATAGCCGTGAGACCTTCTTAATAGCCTCCCAAGACCTCCAGAACAGCCTCAAAAGACCTCTGGAATAGCTCCCAAGACCTCCGCTTCACTTCAAGGTCACACTCGACGTCGCGGCATTCTTCACACACAGCACTCGCTTCGCCTGCATCCGTGCTGCACAACGAGCTCACACGAGCGCACGTGCGAGTTCCAGCCAAACGATCCACAGAACGCACACGTACACAGACGATGTTTGCGTCGTACAACAAGAACAATGCCAAGGGGACGCTCGTGGGCAACTGGGTCGAAGAAGACGCCTTGCGCGCGGACACGGGCTTCTCGCGCCGCAAAGTCCCGGCGCCGCACTTTGCGCCAGACATGAAAGCCTCGCGCCACGAGTCGACGCACGACCGCGTGCTCGTGCACCCGCGACCGACCGACGGCGGACCCGCGTCGGGCTTTGAGACGACGAACTACGCGAGCACGCGCTACGGCGACTTTGCGGTCACGCTCGAGCCGCCTGGACCGCGGTCATCTCGGCGCGACATGGAGCTGCTCGAGCGCGCCAAGCACATGTACGAGCAGCAAGAGCAGCAGCGGCAACTCGAGCTGCAGAGCCAGATCCCGACCGGCACGGTCACCAAGAGCTCGTACCTCCCGTTCGACACGTCGCTCCTCGTGAGCGCGACACGCGTCCCGCGAGGCCGCAACGGCGCGCGCGTCGTAGACCCCGCGATCCAGCACTTGACCAAGGCGCAGGTCGACAGCATCGATCAGATGAAGCTCGAGCTCCTCCAGGGCAACGCCGTGACGCGGTACTCATACGCCGTCGCGACGGGCGTGGGCTTGGACTTTGCCACGACGGCGTCTGACTCGGCGAATCCGTTCGGCCGCTCGAGCGCATTCACGAACGAGATCCAGGACCCGTCCAAGCGCCACGGCGAAGCCACAGAGCCAGGCAGTGGGGTCGACGAGCGCGTCGGGACAAACGTGCACCAGCGCGCTGCGCTCAAGCGCCTCGTCGCTGGCTTTCGGAGCGACACTGCGACTGCGACGAAGCTCGTCGAGGCGCTCGCGAGTCGGAGCGTCAGCGACTTCATCGAGATCCGCGACTTTCGCGCTGCGTGGAGCGCGTGCCACGGCGGCGCCACGAGCACCTGGATGCAGCTCCAGGACAAGGACGTGATCCACATCTTCATGCACTTTGACGTCCAGAGCATCGGCGCGATCCACTTGCCGACGTTCGTCGACTATTGCTACAGCAGTGGAGGCAGTCGACTTGCGTTGCCTCTTGGGTCCGCGAGGTAGCTGCTCCGTGACGCGGCAGCGCCGTGGATGGTCTCGCACACGACGCAGCTCGATGACGTTCTCGCTCTTGATACATACGTCGCCTCTCTCTCTCGTTCTCGTTGCTACTCACTTGTCACTGTTTCATGAACTTCTGCACCTCCTTCGACGTGAGGAACTTGAGGTACAGCGGCGCAATGTCGTTGTAGAACAAGTTGCGGCCGCTCGACGGGTTCATGCTGCTGAAGCTCGAGCGCGTCGCGGCCATCGCGGCAGCAGCGTCCATCGTCCGCAGCGGTGGCGTGTGATGTGCGCCACGCGGCGACCGCGCAGTCGCCTCTTTGCTGCTGCTGCTGCTACTCTGTGTCGACGCTGCTGCGTGTGGAGACTCGGACGCGTGTCGCCCACTGTCTGCGCTGCTGTCGAGCAGAAGCCGCTGCGGTCGCGCGAGACTCGGTGACGCTATCGCACGTCCTCTTTCTCTTTCTGCTGCTGCAGTGCCTCGTGGCGTCTGCGCACTCGTTCGTCGCGACGGCTCGTGCCGCGGCGGTCTCGGCGTAATGAACCGCGCACCTGCTTGTTGCTGGGAGTGGCGCATGTCACTACTACCACTGCCTCCTCTTGGCGTCACAACCGTCTCAACGTCGTCCAGTCGCTCGTCTGGCGCCGCATCGAACGGCTCGCGCGCCACAGGATTGCACCACGACGCGTCTGGCTGGCGCTTGGGGAAGACCGCGGCCGTCGCGCGCGGCTTGACGGCTTTGAACGCGTCGTAGTTCATAAAGAGCTCGGACGGAAGCCCAGCCGTCGGCTCGGTCTCGAGCGTCTCGGGCAGGATCACGGCCGCCACGGACTTGGGCTCTACGACGCTGAACTGCGGCGAGTAGTGCGTCGGTCCGGGCTCAGGACTCCGACTGCGCGCGGGTCGCACCACGCGCTTCATCAGCTTCCAGTAGCTCACGTACCCGCGCTCGCGGCGATCGACAAGGCGCCAGAGCTCCTCGAGCTCGCGCTCGAGCGCATGCGGGAAGATCCATCGCATGCCTTCTGCAAAGCCATAGTAGCGGAGCACGAGTGGCTTGGACGTGGCGTTATCGTCGTCGTCGTCGTCGCTGTCCACTTGGTCGTCGCCGCGCGCGAGCTCTCGCGGCAACAGCGGCTTCCCACGCCGTCGAAAGACGATCGCGATGCGGCGACAGAGGATCGGCTGCGTCTCGGGCGTGTTGCACAGGCTGTCGAGGAGCGAGATGAGCGATCGGCCTCTGTGCGACGAGCAGCACAAGCACAAGCAAGGCACGCAGTGAGGTTAGTGCGTCTCCGAGTCGAACGTCCAAGCGCAGACACGACTGCGCATCGCCACAGACGCACTTTTCATCGGCGGCAGACGCTGGGTGCCAGTGCAGGAGCTTCGGGTCCGTCAACTCGCCAGCCTCGGCCGCCACTTGCTCGTAGTACTGCATGACGGTGTCCATGACAGAGTTCACGCGCTCCGGCGCTTTGTGCAAGAGCGGCAAGCGCACGCCGCCAAACGCGCGTGGGTCGCTACTGTCAGCGTCTTCAGCCTGAGGTGCGAGCATGAAGCTGCCTTTGCGCCGCAGGACATGGAGGTCGTTTGGAACGAGCGACGACGGCGATCCGACGCCAGCTCCTTGTGCTTGTTGATTCAGAGTCGACAGTGCACTTGCTCCTGGGACGGCACTGCTGCCGTCTCGGCGCACCATCGAGTGCGCAAACATGCCGTGCGCTGCCAAGAGGAGCTTGCGCCGCTGCCAGTTCTGCCACACGAGGAACCACGACGTGGCGCTGATGCGACTGAACTCAGCGCCATTGAGCGCGACTGAGACCATGTAGACGCCTTCGTGCGCAAACGTCGGCGCGATGCACAAGAGGCGCTCGGTCGAGACAAAGTCGGCGCGCGCGTCGACGATGATTGGCTCTGGAGCTGCCGCTGTCGACTGCGATGGATCCGTGTCTTGCTGACTACTTGTGCCTAGCACCAGTGACGCAGTCGAGTTGGGCGGCGCGACGCGCGCATTCGTGTCCAGCAGGTCGTCTTGTAGGAGCTCAAAGCGCACGGTGATCGCACCCGTGTCGATGAAGCCTTTGCCGTCAATGTCGATCGCAAAGCCGCCGTAGATCGGACCGTTCATCGGCGCAAGCGCGCGCATCGACGGCACGTGCGCGTAGACGTGAAGTGGCACTGGCATGCCAGTGAACTATCACCATAGGAGCAAGAACCGACGGTGTGAGTGACGACAAGAGAGAGAGAGAGAGAGCGTCCACCTATCCATCCATCGCGTAGGCAGACAAGCAGTTGTATGCAGGAGAGACGTACGGCCTTGTGGACGCCACCGAGCCACACGTCGACGAGGATCGGCGGCGTGAGCACGAGCGGATTTGACGCATAGTCCGTCGCTCTTGACTTTGTCGTCCGCGATGGGCTCTCGGGACCTGCCAGTGTTGACTCGGTCGGCGACGTTGCTACTGCTTCTGAGCGAGCTCGCGCACTCGTACTCGCGTCGCGCTCGAGCAGTTCGTGAGGAATCGCACAGAGCACTTCGCCGTCGACGCACGTGCCCTGGAGCATTCGCTGCACGCTGCCTCGCTTGAACGACACTTGCACCGCCGTGTGCGCTGGGCTCTGCGTCGTGAAGTTGATCCCGCGGAGCTTGAGTCCGATCGTCGGCGCCATGGAGATCCAACTCGGCACGAGCTCCGTGATGCGCGGCGACTGGAACACCACGAGCTCGCCGGGACACGCAAAGAACTCGACGCCGTTGATCGCAATCGACATCTTGACGACTGTGCCGCGCGGGAAGTCGGGGAGCTCGCACTCCATGCGCTCGCTCGAGACGATCGTCACGCGACTCGTGCGGACGTCTGCGTCATCTGACTTGGAGCAGAAGCGAGCTGACGGAGCAGGTGGGAGAGACGTCAGTCGGTTAGAAGAGCAACGATCCGAGCAACGACAGCAGGGCGAGCACTCTGTTGTTCCTACCGACTGCGATGCTCGTGCGCGTGAAGTCTCGCCCCTCGATCGTCAGGCGCGACGTGTAGATGCCGTCGCTCGGCTTGACGCCGAGGATCGTCGGGACCCAGTACAGCGGCACTCTGTGCGTGAGCGTGAGCTGCGAAGGTGGCGCAGCGTCGCACACGAGCTTGGACATGGTCGCTGCTGCGCCAGCACGCGTGCGCTGCACGGTCGCGAGCTTGTCGTAGTGCACGACGTATCCGTCTTTGTCGCCGACGATCGCCGCAGCACTCTCGTCTGCGCGCTTGCGAGGACTGCTGTTGCTCGTCACGTCCTCTTCGACGCGACTGTCGCTCTCGCTCGATGCACCTCCGTGGACACTCACGAGCTGCTGCGGCAAGCTGATGCTCTCAAAGTCCACGCCGTTCGTTGAGACGTACATCGTCACATCGAGTGCGCCGCGCGGTGCGATCGACTCGAGTGGCGGCGTGACGCACGTGAGGCACGTTGAGGACCGGTACTTGGCGTCTACAACGATGACGCGACTCGGATCAATCGACGGGCGCTGTGAGCGACTGGGTGCGAGCGCTTTCAGGACTGTCGTCGCTGCATTCGAGACAGACGCGTCGGCGAACGCAAACGCGACGCGGAGCACGGCCGACGGCACAAAGTTCATGCCAAAGACGTGGAGCTGCGTGCCGCCAGCGATTGAGATGAACGCCGGCTCGACATTCACGACGATCGCCGGTGGGACCAAGTAGCACCGGTGCGGCGCAACGGACCAAAAGTCCTGACCGTTGAGCGCGAGCTCGACGAGGAGCTCGCTCGGGACCATCGACGCGTGCGCGACGCTGTTCGTCTGGTGGCGAAAGAGTCGCGAGAGGATCTTCTCCTTCTTCTTGTGCAAGACGTCGTCGAGCGCATGTGGCGTCTGCTGCTGCTTCTCGAGCTTCTTGGTCGTGAGGACCGACATGATTGACGAGAACTTGCTCGTCGTGAGCGCGTTCTTGGCGACTGGCGCAGGCGCTGGGACAAAGCAGATCGCGAGCTCGACGTCTCCGAGTGCAGGGAGCGCACTGCTCGCATGCGACTGGCTATGGAGCGGGTGGAGATGGTGCCCGCCGCCTTTGTGGTGCGCAAGCACGTTCGCGTCATCGGACGCCGTGGCGTTCCGTCCAAGCTTCTTCCGCAGTGGGAACCACGCGCGGAGCGCAAACGCCTGTGCAAACGGCGCGGTGGATCCTGGCGACGCCGTTGCTGCTGCTGCGAGCGCAGCGAAGCGGATGTCGACGCTCCCGACGATCTCGCTCTGGTCCACAGTGAGCTGGTTCTCAATCACGACGCGGAGCTGCGGCGCCGCAGTCGTGTCGCGCCACTCAAAGTCAAAGAGCTCGTTCCAGACTGGCGCGAACGTCCCGTCCTTCCGCGTGCTCTTGAGCCGCACTCTGTTGTTGCACGTCACGACTGCGAACGCGTTGCACGTGTGCTTCTTCGACACGTGCAGGTGGCGCGCGCGCAAGAGCGAGACGTAGAGCCCGGCGTCGCGCGTCCAGATCTTGAGCGGACCGCTCGATGACGATGCGAGCGGTCGGTGGACGTTCCCTCCAGCGCCGCTGTTGCCACTGTGTGTGCCGTGACTGCGCTGCGGCGACGTCGCTGGCGCATGTGGCAGCGCGACGATCGTCACGTCCGCTGGGAGCACCGTCGCAACAGCGCTGCTGACGTTGAAGCGCGGCACGACGCTCACAAACTTGCCGTCGCTCACGAGCGTCGCGTCGGCGAGTTGCATCTGTCCGCGCCGCTTGAAGCGCGTCTTGTGCACGTGCTTGAGACTCTGCGCCGCTCGCTCGTCGAGTCCTTGGACGAGGAGCTCGAGCGACGAGAGGCCACAGACGAGCCCGAGCGTCGGCGCAATGACTTTGATCGTCGGCGCTTTGTACAGGACGAACGGGATCTCGTCCTGACCAAAGCGCAGCGGCACGAGCGGCAGTGGCGATGTCGACGCACTCGCTGCTGTTGTTTGTGCTGCGGATGCCGTCGCAACGGACGCGCTCTCGAGCTCGCGCCGCGTGCACAGACACAGCTCGACGTGCGCCGTGATGTTTGCGAGGCCAAACTTGCTCTGCGGCGAGTAGAAGTACACGACGTCTTCACCGTGGTAGTACTCGCCTGCGACCGTCACGCTCTCGAGCTCGCGCGTGCCGCGGACCCACTTGAGCCGCACCGTCGGCACGAGCTCCCATCGCGCCATGCACGCGCTGATGTTCGTGCCATGGAGCGCCGTGTACGTGTTCCCGCTCACAGGTCCGCCGCGCGGTGTGATCGCGTCGATGCTAAAGAGCAGGACGTGCGACGCCGCAGTCGCCTCTGTGAACTCGCGGCCGTCAAACGACACGCGGTAGAAGACGTTGTACGTCGCGAGGTGCGGCGGCAGGACGCACGTGAGCTGCGTCGAGGACACAAACGTCGCGTGGACGTCGCGGACAAAGAACGCCGCGCTCTGGCGCTCCAAGCGCGTGACGCTATTGATCGCTTCGAGCGCTGCGCGCTCCTCGGCGCCAGTGAACACGTGCTGCGCGCACGCAAAGAGCCGCACGACGATCGGAGCGCCGTCGCAGTCAATGAAGCCGGTGCCGTGGATCGTGATCTCGCCGCCGGCGGAGCGCGGGAGGACCTTCGGTGATGTCTCGACGACGCTCGGGAGCGCGTAGACTTGGTACCAGGACGAGTAGCCTCGGATCGCTGTCGACGCGTTCCTGAGCTCTTCGCACGTCGAGTAGAACGAGTCGCCGGACGAGATCTGCACGCGAAGCTTCTGCGGCGTCTGCAGCGGCGGGAGCGTGCACGCGACGACGTTCGCATTCAGCATTGGCGGCGAGAGGTGCAGGAGCAAGTCGATCTCGCTCGCAGGCGCACTACTACTGCCGGATGTGTTGAGTGCGCGGCCGCGGCGAAAGTGCTCCTCAAAGCCAAACGTCTTGCGCGCCATCACGCCGTCCTGGAGCGCATCGAGTGACGCCACCGCGCGTGCGATCTCAATGGGCTTGGCGAGCGACGCGTCGCTGATCTCGAGCGTCAGGACGACGCGGTGGTGCTTGGCAAACACCTGGAGCTCAAAGTGCTCTTCCCAGCTCAGCACCGAGGCGCTCGAGAGCACTGCGAGGACGCTCGCTTCGCGACACGTCGCGAACTCGGTCTGCTTGCCGCACTCGATGCGGAGCGTGAGCGTAAAGTTCGAGACCGACGCGAGCGGCAGCGCACTGGCGTCGTCGTGCTGCTTCTGTCCAGACGCTGCTGCTCCAGATGACGATGTTGACGATGGCGTCTGTGCGGCGCCAGTCGCTTGGCCGTTGAAACACGGCAGCCCCAAGGACTGGAGCAGCGCGCGGAGGTGCTTGATCGCCGCGACGCGCAGGATGAGCAGGTGGAGCTTCTCGACGGCGCCCGTGACGTTCACGTACCGCGTGGCGTCCGAGAGGCGCACGAGAATCTTGCGGTTCTCGACAAAGTTCTCGCCCTCGACGCGCAGTGCGACGTCCGAGTGCACGAGACCGCACGGCGGGTCGAGCGACGTGATGCGCCACGTGCGTGGGTCGTAGCACTGGATGCAGATCGAGTTGGAGAAGATCGTCGCGCCAAACGTGACCATGAGGACCGTTGGACCGCTGAACGGAAGCTCGGGCATCGCGCACTCGAGCTTCACTTCTCGGAGCAGCAGCGGCGCGCTCATGAATGTCGCGAGGTCGATCGCGCCAGGGAGAATGAGCCGCGCTTCGGATACGCACGAGAGGTTCCGACTCGAGTCGGCGCACGAGAACCAGATCGACACTGTCACGCTCCGACTCGCGAGCGGCACGACTCGCTGCGCTAAGGCGTTTGGCACGTCCTGCGTGGTCTCTGGGCCGGCGACATCGCCGCTGTCAATGGCGTCGCCATTCGGTGCCGCGTCGTGGCTGCTTGGCCAGGTTGTAATGTCGTCGAGCGATGGCACAAGCCGATCAGTCGACGTGACGGCGAGCGCATTCGTCTCGAGCTCGAACGAGACGCGTGCGACGATCCACCAGCCGCGCTGCTCGTGCACGAGGCCGCTCAGGAAGAGCTGCACGCCCGTGTGGTCGCTCAGCGCAACTTGGATCGTACGAGGTGATAGATGCGATGGAGCGCTGGCATCGTGCGGCTCCACAGTGTCCGTGTTGGCACTACCATCACTGCGCTCGTGAGGACTCGAGACTTGGACACAAACGTAGAACGCCTTCTGGCTCGCATCGAGCTGCTCTGGGTCGACAAACACGCTCGAGAGCTCCAGACTGTCGCTTTCTAGCGCAGTGGCATCGCCGATTGCCGCAGGTGCGACGACTGGCACCACGACGCCTGACACCACGTTGCCGTCGCTGTCACACGCCACCAAGCTGACGGTCGTGCGCTCGATCGCCGATGGACTGAACGTTACGACCTGAAGCATCGTCTTTGGCGCGTGCTGCACCATGAGGATGTGCGAGCCGCACGCAAGACCCGTCGTGACGCTGTCTTTGCGCACTGGTTGGTCGTCGCTCGCTGCTGTTGCAAGTCGTGCGTGCTTCTGACGATACGCCACGCCTTCGCAGATGATCGCAGAGTATGACGCGTAGCCGGCACTGGGCGGCGGCGTCGCGCGGAGCAGCATCTCGGAGCCCCAGTCCGTCATCTCAAAGACGCAGCAGCCGCTGTCGTCCGGCACGCTCGTGCCAATCTCGATCTGACTGTCGACGCGCGAGACCGAGACGACGACTTTCCTGAGCAGACGCGGCTGCGGCGGCACCAAGTGCACCTGCACGACGTGGAACTCGCGCTCGCGCCACGCCGCTGAGACAATGAGCGACTTGAGCCGCGACGAGCGGTGGCTTATCTGGCTGAGGAGTGGCGGCGGCCGCGGCGGTCCTGCTGCGTTCATGCCAGTAGCGAGGGTGTTGCTGCTCCTGCCGCGCGCGTTCGAGGCTTTGAGCGTTGCTGTGACGCTCGCTGTCGGCGCGTAGATCCCTGCCGTTGCAGTCGCATCGGACGCTTCGCTGCCGTTCGAGTCACTCTTGCTGCTGCTATCGACTACCGGTGCAAGTGCGCGACTCGCTTTCACGTGCGCGAGGTCGAACATGCGCTCGCTGTACTGCGCTTCGTTCGTGACGCACGGCGGCGTGAGGTAGCTGAAGATCGTCGAGGGCGAGCAGTTGAGCATGAACGGGTCGCCGCCAATGTTGGAGCAGAAGCGGTACTTGTCGTCCTCTTTGATCGACACGGGGTTGTGGATGTGCAGGTCGCCGAGGCAGACGAACTGCTGCGCGTTGAGCGAGAGGAAGACGCGCACGACGCCGGCGCACGAAAAGTCGGGGATCGGACACGTCAGCTCGCTCCCGCGCACAACTTTGCCGGCGACGTACGGCGCTGGCGCACTGTTGCTCGACGCCTTGCGCGCGTCGGCGTCGCTGCCTCCTCGCGACGGCGGTGGCCGCGCTTTCACGTTGGTCGGGAGGACGTTGCCGCCGCCGCCACCGCCGCTGCTCGAGAGGATGTTGTTTGAGCTAGCCGAGATGCTGCTGTTGCGAAAGTACGTACTGCGGCGACGCATCGTCGACTGCGTCTTGAACTTGGGGACGTCGACCATCAGGAGCTCGCGCGGCACGCCAGTTTCGTGGAGCACTACGCTCGCGCCGCGGCGTTTCCAGAAGATCGGCTGCGGCGCGCCTTCAAAGCGAAAGCAGATGCGCTCGGGCGCGTCGCTCAGGCGGTACGTTTTTGGGAGCTGCACGCTGATCTGCCGCGTCTCGAGCGGCAAGCGATCGAGCGACCGCGTCGGGAGGTGGCGCGGTGACCACGCGATCTCGCGCGCGTCGGCTTCGACGTAGTAGTGGAACGTCACGCTATGTGCGATGAACTGCTCGCCGGCGTTGAGTGTAAAGTCGACGAGGACGTGGACAGTCGAGGCCGCTGCATCAGCTGGCGCAGTGGCGCTGTTTGCCTTTGCACTCGGTCGCGGGAGCATGCGCGTGACTTTGAGGACGCGCGAGGCCGTGCCAGGCTGCCGCTGCTGCAACCGCACGCTCTGCTCTGCCAACTGCTGGAACGTCTGAGCGCGCGCTCGACCTGTGAGCGCGTCTTTGTGTCGCGGCGTCGTCGCAGTCGCTGCGCCATGGCCATTCGCGCCGCTGTTGCCGTTGCCGAGCTCGACAGTCATGACTTTGTCGACGATCTCGACAGGCGGCGTCTTGCAGAGGATCAACGGCGAGCAGCTGAGCGAGCCGTCTGGGAACGTCCGGCTGTACGTCGCCGGGAGCATCACGAACTCGCGGTCGTTCAGACTCGAGCGAAAGCGCACAAAGATCTGGCCAGTGTCGAGCACGTTCGTCGCTTCGATCACGAGCGTCGTCCCGCCAGACGTCGGGCCGCACGACGGCGCGATCTCTGTGATCGCTGGCGACTCGTACGCAAAGTACCGCTCGCGGTCCTTCACATTGAAGAACGCACATGCCGACGTCGTTGCAGTCTTGGTCTCCTGCGACAGCGGCAGGACAACGTCGAGCGTCGCTGCACACGCAGAGCGGAGCAGCGGCGCTCGGCACGAGATCTTCCCGCTCACGTGGTCGATCTCGCCGAGTGCGTAGATCGGATCGAGGCCAGTCGACGGCTTCTGGTTCGCACTCACGATAGCCGCCGCGTCTGACGCGCGCTGCGGCGTGAACTGGACCTGGCACTTGGTCTCTTTCGCGAGCATCTTGGCGAGCTTCTTCGCCATGTACAGCGTCACGGCCGAGCCGCCAGCGGCGGGACCGGTCGGCGTCGCGAGGAAGAACGGCGTCGCAAAGCACCGGAACGGCAGCAGCGCTGTGCACGCCGTGCCGGCGTAGTTGCCGTACTTGGCGCTCATGTAGTTGGACGTCGAGAACTGCTGGCCGTTGAGACTCACTTCGATCTCGTAGCACCCTGGCGGGATCGCCTGGACGCTGCACTCGATCGCACTCAGCAGCGTACTGCTCGCAGCTGCAGCCGTCGCGAGTGCGTCGTCGCCTGCGCGCGCGTCTGGGAAGCATGCGTCGACGACTTTCACGGTCACGCACGACCGATCGTCCGGGTTCTGGAGCTGGAAGCGCACGAGCGCCTTGCAGCCGTAGTTCCGGATGTGCTCGCCAGTGATCATGAGCTGCCCAACGCTCTCGAGCGGCGACCACGCCGGTGCGATGCGCCGCAGCACGGGCTCGACGTAGTAGATGTACCGGAGCGAGCTCTTCGCTGTCTGTACGGATGTGTAGTTGATGCCATTGAGCGAGATGTTGAGGTACGCGACGCAGGCGTGCGGCACTGACGGCGTCGTGAACGCCACGGCGTCACCTACAATCTTGCCTTTCACGAGGAGCGTCATGGGCTTTGAGGCGGCGACGACAGTGTCGCTTGCGCTAGTCTCGCTATCACGCAGCGCTACTCCAGACGACGGTGCTTGTCCAATCGGGAGCTCGCCGTCGTTGTACATTGTGATGCTCACTGTGATCTCGCCCGTGTCGACGATCTTGCCGCACCACGCGAGCACCTCCGTGCCGCCTGTGACAGGTCCAGCGCTCGGTTCAATGTCGATCACGCCCTTGGGCGGGTCGTAGAACAGGAACTTGACCTTTGAGTCCCCAAACTGCGCCGTTGAGCCGCGTGCGAGCGCAATGTGCATCGACACGAGCTCGTTTAACGGCCACGCAGGTGCGACGCTCGCGATCATGAGCTCCGTCGGATCAAACGTCGCTGCGACGTCTTCGTGCGCGCCGCTCTTGTCGCTCTGGAAGCGCACGACGCACGCAACGAGGCTCTGGTCCTCAGGCAAGCCGCTCGCGTCCAGGACAACGAGCGTCACGGGCGTGCCGCCAGACACGGGGCCGCACAGGATCCCGCGACTCGCAAACCGCGTCGTCGCGTGGTACTCGAAGAAGCCCATGGCGTCAGTGAACTGCTGCAAGTTGTACGACACGTGGAGCTGCACGCGTCCGAGCTTGTGCGACGCCGGCGCGACGCACTGGATCGTCTCGGGATCGAGCACGCGCGCCGACACGACGACTTCGGAGACGTCGTCGCCAAAGCCGCTCTTGAACGGCGACGTGAAGCGCACGTAGATCTTTGCCTCGGCGATGAAG
Organism: Pythium guiyangense; assembly: GCA_003730235.1. NCBI lineage: Eukaryota > Oomycota > Peronosporomycetes > Pythiales > Pythiaceae > Pythium > Pythium guiyangense. The sequence continues at coordinate 108,657 of QXDM01000083.1, read as the reverse complement.
CCCTCGCCGCGAATGTGCACGATGGTGCCGCCAGTCATCGGCCCGAACGCATAGAGCTTGTCGCGGTTCGCTGGCGCAGTGAAGAGCGGGAGCGCGAACGCCTGGAACGTCGCGCGCGTTCGGCTGTCGCTGTCGCTCGCGTCGATGTACGCGATGTCGTAGTGCTGCTCGTTGAACGACACGGCGACGTCGTGGACGCCTTCTGTGAGCTCAGGCGAGAAGCACTCGACGAAGCGCTCATCACGGATGCGACCGCCCGTGACCTCGCTCGCGCCGAAACGAAAGTCCACTGTCGGCGTCTCGATCGGCACGGCAAACTCAAACGAAATGAGCGAGCCACTGCAGATGTACCCGACCGCTGGCGTCATGCGCAGCAGCCGCGGCGCCTTGTACGCCCGAAAGACGAACGGCAGCGCTTTTTGCTGCCCGTCGATGCAGCTGATCTGCATTGTCAGCGACGCTGGTAGCAGCATGTGGTCGTCCAGCGCCGCTGCACTGCGTGCATTCGCGACGAGGTCGTCGAGCGCTGGGCACTGCCACGTGAGCGCTTGGCGCTTTTGCTGGACGCGCGCTACGGCTGTCGCGACAGCTCTCGTTGTCTCGGGCGCGACGAACAGACTGATCGTCACGACGTCGCTCTCGCGCAAGTTCACGCCGCGCGCGAGCACCTCCGTCGGTCGGTCATGCGGCCCAAAGAGCGGCGACATGGACGTGAGGAATGGAATCGTGTAGACGCGGTAGAGCGTGAGGAGCTCGCCGATGCAGTGGAAGTACGTCGCGTCGAACGAGACGTCGATCTGTGCGCTCGCAAGTGCGTCGAGGCTCTCAATGTACGTCGCGAGCGCTGGGAGCTCGAGCTCCATGCGACTCGCAGTCCACGTCTTCACGTCCACGGGTCCAAACGTCGTTGGCTCGACGTCCGAGCGCTTGTGGCGAAAGCGCACGCGCACGTGCACGGCGTCGCTAAAGATCTGCGGCGTGACGTGGAGCGTGATCGGGATCGGGATCTCGAACGCGCCAGTCGCAGGCTCGACGCGCTTGACCGTGTACACGGCAAAGTAGTAGAGCGACACGGTCGTGCCGGAGAAGTCGTAGCCGTTGAGCGCGACGTCGACTGTCGCGTGGCGATCGGCAAAGTCGCTCGCAAAGAGCGGCGACGGTGCAGTGATCACGCCGTGGACAGCGCGGCCGCCGACGTCTTTGGACACGACCTTGCCGTGGTGGCTCGTGAAGCTAAAGCGCACTTTGATTCGCCCGGTCTCGATCAAGTTGACGCCGGCGATGCGCACGACGCTCGACGTCGAGACGCAGGCGCAGAGCGGACTGATCGACCGGAGCGACGGCGAGCTGTAGAAGACAAAGTCGATCGGCGCGAGCGTCTCAGGGTCGACGAATACGCACTTGGTGAACTGCTCGCCGTTGAGCGATACGTAGATCGCAGCGAGTCCGACGTTGAACGGCGGCGCGCAGCACCGGAGCTCGCCGTGCTCAATGAAGCCCGCGACTTGGCGGCTCATGTGCGGCGACTGGAACACCACAGCGATCGGCGCGCCGTGGTCGACGACATAGTCGCCGAAGATGCGCAAGTAGCTCCCGCCGTGGATGTCGGCCGACATGGGTGAGATCGCGCGCAGCTGCGGTGGGCGGTAGAACAGAAAGTAGAGGTACGACAGGTCTTTCACGAGACCGCCGCGTGCGCTCGGCAACGCGCCAGGTGGTGCTCCAGATGCGTTCCGCGGCGACACGAGACTCACGACTGGGTCGTCCACTGGTACGAACTCAATGCCGCCGTTGTACGAGACTTGGACCTTTGTGAGATGCGGCAAGTCGTGTGGCGTCTGCGTCCACGCTGGCGTGGTGCAGTATATCAGGAACGCCGCATCGGATTCTGGTGGCGATGATTGTGAAGCAGCGTCGCTCGGTACTCCAACGGTGTTCTTGCGAGGCGACGATGGCTGCGGCGACCGCGCGATGTCAGTTGCAACGACGCCCTCGACGACTTCACTCACACTCGGCGTCGCGAGCGACTGGAAGCGCACGAGGATGCGCAGTCGCGGCGGGACTTTGAACTTCATGCGCAGGCACACGGACGTGCCGCCGGTGATCGGCCCGTGGTGCATCGAGACGGACCGGATGACGGGCGGGAAGTAGTAGCCAAAGTCCAATGCGCCAACGAATGCGTCGCCGCCGAGCGCCACAGAGACGCGAAAGCGCTTGATGCGAAGGACGACGTCGCCATCGCGGTCGCTCTTGACGGGACTGCTGCTGCCAGCGCCACTGTGCGTGCGCACGTCGTCAAGGAACGGTGGTGTGCGGCAGTGAATGAGTCCGCGCTCGCTTGCGTCTGCGCCAGTCATCGGTGGACGTGGCTCTGCAACTACGACCTTTACGAGCGTGTCCGAGAGCGAGCCGTCGTCGTTGATCGCCTGGAAGCGCACGCGCAAGCGCTTGGGCGGCACGAGTGCGAGCACTTGTCGCGGCGCATCGACGTCTTCGAGCGCTAGACACGCGTGACGAATCGTCACGAGCGCGTGGCCGTCGAGACTGCCGCACGCTGGCGCGATGCTCTCGAGCGCGCGGTCGCGATGGAGCAGCGCAACGACCTGCGCGTGGCCAAACTGCCGGCCGCCGTTGAGCGAGACCGTGAACGTCGTGAGTCCAAACGGCATGTTGGGCTGCACGCTGCACCGGAGCTCGCTTGGGCTGACGAACGTCGCGTTGAGCTGCGCAATAGGAAGCCACGGTCCTGGCGCTGCATCATTGTTGTCGTCGTCTTTGCTCTTGATGCTGTCGTCCGTCAGACTCGCGACTGGCATCGCGCGCTGCGCCAGCTGCACGACGAGGTCGCCCGAGTCGACAAAGCCCTGGCCGAGGAGCCGCACTTCCGTCATGCGGCCGCTCGTGACGCTGATGCAGCACGGCTCGAGCACGTCGAGCGTCACGTCGTGCTGGACGTGGTACGTGAGCGACTCGGACACTTTGTCGCGGCCGCGAAAGTACGTGAGACGGTTGAGCGTCACATCGACGCTCGCAGCGCCGTAGCCGAGCATCGTCGCGTCGAACTCGACCTCGTAGACGCCGATGGGCGAGACCTTCCAGCGTCCAGTGCGCGTTTGCTCCGAGACTGCGCCTGTGCGCGTCGAGACCTGCCGCACGCGGACGTACACGGGCAGAGACGTGATGTCCTGCGACGCCGCGGCGTTCGTGCTCGTTGCGCGCGGATACAGCGCGCTCTGGCTCGTGAGGCGCAAGAGGTTGAGCGTCGCTGTCATCGTCGTCGGTGGCGCGAGGAGGACGTACTGCGGCGTGAGCTTCTGGACCACGATCGGCTGGTGCAGCGCAAAGTGGAGCGCGTTCGAGACGACGTCCGAGTCCAGGATCACTTCGACCTGGACGCTCAGGAGCAGCGGCGAGCAGAGCACGGTCGCAGACGTCGCAGGGATCCGCGTGAGCTGACTGATGAGCTGCGTCGCTGCGGGCTGGAACGACGGCACGACGCACTCGAGCTGCGACTCCATCACGAACTTGCCTGCGACGTCCACGCGGACTGGCAAAAGCAGTGCCGGCTGTGTGCTTGGTTGCGCCGAGGCAGTAGTTGCTGAAGATGAGCTTGTGACTGCAGCTGCTGCGCTCGGTGGCATGTCGGGCACGAGGAGCTTGAAGCGCACGACGAGCGAGTGCGGCGCTGGGCGGAAGCCTTTGCCGTGGATCAGCAGCCGCGCGCCGCCGGTGACAGCGCCGTTAGATGGCTCGAGGAGCCGAATGCGCATTGCACTCATTGCTCGCGTGCGCGTGTCAACGTCCGAGCCCCAAGCGCACACGCACGACGCACGCAGCGCATCGCATCGAGGTCGTGTTGACTGGTCTGGTCTTGAGTGTCTTCTCAGACTAGCGATCGGATTTCCATTACAAAACATAGTACAGTATGTTTTAGTTATTTCAATTGTAAGTACATTGTTTCAAACATTTACACTATTTTGTGCTGATAATTACGTAATTACGTTTATGGGCCCATGCAATACTCTATTTTATCACTATCACAGTATCCAAACGACGTCAAGATCAAGACCAAGACCAAGATGGTGCGCGAGCTCATCACTGTGCAGGTCGGGCAGTGCGGCAACCAGATCGGGCGGCAGTTCTGGCAGCTCGCGCTCGAAGAGCACGCCAAGGTGCGTGCACATAGCGCAGTCGCTCAGACAGCGCTGCAGCAACGTGAGCGAGCGCTCGATGTGAATTTCACGTGTGTTGCGTCCCAGACATGCATACGTATCGCATCGAGTGACCACTTGCTCATGCCCACGCATCGTTCTACGCACACTTGCACACGCTTGAGCAGCAAGCGAAGAATGGCCGCTTCGACGAGAGCATGAGCTCGTTCTTCCGCAACGTCGACACGCGGTACGCAGATCCAGTCGACGTGCCGTTTGCTGGCGGCACAGCAGCGGTCCGGTCGCTCAAAGCGCGCGCGATCCTCGTCGACATGGAGCAAGGACCGGTCGCAGAGACGCTTGCAGGACCGCTCGGCGAGCTCTTTGACCAGCAGCAGTTCCTCACTGACGTCTCTGGCTCGGGCAACAACTGGTGCGTCTCTAAAGCGCATACGTAGTTGGCAGACAACGTGCTCACGTGTGGCGCTGTGTGCGCAGGGCTCACGGCCACTGTCTCTACGGCCCCAAGTACCGCGACGCGCTCTTGAGCAAGATCCACCGCGCAGTCGAGCTCTGCGATTCGCTCCAGTCGTTCTTTGTGCTGCACTCGATGGGCGGCGGCACAGGTGCGTTCGCTACTCACTCTCTCTCACATACACACTCAGTCATCGCTGGCTGATGCCCTCGCGCTAGGACCTACTCGTTCATTCGTCATGCAGCTCAACCGGGTCTAACATCCACGTACGCTTGATCCCACTTGGCTTTAACGTACGCTCTAGGCTCGGGACTAGGAACGTACATCCTCGCGCTCTTGGAGGAGCACTACCCGGACGTCTATCGCTTCACGTCATGCATCTTCCCGTCCGAAGACGACGACGTCGTGACGTCGCCATACAACAGCGTGCTGGCACTGCGCGAGCTCACGGAGCACGCCGACTGCGTCCTGCCGATCGAGAACGAAGCGCTCATGGACATGTGCAGTCGCATGGACCGCGCCAACAGCAGCACAGCAACTGGCGTGCAGTTCAGCTCGCTTGCCGACACGACGAGCGCTGGCGCAACACGCGCGAGTGTCGTCCAGGGCTCGCGCTTGTCGGATGGCATCGACTTGCGCGAGCTCGAGCATCTGTACCGCGCTGGTCGCGATGCACCAGCAGCATCGTCTGGCTCTCGATCGTCGTCATCGAAAGCACCAGCGCCGTCGAAGAAGCGCGCAGCAGCAGCGACGCGCCCGTCAGCACCGCCAGTGGCGCGCGCAACGAGTGCGTTTGGCGAGATGAACAACATTGTCGCGCGGCTCTTGACGAACCTCACAAGCTCGATGCGCTTCGAGGGCTCGCTCAACGTCGACCTGAACGAGATCACGACGAACCTCGTGCCGTTCCCAAAGCTCCACTTCCTCCTCTCGAGCATGACGCCGATGTTCGCGACGACCGACGCGCGCCAGCAGCCGCGGCGCCTCGCACAGATGTTCACCGACGCCTTTCAAAAGTATGTCCATGTAAAGTGCGTGAGTGGGTTGCTGAGGACGCATTTGACCCATCTATTTGACCCATATGTATATGACCCACAGAGACCACCAGCTCTTGCGCGCAAACCCTCGCGCGAGCGTGTACCTCGCATGCGGACTCCTCTTGCGTGGGAACGTCGAAGTCTCGGACGTGAACGCAAACATCCAGCGCCTGCAGACCGACGTGCGCATGATCCCGTGGAACCAAGAGGGCTTCAAAGTCGGGCTCTGCGCCGTCCCGCCGATCGGGCAGCGCCAGTCGCTCCTCTGTCTCGCAAACAACTGCTGCATCCGCGAGACGTTCGAGCGCCTGCGCCTGCGCTTCCAGAAGCTCTACGCGCGCAAGGCGCACGTGCACCACTACACCGAGTTCATGGAGCGCGCGCGCTTGGCGGAGGCGCTCGAGAACGTCCAGTTCTTGATCAACGAGTACGCCAAGCTCGAGCGCTCAGCGTACGAGCTCGAACCAGCAGCGACTGCTTCGACACGGCGACTCCAGCCGCTCTTTTGACACAGAGACACGCACGAGACGCACGAGACAGTCATGGCATTCAGCTGCGCTCATCTACCAACTTGGTCGCGCGGCGATTCTCCCATTGTGCCCACTCCGTCAATCCCACACAGTGTCACTCGTCTGGCAAGAGCTCTTCAATGAGCTGCTTCTGCGCGTCCGAGAGCGTCGCTGGGAACGCAATGTGGTGCAGCACGTGCAGCTCGCCCTTCTGCGACGGGAAGTTGTGCACCGGCATGCCTTCGCCTGCGATCCGGCGCACTTGGAACGGCTTGGTGACGTCTGTCGACGTGATCCAGACCTTGCGCGCGTCGAGGTGGAGCACGTCTTTGCGGTACCCGAGCAGCGCTTCTTCGAGGCTGATCTCCATCTCGTAGTGCAGGTCGTCGTTTGCGCGGCTGAACATCATCATCGCCATCGAGAGAGAGAGAGAGAGAGAGAGACGCGCGTCAGACACTCGACGATCGCCATCGCCTCCGGAGCAAAGCGCCGTACCGGAAGCGCGGGTGCGGCGCCTGGTGCAGCCGGAAGATCACGTCGCCAGGGATCATGCCTGGACGCTGCTCGCTCTCGCGCTCAAACACGATCTGGTGGTTCGACGGCATCCCGCGCTCGATCTCTGCGGTCAAGAGCTTCGCTTCGGTCACGACCTTGTGGCCGTGGCAGTGCGGACACTGCGTCTTGAACACTTTGCCGCGACCGCCGCACTTGGGGCACTGCTGCTGCATCTGGACGTTAAAGCCCGGCCCCATGCGCTGCGTCACGAGCACGACGCCCTGTCCGCCGCACGTCTTGCACGTTGTCGTCTACAACGAGGCGATCGCCAGACACACATACACACAGCAGAGTCAGCAGACGCCTTCGAGCATCTAGTATCGCAGGCACAAGCCACACACACACACACCTTGCCGTCCTTTGCGCCAGTGCCGCGGCACTTGCGGCAGATCGAGTTGCGCGTGATCTGCACTTGCTTCTGCGCGCCGTTGTAGAGCTCTTCGAGCGTCACGGTCACGTCCACCGAGCCGTCTGGTCCTTTCGGTTTGCCGCCGCCACCGCCGCCAAAGAACGCGTCGAATGGACTCGCGTGGTGGCCGCTGCCGCCTTTCTCGTCGCGCTCGAGGCCCTCGATGCCCTCGAGGTCGTACACTTGGCGCTTCTGCGCGTCCGAGAGCACTTCGTACGCGCGCGCGATCTGGTGGAACTTGGCTTCAGCCTCGGCGTTCCCAGCGTTCTTGTCTGTCAGCGTGCGTGCGAGCGAGTGGCGCGAACGAGTGAGTGGTGTGAGCGTGTGAGTGTGTGAGCATGCGCTACCTTGTTCGCAGACGCAAGAGATGGCAGTACGGCGCACGCACCTGGGTGGTACTTGAGACTCAGCTTGCGGTACGCCTTCTTGATCTCGGCGTCCGACGCCTCCATCGACAGTCCGAGCACTGCATCGCCACACACACGCGCAATTGTCTGTGAGCCTGTGTATTGTACATGGGTCACTTGATAGCCACGCACACGCACGTAGACAAACACGCACGCACCGTCGTAAAAGTCGACGTGGCTGTCATGATCGTGGTTGTGCTCGACTTCATGCTCCTGCTGGCCGCCGCCGCCAAAGCCAAAGTTGAACGCGTGCACTTGCGGCTGCGCGACGAGTGCAAGCGCCGCTGCTGCGAGCACGCAGCTCCAGAGCAGCGCAGCCTTCTTTGACCGCACGAGTCGCACCATCGCTGCTTCACGCACTGATCTGCTTCGCGTCGTCTCAATCAATGATGCTGTCGTTCTAGATCCACGTGGCTCACGTTGTGCAAATGTGTACCACATAAACAGTGCTCTTCTAAACGTCATCTTCAGTACAGTGCTATCCTTTCAAGTATACGAATTATCCCCTCAAGTATACGCATTATCCCCTCAAGTATACGCATTATCCCTTGGGAGTACCGTGAGTTTCGCATAAACAACGCGCTTTTAATCGATGTTTACAGTACGTTCTCAAGGGTCAAATATTAGTAACGAGCGAGAAGAAACCGAGGGAAGGATTTGAGTTGTGTACGCATGGTGTGGTTGTTAGCAAGACTGCTACATGAGCGCTTTCAGGGCCCGAGTAAGACGTGCCCGAGACCTGCCCGAGACTTCCTCCACGACAGGCAGCTCTCTCGAGCATCAACTCGCCGTGCTCGACAGCAGCCAGTGACTTCGTCAAGTGTCGTGGACAAGTCTCCATCAGCAACGGAGCAACGCAATGAACACCAGTGTTCTTGACATTCACAACATCACTTCCATCATAGCTAGCACACCCACTGGAAGGTCGAGCAGCACAGTCAACGCTGTTGGACATGCAGAGTGCGCATTGGAAGTCACGACGACGGCAGGAGTCTGCGTCGGCGACTCAGTGGCCTTGCCTCTCCCACTCGCCCCCTCGTACCCGACGACTCCGGCTTGCTTGACGATCTCTTCGTTGAGCTTGACGATCTCTTCCTTGCGCTTGACGAACTCTTCGTCGCGGATGTACGTGACGTCCACTCCATCGCCTCCATCGATGTGGCGTGACATCGCGGCCAGTAGCGCGAGCCAGGGAGGCAGCCCCAGCGGCAGTGCGGCGAGCTTGTGTCGCACGACATTGGCTCCAGGTTCGCTTGATCGGTGTCACTGCGACCTGCTTCGATCGACTCCAGCTTGTGCAAGTCGGTGCATGTGGCGATCTACTCACAGCAAACAAACACCATCGATGTCGAGACAAGCTCATGGTGAGCACCTTGACGATCAGTACAGCACTATCGTCTCGAGTCGCTGTCATTGCGAGCAGCACTCGTTGTCTCCTACAGTCGATGATAGATTCAGTCTCAACATGAGCCAACACACGCACCATCATCCGTGGCGCCAGTAACAGCAGCAGCTGCAATCGAGTCGCCTAGCGCGAGTGCTGTAACCACAGCACTTGCGAGCACGAGCACACTCGACTTCATAGTCGTGTCGTGGCGATCGTCGCGTGTTGAGCCGTGCAATGCTGAGTGTGAAGAAGCGTGAGAGAAAGATAGGCTTGAGCGGTCGACTGCAAATGCCAGAGTGAACATACGAGATAGCATACAGACTCGCATGAGCCTCTTTCCAACGATCACAAGCAGCAGCGCTCTGCCAGTTGATAAGCAGTGTGCGTGATGTGACTTGACTGACGACGAGCTAGCGAGTCATTCGATCGATACCAGTACATAGCCAAACTGTCGCGAATCGACTTGGACTTTGAGCTCTTGGTAGCTAACGGCTGCTCAAGACGCAACGACAACACCTGACCAACGCGAGACCACACACACGAGCTGACGCAGACCCAGCCAGCATCCACACACACTAGCGCTCACACGACTCAAGACTCAAACTGCACGCCAATGAAGCTCGCCGTGCTCGCGACGATCGCACTGGCGTTCGTGTCAGTGGTTGCTGCAGCAGCAGAAGAAGAATCGTCTGTCAAGCACGACGTTGGCGGTGCGTGCGCGTGGGTGTTGCTGCAAGAGTCGTTGCTCTGTGCCAGACATTGATTGATGCATGTATGTAAATACGGATGGCTCATGCTCACGCTGACATCCCCACGCGCTTGTCTGCTGTTTGCACGCTTGTCGACACTGAACAAGCAGGTCGCGCACTCCGCGGACTCGTCGATAACATCGACAGCCCAGACGACGACAACGATGGCGATGGTGGAGCGATCCGAGATGCGAACGAACACGATCCGCAGACGCCTCGAGATTGGGAGTGGTCCAATCGCAACGACGATGGAGCGACTCGTGGCGCGACCGAGAAGAAAAAGCGTCGGTGTTACCCTGGCTCGCGCAACTGGCCGCGCTGCCTCAAGTGGTAGATCGGCTCCAAGCACTGCGTGTATGTGTGTGCGTGTAATCTTTCTCTTTCGTAATGGAGGCGGTAGTGCATGAGCTCGCGTCAGAGAGAAGGGAGAGTGAGTATCGCTGGTCGAGTGTGTGCGTTCAGTGAAACCAGGTCGATGAGCACGCGAGGACTGCATGACTACTGTGGTTGGCGAGTATTGGCACCATCGCTCGCGACGAGAAGCAAGAGGATGATAGTCAGTCGAGTTCACTGCATGTATTCCACATCGTCCAGCTCGATAGCAGGTCGTCGTCGTTGTTGTTGTGATCGTAGCAAAGGCGAGAGTGAAAAGTGGACACTCCAGTCGTGTTTCAGATTCGCGACAAATCAAATATGGTACAAATGATGAAAACAAAAAGAGACAAATGAAGAAATGCCACTCGAGTGTTTGCAACGCCCCGGATCTGCCTCGACTTGCCTTTGCTTGAGCGTACTCGTCGTCGTCTTACTCGGAGCGTCCTTGTCAACGCCAAGTCGGACATCAACATCAGACGCAAGTAGCGCGACCACATCGATCTGATGGTGCCAAGCCGTCTGTTTGCTCCCACAAGCGTCTGTGAATTGCAGTGGGCGTCTGTGAAAGTCGATGGCGTGCTTGCTCGTTGTCGCGTCTCGACCAGGTCCATTGACGCATGTGAGAGCACATGTGAGGTAGACGCGTTCAGACACCATCCTTATCGCTAACGCCACTCGAACATGTGCTTATGACACCAGCACCCACTGCTTCTTCACACAAACGAATGGACGGACGTCACTCATATTCACACATTCGCATACGGTTGCGCGCACAGACGCACGCACGCTCCATGGCGAACCACTTGCACTCTCACAACACTTGGACGACACACGCTGGTTCCTCCTACTCACTCACTCTCTCTCTCTCTCTCTCTCTTACGCACTGTGCCCACTCGCACAGCTAGCAGCCGCGACCCGCCCACGAGCTTGAGACACGACGTCGACGCGTTCACAGACAGCACGTGCACAGCGAGTGTCCACGCAAACGCCACGAAGAGCAGCGCGAGCAGCGCCAGCGCGCCGCGTGTCGACGTGCCGCTGCGCAGCTTCCACTCGCGCGCCTCACTTGCGTGGCGCGGCAGCACGAGCAGCCACGCGAGCGAGACGAGCTGGCAGACGTACGCGAGCGCGAACGCCAGCGTCGCGTGCGTGCGCACGTGCGTCGAGTCGACCATGAGGTCCTGGTTCGAGACGTCGAGCTGCGCGTCGACGTACTTGGTGAGCATGAGTCCGACAGGGCCGGCGAGGAACGAGACTGCGGTCACGAGCGCGCTCATGCGCTCCTCTTTGCCCGGGTCCGCGAGCTCACCGAGCACGACCGTGAAGATGACGTAGTCGAGTCCGGACGGGATCGCCTCCATGACCGGCAGGCCGATCCAGAACCACTGGCTCCGCACGACGCCCCAGATCGTGAACATCGTCGCGCCGCAGTCGAGCGCGAGCACGACGACGTTCGCGCCGAGGATGAGCAGGCGGTAGTTGACCTTCCACGCGCGCTTGTTCGCGTAGCGCAAGCCGCCGAGCACGGCGCCCGTGGCCACGAAGCTCACGACGTTGTCGTTCAGCGGCTGGACGTGTGCCCAGTAGAACGCCACGGGGTTCACAGCCGTGGCGCTCACACCGCCAAAGATGCCGCCGAGGAAGCGGAAGAGCAGCACTTTGCTCACGGCGCGGTTGTGCACGAGGTCCCAGAGCTCGCGCACGCACTTGCGCAGCGACCGGCGCGCACGCGGCGCCTCGGCCACGGTGCACCAGACGAACGGCACAGGCAGCGCCGCGACGACCGCGAGCACGAGCATGAGCGTCGTGTACTCGAGCGTGAAGTCAAAGTCGCCGCCGTAGTCGTAGCCGCTCATGCCCACGCCCATGAACAGGAACGTCGCGAGCATCGAGAGGTACCGGTACTTGGTCACCACTGGCGCGAAGACGTCGTCCTGGTTGAAGCCCACGACGCTGAACTGCGCGCGCGCGACCTCGGCCACGAGCGCGTCCGCCGCCACGTCTGCGAGCACGTACCCGACCGTGGCGACGCACATGAGCAGCACGTAGACGCCGCCGTGCATCGGCGCGTCCAAGTTGAGGCTCTGCGCCTGCTGCTGCGCGCTCAGCGCCACGAGCGGCTCGCCAACGAGCGCGCGGTCGACGAAGAACGGCGCCGGGAGCGGCACAAAGTAGATCCCGAGCAGCGCCGCGGCGCACACGAGCCAGCCGAGCAGGATGTACGGCCGGCGGTGGTTTCCGCACACAAGCGGCACGCAGTCGATGAAGATCGCGAAGAACGGCCGGAGCGTCCACGGCAGCGCGAGCAGCGTGCGCGCTGACAGCGTCTGCGTGCCCTCCATGTTCAGGTAGTTGGTCAGGAACGGGAAGACCGTGAGCGGCAGCGCCGTCGAGACCACGCCCACGACGACGCTGTGGAGCACGAGACCGAGCCAGCGCCGGTCGCCAGCGCGCACTGCCGTCGAGTGCCGCAGTGGCTCGTCCTGCAAGAGCGGGAGCTGGCCAGTCGACTTGGTGCCGTCGTACGGCGCAGGCGGCGTGTCGGCCGGTTCGTACCCAAACGCCTTGGCCTCGAGCGCGTGCTCATGGTGCGAGAGGCTCGAGCGCGAGAGTCGGTCGATGATGTCTTTCGTCGCAGGGTCAATGAAGCGGCTCATGCTTGGTCGAGTGGTCGCACGAGTTGTGCGTGTGTGAGTTGCGTGTGGTGAGACTGTGACGACGGCTGTGGCTGTGGCTGTTGCTGCGGCTACGAGTGGTCCGAGGTGCGCAACACACTGCAGAAGACGGACTGGACTGGGCTACCTGAGCGACTGACTGACTGGCTGATCGGTGCGAGCGAGTCAAACGCAGTGAGAGAGCAGCAGTGGTGACGACGCGAAGAGGCGTCCGTGATGCTTGTAGCGCTGCTGCTGCTGCTGCGTTAGCTGCTCGTGCTTGTGCTGCTGCTTTGTGTGCTGGGGGCGTCTGCGGACCACTCGCAGGTCACGGGCAACCAGACGGCGGCGACGACGTGCGCTCGAGCGCGCCGATTCTCTTGTCAGCGAGACACATCACTGCTTGCTTGCTCCAGCGATCGACCGATTGGGCGAAGTGACTGCAAGTGCGCTGCTTGACTGACTGTTGGTCTTGCTGTGTGTTCGCTGTTCGTTCATTTGTTCAAGTGGGTCTTGAGTGGGTGGGACTTGAGTGGGTGGGTCGTGAGTTGGGTCGCGGGAAAAAGCGAATCGAGCCAATTGCGGCAATGCAAGCGGTCAAAGCAGAACGAAATGGCGTCGAAAGAGCGCATTGCGGCATTTGTTTCGTGCTTTGCGCCTCGAAAGCGGCTCGTCTGCGCGCGGGTGGTGGGTCGGTCTGAGGATGAGACGGTGCTCCTCTCGCGCACTTGTAATTTGTATCGGAGTTTCACCCGAGCGGGACTTTCCACGCCCGCATCTTAACGCATCTCAACGCTGTCGAGCGACCATACTCTCGAGCCGTGCAGCTGGACAGCGTTTCCGTCGAGAAATAGCAAGTCTGTCAGTGACGACGCACTGACCCTTCTTGTGACCCTTTGAACCGACACGCGTGGTGCTCGTGTCGATCGATCGATCGATCGAGTGCTCGTGTTGCTTGTTCGTGGTGCTCGAGTAAGGACGTTGCCAGTCACACAGTCGTCGCCACGCTAGGCGCAGGCACGCACACACGAGCGAGCGCGCGCTTGTCCAGACACCAGTGCGCAACGACGATAACGACAACGACGATGGAATGCCGCAGCGCGAGTCACGACGACGAGTCTCTCGATTCGCGAGCGAGCTTGCGAGCGAGTTTGTACAGACGGTCGGTGGTGCGACGGTCCTACATCGACTGCCTCCAGCTTTGCATCGCTTCGCCAGCATGACGCAATAGACGTACTAGTACATACAACCGGCACGAACGACGATAGATGGATGGATGGTTGATGGAGCGATCATCGCCTGCGCTCTTGACGACATGCACGTAAGCACACACACACACACCTATGCTACCGCTGCTGCTGCTCGAAACGAGGGTTGTACTTGTGCTCACAGTGGTTGGCCTGCAAGCGCGTACTAGTGCTACGTCAGTTCGCTAGTGTCCGCGGCAGCAAGCACGAGCAAACAAAACACAAGCGAGCCAACGTGCACGTGTGGATGTCTCGCTATCCCTCTCACGAGCGCGGAAGGCAGGAGCTAGATAGCAGTAGAAACAACTCGTAGACGTGAGACTACTGTGGCGTCACCATCTACAACACCATCTAGCAACATCTAGCAGCAGTAACAGCAGCGAGCGAGTCGGTCAAAAGCTCGGAGTTGGTTCGCATCCCAGCCTTGCGCACTCGCAGCTTGGACAACCAAAGTAACGAGAGTCGCAAACGATAAGATTGCAACGAATGACTCGCGCCGGCAGAGTGTCGTCCGGTGTGTGCGCGTGTGTGTGGTCGTGCACGCTCGTCAAGAGTGCTGCTGCTCGTTGAGTGCTGCTCATCGAGTGTGCTTGTCGTGTGTCCTTGCCGAGTGTGCTCGTTGTTCAGTGTGTGAGCAATGGGTGATGGCTGGGTGGGTCAGTCAGAGCGATGCGGGGCAAAAGCAAACGCGTGGGTCTCCCCTTTGGCCCCACACGCTCGACCCGCATTCTATTTCTGAGACCAATCACCCCGCCTCAGCCGATTAGTCTGTCAGTTCGTCGAAAACAATTTGTCCAAGATGCTGTGGTCGTTTGTTTACATCCAATTGTCGATATAGAAGTAGAACAAATTGTCTAGAACTTAAACTGCCTCCTTTACCCGATTGATTTCGTCCATTTGGTACTAAATGTATCTGGCAGCGAGAAGAGTACACTCACAGTGACACAGTCATTTAGATGCACTCCGTTACTGCGGTTTTGCCGGAAACGCTGTATTTGTGAATATTAGATTACATTCGGCGCCAAGTCACAAGTCATATCACCTGAAAATATGAAATGCCGCGACACTGACCACGACGACCAAGCTGTTTGTGCTGACGCGTTAAAATTCACCGTTCTTCATGTAAGCGTGTACTTAGTTGTATATCTCATAAGGGTCGATTTATTTGAAGGCGGCTCTCTTCTATTTTAGGCATTTTGAGTCTTGTGCAGATACTCTATTGTATCTCTCATAGGCGGCGCCATCTCATTGGCGACGCTCCATTATTTGAAGCATTTTTGTGGCATTTGCAACTATGCCGGAATTACAAATCTATAAAATGTGAACCACACAAAATACACTCACTGACAACCGACAACCAAACAAGCAGATTACTTCTCGATGGCAAGACACCAAGGGCGCCCGAGCATCAAGGGCGTGCATGCGCACAGCAAGAAGTACTCAAGGACCCAGTACAAGTACGAGTTCAAGAATGCTGTCGTCGAGCACTATCGAGTGTTCGGTATTGATGACACGATCGCCCGATTCTTTGCGACTGAGCCTCGCGACGCTGTGCGTAAGCGCGTGAGCAAGTGGAACAAGAGCGCAACAGCGATCGCATCGCTCGCGAGCAGCACCCAAACTGCGTCCCACGAGCGCCGCCGTCCAGTCGGTACAGCAACGGTCCTGTCGCATGCTGCCGAGGAGGAGATCGTCGGCTGGATCAACGAGCTGCGACGTGACGGCGTACCGGTCTCGTCCAAGATGCTGCAGCTCAAGGCGCTTGAAGTGGCTGCTACAGCCGGCATCTCGTCTGATCTCTTCGCCGCGTCAAACTCGTGGAAGGCGTCGTTCCTGCGGCGCCATCGCCTTTCGTTTCGAACGAAGAACCGCGCTGGTCAGTCGTCTCCAGACGACGACAACGACATGAGCCGCGCGTTTGCTACCGAAGTCCGCGACTGGATGAAGCAACACGGCGTCACCACTGTCTACAACGCCGACCAAACGGCGGTGTTCTTCGAGATGCTCCCCAAGAAGACGATCTCTGCGCGAGGGGAGCAAACCGTTTGGGTCAAGTGCGGCAAGCGCGAGAAGCAGAGAGCGACCGCGATGCTGCTGGCTGACTCGGATGGCAACAAGTTCCCGCCGTTTGTCGTGTTCAAGACCAAGCCATCATCAAGCGAAGAGACACAGACGATCAACGTGGCAAGTCGCCATGGATTTGGCCGAGTGCTGTGGAAGGAAGTCAAGGAGCTGCAAGACGCAAACGACGTGCAGATCTACGGTAACTCGACAGCTTGGTGGAACAGCGCAATGACGATCGAGTGGATGCGGTACATCTTCGGCGACCGTACGTCAACGAGCGAGCCGATCCTTCTCCTTCTTGACTCCTTCTCTGGTCATTGGACGAGCGAAGTCCAAGCGTACGCCACGCTCTGCAACGTCCAGCTCAAGTGCATCCCGCCCAAGCTCACGTGGAAGTGCCAGCCAGCCGACGTCGCGTGGATGAAGCCGTTCAAGGACCAGCTGCGGGCCAAGTGGGTCGAACACCTGCGCGCTCAGCTCTTTCACCACCAGTCAGGAGCGTTCGTGATGGTCCCGCCGGACCGCAGTGACGTCGCCTCGTGGATCTCGCAGTGCTGGCTGTCGACGGCGCCGACAACGATCGTCTCCGGGTTTGCGAAGTGTGGTTTTGTGCAGCGTGCATGCACGATCGAAGCTTCGTCAGTCGTTGACGACATGACGGAGCTTGTCGAGCAACTGCAGGCGTGTGGCTTGACTGACTCGAGCGTCGGTGATGTGTCCATTGCTGCTGATGTTGTCGACTCGATGATTCATCTTTAAATCAGTACACTTCAAGAGTGCCTGAATGCATTTTGGTTTTTTTGTACTGAGTTAATACATTGACGTGCCAATAAAAAGTAATAACCTCGCGTCATATCGCAGCATTGCGAAACAGAATAAACAACCCATCAAATCGCGCGCTGCGAAATCACTCCCGAGAGGGTTTTGAACCTGGCGCAATGGAGTGACCAGGTCAGAGTCAAACCACCAAACCAAAATCCGGACCCGATAGTAATTGCTCACAAAATCATCTCATAGGCGACGCGCCTTTATTGAGAGCAATTTGTTGTCATGTGACCATCGCCAATGAGAGATACAATAGAGTATAGACCAGAAATATACCTAGACTTAGTTTTGATGTGTAATTCTATAAAGACGGCTCTCCTGTATTGAAAGCAAAATCAGTACATGTACCCGCCGCCTTTGAGATACATACAAGTGAGTAAGCGCTTAACGCATACGCCTCGCTTGAGGACGGGTCTCAAAGGTAACAGCCTATATCCGAGAATTGCTCGCGAAACAAGCTACTTCGCTTAGAGATCGATTAATGGACTGAATTTGATTTCTGTATGTCAACTATCTCTGAACAATACTTTTCGCAAAGAAAATGATCATTATGAGATTAATACGCTTGGGCGGCCTAGCTTACTCAGAGTGTGGCCCGCCCAAAGCGAACGTGGTGCATTGTGCTTGCCTATTGTATATCAGCCTGCATATCGTTACATTTCTTATACTTCCGTGACTTATCCAATGACACTGATGGGACGCAATGATCACAGCTAAACAACAACTATCTCTCTACAAGAGCACCATTCGCATCCTGTACAACAGCAACATTCACTCTGTCGCACACATGCACACGCCACATGGCAGTCTGCTTCTCATTTTCCAACATCCATCATGGCACACACGACAACGAAGACACGCATCCACAAGATGTCTACAAGAAACATGAAGTCGAGCAACGTTCGTGAACCAGTGTCAGCATTCAAAGTACACGCAGTCGACTTGATCGTCAGCAATCACTTCCGGAGTGAGAATGAAGCTTTGCGACTCGAGAACCGCATTGTGTGGGACTGACTAGCGCACGTTGAAGAAATGAACCAAGTGCAAGCCACGCGTCTCATCCGACAGGATCAGATCCTCAACATGATGCAACGGGACGCCGACCACCAGCATAACGAGATCGTCTTCTTTCACGGCCTCTTGCACGACATCCTGAAGCAAGATGTGCATCTCCGTTGGCTTCTTCGGAAACGGATCTCTTACAGCGACCTACCCCTCTTCGACCCAGACCAACTGGAAGAGTCTGACCAGTCAACTGCCGTCAGCCTTGACGAAGATATTGAACAACGCACGCTAGATGACGACTTCCAGGAGCAAATGAAGGCAGACATGTAGGCAGCCTTTCATTCTCACATTTGAGTTCAAGCATCAACATGAGTTCTTCACGCACTGTTTCATTCCATACTGCCGATCGGCAATGGGATCTTCGAGTCAATGTTCCAAGTGACGAAGACTTGGCGCGTCTTGTGACTGCCGTCCAAAGCTAAGCTGAAGCTGGCAAGTTCTGTTGGCCTTTGATCGGTGGCGTCGAGATCGGTGACAACATGTACCACGACGACTACTTGATCAAGCACGTTTATGTCGGTTTGATTTACGTCAATCGCGTAACGAAGGCCTCGATTTAGAAGAACCAGAATATCAAGCAAGCTCTGGGCCACTATCTTGTCCCGCGTAACTGCAACATGCCCTACAAAGGCTGGAAAGAGCACCACATCAACAAGAAAACTAAAGTCAACGACACCCTGTCGATCTTTGAATACGGGACGCTTCCTGAAAACCGTGAAGCGTTTGAGGTCACACATCGAAGCCAAGATGAAGTGCAGCCTTGACGATATCATCGTTTCGGTTAAAGGTACGATCTCGACGCCACCGATCAAAGGCCAACAGAACTTGCCAGCTTCAGCTTAGCTTTGGACGGCAGTCACAAGACGCGCCAAGTCTTCGTCACTTGGAACATTGACTCGAAGATCCCATTGCCGATCGGCAGTATGGAATGAAACAGTGCGTGAAGAACTCATGTTGATGCTTGAACTCAAATGTGAGAATGAAAGGCTGCCTACATGTCTGCCTTCATTTGCTCCTGGAAGTCGTCATCTAGCGTGCGTTGTTCAATATCTTCGTCAAGGCTGACGGCAGTTGACTGGTCAGACTCTTCCAGTTGGTCTGGGTCGAAGAGGGGTAGGTCGCTGTAAGAGATCCGTTTCCGAAGAAGCCAACGGAGATGCACATCTTGCTTCAGGATGTCGTGCAAGAGGCCGTGAAAGAAGACGATCTCGTTATGCTGGTGGTCGGCGTCCCGTTGCATCATGTTGAGGATCTGATCCTGTCGGATGAGACGCGTGGCTTGCACTTGGTTCATTTCTTCAACGTGCGCTAGTCAGTCCCACACAATGCGGTTCTCGAGTCGCAAAGCTTCATTCTCACTCCGGAAGTGATTGCTGACGATCAAGTCGACTGCGTGTACTTTGAATGCTGACACTGGTTCACGAACGTTGCTCGACTTCATGTTTCTTGTAGACATCTTGTGGATGCGTGTCTTCGTTGTCGTGTGTGCCATGATGGATGTTGGAAAATGAGAAGCAGACTGCCATGTGGCGTGTGCATGTGTGCGACAGAGTGAATGTTGCTGTTGTACAGGATGCGAATGGTGCTCTTGTAGAGAGATAGTTGTTGTTTAGCTGTGATCATTGCGTCCCATCAGTGTCATTGGATAAGTCACGGAAGTATAAGAAATGTAACGATATGCAGGCTGATATACAATAGGCAAGCACAATGCACCACGTTCGCTTTGGGCGGGCCACACTCTGAGTAAGCTAGGCCGCCCAAGCGTATTAATCTCATAATGATCATTTTCTTTGCGAAAAGTATTGTTCAGAGATAGTTGACATACAGAAATCAAATTCAGTCCATTAATCGATCTCTAAGCGAAGTAGCTTGTTTCGCGAGCAATTCTCGGATATAGGCTGTTACCTTTGAGACCCGTCCTCAAGCGAGGCGTATGCGTTAAGCGCTTACTCACTTGTATGTATCTCAAAGGCGGCGGGTACATGTACTGATTTTGCTTTCAATACAGGAGAGCCGTCTTTATAGAATTACACATCAAAACTAAGTCTAGGTATATTTCTGGTCTATATCTGCACAAGACTCAAAATGCCTAAAATAGAAGAGAGCCGCCTTCAAATAAATCGACCCTTATGAGATATACAACTAAGTACACGCTTACATGAAGAACGGTGAATTTTAACGCGTCAGCACAAACAGCTTGGTCGTCGTGGTCAGTGTCGCGGCATTTCATATTTTCAGGTGATATGACTTGTGACTTGGCGCCGAATGTAATCTAATATTCACAAATACAGCGTTTCCGGCAAAACCGCAGTAACGGAGTGCATCTAAATGACTGTGTCACTGTGAGTGTACTCTTCTCGCTGCCAGATACATTTAGTACCAAATGGACGAAATCAATCGGGTAAAGGAGGCAGTTTAAGTTCTAGACAATTTGTTCTACTTCTATATCGACAATTGGATGTAAACAAACGACCACAGCATCTTGGACAAATTGTTTTCGACGAACTGACAGACTAATCGGCTGAGGCGGGGTGATTGGTCTCAGAAATAGAATGCGGGTCGAGCGTGTGGGGCCAAAGGGGAGACCCACGCGTTTGCTTTTGCCCCGCATCGCTCTGACTGACCCACCCAGCCATCACCCATTGCTCACACACTGAACAACGAGCACACTCGGCAAGGACACACGACAAGCACACTCGATGAGCAGCACTCAACGAGCAGCAGCACTCTTGACGAGCGTGCACGACCACACACACGCGCACACACCGGACGACACTCTGCCGGCGCGAGTCATTCGTTGCAATCTTATCGTTTGCGACTCTCGTTACTTTGGTTGTCCAAGCTGCGAGTGCGCAAGGCTGGGATGCGAACCAACTCCGAGCTTTTGACCGACTCGCTCGCTGCTGTTACTGCTGCTAGATGTTGCTAGATGGTGTTGTAGATGGTGACGCCACAGTAGTCTCACGTCTACGAGTTGTTTCTACTGCTATCTAGCTCCTGCCTTCCGCGCTCGTGAGAGGGATAGCGAGACATCCACACGTGCACGTTGGCTCGCTTGTGTTTTGTTTGCTCGTGCTTGCTGCCGCGGACACTAGCGAACTGACGTAGCACTAGTACGCGCTTGCAGGCCAACCACTGTGAGCACAAGTACAACCCTCGTTTCGAGCAGCAGCAGCGGTAGCATAGGTGTGTGTGTGTGTGCTTACGTGCATGTCGTCAAGAGCGCAGGCGATGATCGCTCCATCAACCATCCATCCATCTATCGTCGTTCGTGCCGGTTGTATGTACTAGTACGTCTATTGCGTCATGCTGGCGAAGCGATGCAAAGCTGGAGGCAGTCGATGTAGGACCGTCGCACCACCGACCGTCTGTACAAACTCGCTCGCAAGCTCGCTCGCGAATCGAGAGACTCGTCGTCGTGACTCGCGCTGCGGCATTCCATCGTCGTTGTCGTCGTTGCGCACTGGTGTCTGGACAAGCGCGCGCTCGCTCGTGTGTGCGTGCCTGCGCCTAGCGTGGCGACGACTGTGTGACTGGCAACGTCCTTACTCGAGCACCACGAACAAGCAACACGAGCACTCGATCGATCGATCGATCGACACGAGCACCACGCGTGTCGGTTCAAAGGGTCACAAGAAGGGTCAGTGCGTCGTCACTGACAGACTTGCTATTTCTCGACGGAAACGCTGTCCAGCTGCACGGCTCGAGAGTATGGTCGCTCGACAGCGTTGAGATGCGTTAAGATGCGGGCGTGGAAAGTCCCGCTCGGGTGAAACTCCGATACAAATTACAAGTGCGCGAGAGGAGCACCGTCTCATCCTCAGACCGACCCACCACCCGCGCGCAGACGAGCCGCTTTCGAGGCGCAAAGCACGAAACAAATGCCGCAATGCGCTCTTTCGACGCCATTTCGTTCTGCTTTGACCGCTTGCATTGCCGCAATTGGCTCGATTCGCTTTTTCCCGCGACCCAACTCACGACCCACCCACTCAAGTCCCACCCACTCAAGACCCACTTGAACAAATGAACGAACAGCGAACACACAGCAAGACCAACAGTCAGTCAAGCAGCGCACTTGCAGTCACTTCGCCCAATCGGTCGATCGCTGGAGCAAGCAAGCAGTGATGTGTCTCGCTGACAAGAGAATCGGCGCGCTCGAGCGCACGTCGTCGCCGCCGTCTGGTTGCCCGTGACCTGCGAGTGGTCCGCAGACGCCCCCAGCACACAAAGCAGCAGCACAAGCACGAGCAGCTAACGCAGCAGCAGCAGCAGCGCTACAAGCATCACGGACGCCTCTTCGCGTCGTCACCACTGCTGCTCTCTCACTGCGTTTGACTCGCTCGCACCGATCAGCCAGTCAGTCAGTCGCTCAGGTAGCCCAGTCCAGTCCGTCTTCTGCAGTGTGTTGCGCACCTCGGACCACTCGTAGCCGCAGCAACAGCCACAGCCACAGCCGTCGTCACAGTCTCACCACACGCAACTCACACACGCACAACTCGTGCGACCACTCGACCAAGCATGAGCCGCTTCATTGACCCTGCGACGAAAGACATCATCGACCGACTCTCGCGCTCGAGCCTCTCGCACCATGAGCACGCGCTCGAGGCCAAGGCGTTTGGGTACGAACCGGCCGACACGCCGCCTGCGCCGTACGACGGCACCAAGTCGACTGGCCAGCTCCCGCTCTTGCAGGACGAGCCACTGCGGCACTCGACGGCAGTGCGCGCTGGCGACCGGCGCTGGCTCGGTCTCGTGCTCCACAGCGTCGTCGTGGGCGTGGTCTCGACGGCGCTGCCGCTCACGGTCTTCCCGTTCCTGACCAACTACCTGAACATGGAGGGCACGCAGACGCTGTCAGCGCGCACGCTGCTCGCGCTGCCGTGGACGCTCCGGCCGTTCTTCGCGATCTTCATCGACTGCGTGCCGCTTGTGTGCGGAAACCACCGCCGGCCGTACATCCTGCTCGGCTGGCTCGTGTGCGCCGCGGCGCTGCTCGGGATCTACTTTGTGCCGCTCCCGGCGCCGTTCTTCGTCGACCGCGCGCTCGTTGGCGAGCCGCTCGTGGCGCTGAGCGCGCAGCAGCAGGCGCAGAGCCTCAACTTGGACGCGCCGATGCACGGCGGCGTCTACGTGCTGCTCATGTGCGTCGCCACGGTCGGGTACGTGCTCGCAGACGTGGCGGCGGACGCGCTCGTGGCCGAGGTCGCGCGCGCGCAGTTCAGCGTCGTGGGCTTCAACCAGGACGACGTCTTCGCGCCAGTGGTGACCAAGTACCGGTACCTCTCGATGCTCGCGACGTTCCTGTTCATGGGCGTGGGCATGAGCGGCTACGACTACGGCGGCGACTTTGACTTCACGCTCGAGTACACGACGCTCATGCTCGTGCTCGCGGTCGTCGCGGCGCTGCCTGTGCCGTTCGTCTGGTGCACCGTGGCCGAGGCGCCGCGTGCGCGCCGGTCGCTGCGCAAGTGCGTGCGCGAGCTCTGGGACCTCGTGCACAACCGCGCCGTGAGCAAAGTGCTGCTCTTCCGCTTCCTCGGCGGCATCTTTGGCGGTGTGAGCGCCACGGCTGTGAACCCCGTGGCGTTCTACTGGGCACACGTCCAGCCGCTGAACGACAACGTCGTGAGCTTCGTGGCCACGGGCGCCGTGCTCGGCGGCTTGCGCTACGCGAACAAGCGCGCGTGGAAGGTCAACTACCGCCTGCTCATCCTCGGCGCGAACGTCGTCGTGCTCGCGCTCGACTGCGGCGCGACGATGTTCACGATCTGGGGCGTCGTGCGGAGCCAGTGGTTCTGGATCGGCCTGCCGGTCATGGAGGCGATCCCGTCCGGACTCGACTACGTCATCTTCACGGTCGTGCTCGGTGAGCTCGCGGACCCGGGCAAAGAGGAGCGCATGAGCGCGCTCGTGACCGCAGTCTCGTTCCTCGCCGGCCCTGTCGGACTCATGCTCACCAAGTACGTCGACGCGCAGCTCGACGTCTCGAACCAGGACCTCATGGTCGACTCGACGCACGTGCGCACGCACGCGACGCTGGCGTTCGCGCTCGCGTACGTCTGCCAGCTCGTCTCGCTCGCGTGGCTGCTCGTGCTGCCGCGCCACGCAAGTGAGGCGCGCGAGTGGAAGCTGCGCAGCGGCACGTCGACACGCGGCGCGCTGGCGCTGCTCGCGCTGCTCTTCGTGGCGTTTGCGTGGACACTCGCTGTGCACGTGCTGTCTGTGAACGCGTCGACGTCGTGTCTCAAGCTCGTGGGCGGTCGCGGCTGCTAGCTGTGCGAGTGGGCACAGTGCGTAAGAGAGAGAGAGAGAGAGAGAGAGTGAGTGAGTAGGAGGAACCAGCGTGTGTCGTCCAAGTGTTGTGAGAGTGCAAGTGGTTCGCCATGGAGCGTGCGTGCGTCTGTGCGCGCAACCGTATGCGAATGTGTGAATATGAGTGACGTCCGTCCATTCGTTTGTGTGAAGAAGCAGTGGGTGCTGGTGTCATAAGCACATGTTCGAGTGGCGTTAGCGATAAGGATGGTGTCTGAACGCGTCTACCTCACATGTGCTCTCACATGCGTCAATGGACCTGGTCGAGACGCGACAACGAGCAAGCACGCCATCGACTTTCACAGACGCCCACTGCAATTCACAGACGCTTGTGGGAGCAAACAGACGGCTTGGCACCATCAGATCGATGTGGTCGCGCTACTTGCGTCTGATGTTGATGTCCGACTTGGCGTTGACAAGGACGCTCCGAGTAAGACGACGACGAGTACGCTCAAGCAAAGGCAAGTCGAGGCAGATCCGGGGCGTTGCAAACACTCGAGTGGCATTTCTTCATTTGTCTCTTTTTGTTTTCATCATTTGTACCATATTTGATTTGTCGCGAATCTGAAACACGACTGGAGTGTCCACTTTTCACTCTCGCCTTTGCTACGATCACAACAACAACAACGACGACCTGCTATCGAGCTGGACGATGTGGAATGCATGCAGTGAACTCGAGTGACTATCATCCTCTTGCTTCTCGTCGCGAGCGATGGTGTCAATACTCGCCAACCACAGTAGTCATGCAGTCCTCGCGTGCTCATCGACCTGGTTTCACTGAACGCACACACTCGACCAGCGATACTCACTCTCCCTTCTCTCTGACGCGAGCTCATGCACTACCGCCTCCATTACGAAAGAGAAAGATTACACGCACACACATACACGCAGTGCTTGGAGCCGATCTACCACTTGAGGCAGCGCGGCCAGTTGCGCGAGCCAGGGTAACACCGACGCTTTTTCTTCTCGGTCGCGCCACGAGTCGCTCCATCGTCGTTGCGATTGGACCACTCCCAATCTCGAGGCGTCTGCGGATCGTGTTCGTTCGCATCTCGGATCGCTCCACCATCGCCATCGTTGTCGTCGTCTGGGCTGTCGATGTTATCGACGAGTCCGCGGAGTGCGCGACCTGCTTGTTCAGTGTCGACAAGCGTGCAAACAGCAGACAAGCGCGTGGGGATGTCAGCGTGAGCATGAGCCATCCGTATTTACATACATGCATCAATCAATGTCTGGCACAGAGCAACGACTCTTGCAGCAACACCCACGCGCACGCACCGCCAACGTCGTGCTTGACAGACGATTCTTCTTCTGCTGCTGCAGCAACCACTGACACGAACGCCAGTGCGATCGTCGCGAGCACGGCGAGCTTCATTGGCGTGCAGTTTGAGTCTTGAGTCGTGTGAGCGCTAGTGTGTGTGGATGCTGGCTGGGTCTGCGTCAGCTCGTGTGTGTGGTCTCGCGTTGGTCAGGTGTTGTCGTTGCGTCTTGAGCAGCCGTTAGCTACCAAGAGCTCAAAGTCCAAGTCGATTCGCGACAGTTTGGCTATGTACTGGTATCGATCGAATGACTCGCTAGCTCGTCGTCAGTCAAGTCACATCACGCACACTGCTTATCAACTGGCAGAGCGCTGCTGCTTGTGATCGTTGGAAAGAGGCTCATGCGAGTCTGTATGCTATCTCGTATGTTCACTCTGGCATTTGCAGTCGACCGCTCAAGCCTATCTTTCTCTCACGCTTCTTCACACTCAGCATTGCACGGCTCAACACGCGACGATCGCCACGACACGACTATGAAGTCGAGTGTGCTCGTGCTCGCAAGTGCTGTGGTTACAGCACTCGCGCTAGGCGACTCGATTGCAGCTGCTGCTGTTACTGGCGCCACGGATGATGGTGCGTGTGTTGGCTCATGTTGAGACTGAATCTATCATCGACTGTAGGAGACAACGAGTGCTGCTCGCAATGACAGCGACTCGAGACGATAGTGCTGTACTGATCGTCAAGGTGCTCACCATGAGCTTGTCTCGACATCGATGGTGTTTGTTTGCTGTGAGTAGATCGCCACATGCACCGACTTGCACAAGCTGGAGTCGATCGAAGCAGGTCGCAGTGACACCGATCAAGCGAACCTGGAGCCAATGTCGTGCGACACAAGCTCGCCGCACTGCCGCTGGGGCTGCCTCCCTGGCTCGCGCTACTGGCCGTACTGCGCTCGAGGCTGCATGCCAGGATCGCGCACCTGGCCGTGGTGCTTGCCGTGCGTCCCAGGATCGCGGAGCTGGCCGCAGTGCCTCTGATTACAGTGAGAAGTAAAACCAGGATCCCAGGATGAACGTGCTTCGAGCACCGCTGCACGCTAGAACCTCCAACGTCACGCTCGAGCGCCGCGTCTTGGTAACACGCTGCGTCGAGGCCCTCTTTTGCTTCTGGTTTGTTTCGGGTCTCATCGAAGGAGCTGTGTTTGCTGACCGAATACGCATGCACTTGTGCCGCTCACACGATACGAGATCAACAGCATATCCTCATGGTGCTCGTAGTGCTCATGTTTGGCTTTGCACTCAAACTTGTAGGGCTTCCGTCCTTGTGTTCAAGACGAACGCTCAAACTCGAATGCCGAGCCATGGCGATCACACGCGTCCTGACATCGTGGTCGTCCACATGCAGTCATTCTCTGTCGTCATAGCAGGAATGGTGGTGGCGACGTCCCACCCTGGTGTGTGTCGACGTAGGTGCATACGACTCAACCAGTCACCTCGTATCCATGCATCGCCAGTACCAACAACACCAGCAGCAGCATCAGCAACGAAGTGTCCAAAGCGATCACTTTCGATTCCGCCACGCAGCGAGCGCTACGAACAACTCCACCGTCTCCATCAGCACACAAGCAAGCACACATGGGAGGCACTACGATGGAGCAGCTCCCGCTGCGCCACGATGCACGCGCGCAGCAGCAAGAGCACGAGCGCCGTCGTGTGCGTCAGCTCCGTGCAGTGAAGATCCTCGCAGCCATTGCGGTCGTCGCGCTCTTGAGCTGGCTCGTGATTGCCAAGTGGGTGCACCGCGCCACGACACCGCCGTATGTCGCGGACTTTGAGCGCGCCGTGCGCGAGTACAAAGCGCAGAACGGCTCGGCAGTCGTCGCAGTGAGCATCAACGGCAAGCCCGCGTTCACGGACGCAGTCGGACTCGCGAGCGAAGAGCTCAGCGTGCCGCTCTCGCCGTCGAGCCTCTTCCCGATCGGCAGCAACTCGAAGCTCTTTGTGTCCGTGGCGCTGTACCAGCTCCAGGAGCGCGGCCTTGTGAACCTCTCGCACGCGATCAACGACGTCCTCGGTCCTGATGACTTTGCGAACTTTGGGTTCCCGAACCAGACGCGCTGGTGTCCGCGACTCGCCCACGCCTCGCCCACGTCGCCGTGTGAGAACGTCACGTACGTGCAGCTCCTGTACATGGGCTCGGGCATTGGCGACGCACTCAACTGCGACAACGTCGCGCCGGAAGACTGCCACCAGTCCGCAAACGACGTGGCGATCTACCACGGCTCGATCGGCGCGCACGTCGGCTCGTTCATCAACGCGCCGCTGGCGTTCACGCCCGGGACGAACTACTCGTACGCAAACCCGAACTTCGTCCTCGCGTCGTACCTTGTCGAGAAGATCAGTGGCGAGTCACTCGAGACGTACATGCAGACGCACATCTTTGACAAAGTCGGCCTCACCGAGACCGTCTATGACCCGTACTCAGGGCTCTTCCACGTCCAGCGCAACTACGCCGAGCAGTATGTCGACTACTACGTCGCGCGCGAGGACAACGCGAGCGGCACGTTCACACCGACCGAGTACCTCGCTACTGGCACGTGCAGTCCGTACATGAACAGCGGCGCAGTGAGCGGCGCCGGCGGCCTTCGCTCGACTGTCGGCGACATGCACAAGTGGTTCACCGACTTGTTCCACAACCACGGCCGGAGCTCCAAGGTCCTGACCGAAGCCTCGATCCGCGCGATCGTGCACACGCGCAACCCGATCTCGCGCGGGTACGCGCAGGGCGTCGGTGTGACGTACGTCGATGGCGATGACAACTGGCCGTTGCGTCTCGACTACACTGGCGGGGTCAAGTGCGCGCTGACGAGCATCCAGATGTCGATCGCGAGTCCGAGCGACTCGGTCGTCGTCACGGCGTTCTCGAACCACGAGGTGCTCTACTTTCCAAGTCGCGCTGCCTTTGAGGCGTGGCGCCCGACCGAGTTCCTCTTCACGGTCCACCCCGGTGTTGTTGGCATTGGCATGGGCGTCTTCAGTCTTCGCGACGCGCTCGTCAAGGCCGTCTGGCCGTCGCGTCAGTGAGTGAGTGTGGTGAGCGTGTTGGACGCGTCTGAAGCAGTCACTAATACGCGCATGAGCGAGCGAGCGAGCGAGTGAGTGAGTGAGTGAGGTCCAACTAAGTTACGACTGCTACAACAACATGGAGGCGCGTACGCCGGCTTTGAGCTCCGAGCAGAGCTTGCACGAGAGCGAGCGCCTTAGGGTCCGTCCTCTGCAAAGTCTTCTTCGTCAAAGAAGACAAACTGACCGTACTCGGACGTCTGGCGCGCGAGCGTGAAGCGCTTGCGACTCGCTTGCAGCAGCTCCACGATCGCTTCGCCAGTCGGGAGCTGCCACGCGACGAACGCAAAGAGCGCGACAGCGAGCGCTGCGTACGTCGTGAACGCCCACGGCAGCGCCGAGTTGCACGACACAGACCCCGGCTCGTTGTTCGCAAAGCAGTTGAGCGAGTGCGTCGGCGGCAGCACGGCGAGCAGCAGCAGCGCCACGAATGGACCGAGTGCTTGTCCGAGGTAGATCGCAGCCGAGAACAAGCCAATGACGAGGTTGAACGCCTGCGGCCCTGACGGCGCGACGCTCATGAGCGTGAGCGGCAGTCCCGGCGCGATCGCGAGCGCAGCGCCGCAGCCAATGCACACAAGCGCGAGCGACTGGAGCGTCCAGAGCTGCGCCGAGTCGTGCACGAGCGCATCGAGGAACGGCGGCGGACCGAGGCAAAAGAAGCCGAGCGCGAGCTGGGCGATGCCAAAGAGGATCACTTGCTTGCAGCCACAGTTGCGGCTGAGCCAGACGTACGCGAGGCCGCCGAGGAAGTAGACGAACGCACTGAGCGCAAAGCCGAGGCCGACAGCGACGTGCTGCGCGCCGAGCACGCGCTGCAAGTGCGAGCCCAAGTACGGGTCAATGAACCCGAACGACGCCATCGCAAAGACCGTGACGGCCAAGCACACGACGCACGTTGGCGTGAGGACGTCGCGAAAGCCAACAGTCTCTTCCAGCGCAGGCGAGTAGAACGCCGCGGCGCTGTGGAGCGGACCGCGCGCGTAGAGTCCGTCCGGGAGACTGTACTCGATGAAGAGGAACGGCACGACCATGACAACGAGGAGCTGCGCGACGCCAGACGCGAGGAACGGCAGCGCGTAGCCCTGACACTCAAACAGGAGACTCCCGATCGGCGGCGCGGTCACGAACGCCGCAGCGACGATGAACTCTTGGATCGCGAGGATCTGGCCGATCGACGCGGAGAACTCCTCTGTGATCATCGAGAACGCGCCGACGACTGCTGCGCCAGCGCCGAGGCCCTGGAGCACGCGCAGCGCAAACATCGTCGCGACAGAGCTCGTGTACGCGAACGCGAGCGTCGTCAAGCCGCTCAGCACGAGCCCGACGCAGATGACCGTCTGGCGACCCACAACTGGGCTCACAGACGCTGCGAGCGGACTGCTGAGCATGATGCAGAGCGGGTAGAGCGCAAAGAAGAGCGAGAGCTGCGTCGACGTCATGCCGAACGTGCGCTGCGCGTAGTCCGGCAGGAAGCCCACTGGCAGCGTCGTGAGCTGGTTCGTAAGGAAGAGGATGCAGGACGTCGTGAGCCAGATCACGAACGCGCGCACTTTGGCAAACTGCAGCACGTTGCGCGGCGCAGAGAGCTGCATCATCGTGTCGAACGTCACAGGGTCGCTCGCGCGGCGGCTGCGGCCGCTGCGGATGCTCGTGCCGCTCGTGTCAATGTCGTCGATGTCGTCGTCGCCCATGCTAAAGATGCTCCGTGCAGCGTAGAGTGGCAGCGGCGACACTTTGCTCTTTTGCTTTTGCACGACTGCAGGCGACGCCGACAGGAGCGGCGTGCACTCAGTCTTTGTAGCTGCAGCAGTGCTCATTGCGACGCGAGTGTCGTCCACGAGTGTCGTCGACGACGAGCAGCAGCTTGATGAGCTTCTTGGTGGGCTTCTTGATGAGCTTGGTGGGCTTCTTGATGAGCTTCTTGTGTATCTGGGAACGCTACATTAAAGAGGGCTACACAAACACGACCATGTTGTCGACTCGATTGATGCGCGCCACTGAAAGCACTTGCACAATATATTGCAAATGTGTACTAATTGATGAGATAATTAAGCCAATCACAAGCGAGATAGCGACGTGCGTCAAATGTGGTCCACACATGTTCAAGTGCATCACGCCGATGCTGTTCACTCGCAATCGTCGCTGCTCGTGGTGCCTCATGAGCCTCCTGCGCCGCGTACTGCTGCCGCTCACGACTGCTCGACTCGCTGCGCCGACGCGCCGCTTCGCGCCTGCGCTCGCACTGCTCCAGGACCAACGCCAACAGCAGCAGAAGCAATTCACGCGCGGCATGAAGGTCTACACGAAGACGGGTGACAAGGGCACGTCGCAGCTCTTTTCGGGCGAGCGCCGTCCGAAAGACAACCACGTCTTCAAAGCGCTCGGCGACACGGACGAGCTGAATGCGCAGATCGGCGTCGCGATCGAGTACTCGCGCCAGGCGCAGAACGAGTTTTTGCCGCCGAAGCTCGAGGAGATCCAGTCGCGGCTCTTTGACCTCGGCGCGTGCATCGCGACACCACTCACGACTGCGCCGCAGAGCAAGAAGAACCGCGCTGGGGCGTTCGACGAAGCGAACGTGACGCTGCTCGAGAACTGGATCGACGCAATGGACGCCGAGCTCCCGCCGCTCAAGGTCTTCATCCTCCCGTCTGGCGGCGGCCTCGCGTCGACGCACTTGCACGTCGCGCGTGCTGTGTGCCGCCGCGCTGAGCGCCGCGTTGTGCCACTCGGCGCTGCTGGCGACGTCGACGGCTCCGTGATGCGGTACCTCAACCGCTTGAGCGACTTTTTGTTCGTCGCCGCGCGCTACTCGGCGCTCAAGGAGGGCAAAGAGGAGACCAAGTGGCTCAACCAGAACGTCAAGCCGCCGAAGCGCACCGATGAGTGAGTGAGTGAGCTGGACGACAGTCCTCGGGTAGTGATGTGATAGAGGATTGGTATACATAAACAGGTTTTTGAAACCCTCTTTATGTAAGCAAGTCAAACGACACGATCACAGCTGATGGCATGGAGCGAAGCGAAGCACTAACTGCTGCAGATGTCGAGCGTCCGCTGCATGCTAGCGCTCGCGATGGCGACGGCAGCTCTACGAGTCACGCAGCTACGCCTCTAGACGACCGTCTGCCAAGCAGTGGTGCTGCGTCGACGGCGCTGCAGGACGACAGCGCTGCACAAGACGCGGCGCGGCGCCACCACCACCAGACCCAAGCACAGATGCTTCGCACCGCTGCGACCCGCGTGCCACGCGCACCAGCGCGCACTGCGTCTGCATCAACATCAACAGCTGTGAGCGATGCATCAGCACCGCTTGCAGTCGCTACGAGCGCACACGCGCGACCGATTGCAGCGCGCAAGCCACCGCTCGCGACGACCACACCGACAGCAGCGACGGCGAAGAAGCCGTACACGAAGCGCCGCGAGCGCGACTTCCCGGACGTCGAGTGGGACCAATCGATCCACAACTTTGCCAAGTGCGTGCGCCTCGAGCTTGACGAGCTCAACGATGCGTTCGTCGCGAATGTACGTGCATGAGGCACCTGTCAATGGCTCAGACTCACTCATTCCCATTGCTTGACTGACTGGCGTGACGCCTGCTGCGCTAGGACGCGATCACGTTCGCAGCGTTCAAGGAGCTCTGGCGCGTCCGGCGCATGAGCGCAGCGTTCCATGTCGAGTTCTGGGAGAGCACGCCGTCGATCACGCACCAGACGATCTTGCAGATGGCGCTTGGTACGCACGTCTTCACGCGCCTCTCTCGTTGCTACTGGCGTCTCACAAGGCTGTTGGCTCTCTGTAAATGTGTCTGACAGGCGCGCTCGTGAGCTGCATCGACGCCGAGAGTCCGTTCGAGACGCAGCACTCGGTCGCAGCGCTCTTTGGCCGCGTCTTTGCGCTCTACTGCGCCTTCTCCGTCCAACTCGGAGTGCCAAAGCACAAGATCGATGTCGATCCGCAGTCCTGGGCCGCGCTCATGACGATTCCGAGCGTCGCAGCGACTGGACTCGGCGCAATGCTCTTCCCACGCGCGGCGCGCGAAGTCGTCGCGATCCTCACGGCGCTCGAGCACGAGCACAACGCGTTCCTCAAGTGTCTCCGGGGCTTTGGCCACCAGTTCCGCGTCCGCGCGGGCCGAGCGTCGACTGGAGCAGCAGCAGCCGATGGCGAGACAGAAGCGACCGACGGTAGAAGACGCGCGGGCGTCGGCAGTGGCGTCGGCGCGAGCGACTTGGCGACGCTCGTGCGCGACGAGCAAGTCGCACAGCTCGACGCCCTCACGTCGTCGTACAGTCAAGCGATGGTGCACGTCCGCATGAGCGCGAGTGCCAGCGCCAGTGCACCGACTGCCGGTATCGGCCGCACGCGTCTCGGCCACCAGAACCACGCAGCAGCAGTCGTGGAGCTGAGCGAGATCCACGCGAGTGGACGAGCAGACCTTCTCGCGCGCTTGCGCACGTACCTCGCGTCCAAGAGTGCGGACGCGACGAGCCAAGAGCTGCAGGACGTCCATGGGCGCCAGTCGATCGCAGGAGCGAGTGACAGCGACACAGCAGCAGCAGCAGCAGGAGACACTGGAGCGAGTGACAACGAGTTTGCGTTCGAGTTTGACGACCCCGACGCGCTGTTTGCTCTAGAGCCAGCGCCACAGCCGACGACCACGAGTCGCGCCAAGTCGCCTGCTGCAACAGCGCGGCGGCCACGTCAGTCGCAGTCAAGCGCGGTGCCAGCGCGACGCCAAGCAAAGCGCGCGCGCACAGCCGTGTCGTCCATTGCGTCAAGCGACAGCGACGCACTCGCGCTGCTCGAAGCCGAGCTCAGTCGCGACGTCCTCAGCAGCAGCGGCGCCACCACCAACATCCTCGACATTGAGCAGCCGCCGTCGAGACCGCAGAGTCGCAAGCGCCAGCGCACAAGTGCGATGGCATCCGCACTGCCAGTGACGGCGCCTCTGCGCCGCGTTGGCTCTGTCGCGAGTGTCGGGTCAGCGATGACGTTTGCCTCTGACGCGGGCAGCGACGGACTCGCTGAGCTCGAAGCGGAGCTGAAGGCGTCTATCGCTGGACCTCAAGTGGGTCTCCATGGCGCAGCGCCAAACGAGACGCACTCGAGCGGCTCAGAGGCAGAGAGCGTCGTGAACAGCGCCAGCGATGCGTCCGAGACCGAGAGCGACGACGGCGGCCTCGCTGAGCTCGAAGCAGAGCTCGAAGCCAACGTCCGTGCTGGCGCCAAGAAGCCGCGTGCGCCAGCGAAGCGAGCGGCAGCTTCAGACGCTCGCGTCGCGCCTGCTGCAACAAAGACAGCAAAGGCCGCGAAGTCTAGAGTAGCTGCAGCAGCGCCGCGGCGACGAAAGCTGTCGGACGCGCTCTCGATAGCGAGTGAGAGCGACGACGGCGCACTGGCCGAGCTCCAAGCGGAGCTCGCACTCGGGACGGGCGCGAGTGCAACAGCGTTGGCAGCACCTATTGACCCGCCAGTCGCGCGCAAACCAACCAGCCGCGCGAGCAAACCAAGCGCTCGTCAGCAGCCGCAGCCCAAGAGCGCGGCGATCGCGGCTGTTGGCATTGCGCCGCGCGCTGGGATCATCATGCGACGCACGCGCGCAGCATCGATCGCTGCGTCAGAGAGCGACGGTGGCGCACTCGACGAGCTCCAAGCCGAGCTGGCTCAGACAGTCGGGTCGTCGCTCCTGGCTCCTGCTGTCGCGATCGCAGTGGAGTCACCACGAGCGAGTCGGAAGCGCAAGCGCGTGGCGACTGCGACGGCGTCCTCTGTCGCGACAGAGAGCGACAATAGCGACTTGATGGACCTGCAAGCGGAGCTCGATTGCTCCGTCGCTCCTGCGCCTGCGAACCCGACGCCACGAGCGCCGCTGCCGCGACAGACGCATGCAACAGCGCCTCGCAAACCAGCTACACGCGGACGACGGAAGGTCTCGGACGCAGTGTCGATCGCAACGACCGAGAGCGACGGCGGCTTGGCCGAACTCGAGGCTGAGCTGGCGCAGTCAGTCGCCAGCGCGAGCAAACCGACTGCTCTGGAGACTCGCGAGACGTCAGCAGTGGCAGCAGCGGAGGCTTCGAGTGGAGACAACGAAGCGCTTGCGGCGAACACGCGACCCCCAGCGACGAGACGAGCAAAAGCTGCTAACGCCAAAGACAAGGATGCGGAGACTCGCGAGGCTACTGTAAGGAACAGCAGCAGTGGATCAACACGACGCACGACGCGGTCGTCGGCTTCACCTGCAGACGCAGACGTAGCGACTACGAGTGCAGCTGTGCTTGGCAAGCCACCGACTGGCAAAGCACGAGCGGCAAAGCAGAAGGCGGCGCCACCAAAGCCAAAGCCAGCAGCAAAGAGAGTAAAGGCAGCGCCAAAGGCGCGCGCGGCAGCTCCAGCGACCAAGCGACGAGCGAGTAGTAAAGCGAGTGCAGAGGCGCTAGAGGTCACAGCGGCGCGTTTGTCTACACCAGCGCCGCCTGTGGCAGCTCGTAGGACTCTGACGCCAGCGCGACCGACGCGGTCAAGTGGTCGTAGCAATGCCTCGGTTGCGACGTCGGACGGCGAGAGCGACGGACTCGACGAGCTCGAAGCAGAACTGCAGGCGTCGCTCGCGTAGACAGATCGACATGCACTGGACGGAGGCGATAGGAGCGTAGAGCGAGGCTGAAGCACAGCGTTGAGAGGACGAGCGATGGACGTAGGAGGTCAAGGGACGACGACAGTGACAGGAGCAACGGTTTCGAGCCTTCGAGGCGATCACTTGACACTTGCATCGCCATCGTAGACGCAGCAGTAGAGAGCGAGAGAGAGAGCCATGGGGAACCTCAAGCGAGCGACCGGCGGCGCTGTCAAGACCAAGACCAAGGCGCTCACGCCTGCGCATAGTGAAGACGAAGGCGAGCCGGACGACGGCTGGTGGCGCGTACTTCTCCTGCGCGGCCTGATCCAAGGCGACCTCGCCGGTTCGCACCTATGACGCTCTCAAATCTCGTCTCTCTTGGTCAATGAGCGACGCTAACGCCAATGTCCACTGCTGCTTCTGCGTGCACGTCTGTCGTATGACCAAGTGGTCGAACGCCTCGTGCTCGAGCACATCGACGCGCTTTCTGCGCCATTCACGAACGCAATGCCGTCGTGGAAGCTCCAGTGGGAGTCCATCCACTGGTGCGAGTGCGGCTCTACCAGTCGAGACCCTCGCGTTCGTTGTACTAGTCTGATCACTCGCAGGCTCATACACTTGTTGGCGCCTCCTGCTGCTACTTCGACAGGTGGCTCCTCCAGGACGCGACGCCGCTCTGCATCGCGAGCATGTACTCGCACTCAACGCTTGTGCGCTGGCTACTCCTGAATGGCGCAGACCGCTCGACGCCGTGCTACCTCAAGCAGACTGCGCTCGCGTACGTCGGCGAGTGCTGCGAACACACAGCAGTCGTCGCTGCTGGGAGCCGCGCGAAAGCGAGTGCCGAGTGCGCGCGCTTGCTCCAGGAGCCGCCGTCGCTGCCGTTCCCACCAGGCGGCGACGTCGCACTCTCGAGCACGTTCGCTTCCGAAGTCGTGCTCTTGCGGTCACCGGCGGCGACGCCAGCGACACCGACACGTAGTACGAGCTCTAGCGCAGGCGGTGCCAAGACGCCGCCACTGAGCACTGCGACAGCGCCGCCGCTGCAGCAAAAGATCTTCAAGTGCCTCGTGCACGTGGCGTGGGAGACGCCGCTCTCGAACGGCGCGCTCATTGACAAGTACGAAGTGCGGTACCGCATCATTGCGTCCGAGGACGACGACGACGGTAAAGCGCCAAGTGCGGCGAGCAGCGGCGAGAGCTGGCGCCTCGAGCGCGTCAACCACAATCGCAAGAGTCGCACGCAGCGCATCGTGCTCGCAGGGCTCCAGTTCGACACGCTCTATGAAGTGGCACTGCGGTCGTGGAACGCCGCCGGCAAAGGCGAGTGGAGCCGGAGCTACAAGGTCCAGACCCGCGCGTCGCCAGAAGCGCTCGCTACGCCATCGTGACGTCCTGCGCGTCGCTCAGTCTATCTGCGCCTGCTGTCGCGTAGCACATGTGAATAGACTCAGTCGCTGAACTGCTGCTTGGTCTTCTTGCTCTTGCTGCCGTCGCTCGCGTGGTGCGACGTCGCCCACTTGGCGTCTCCGATGCGCGCAAAGTGCGGCGAGAAGCAGAAGAGCGCAGCGCTGACGCTCGCGAGCACCGCGGCGCCGTACGCGGGTCCATCGACAGAGACCATGTACGTCCATCCAGACAGAACTGCGCGATTCCAGCACGTCAAGACGCAGAGCGAGAGCGGCGTGAGGCGTTAGAGACACACTGAGAGCAAGCAGAGCGGGCCATTGTGCTGGAACGTACTTGGTGAGACTGTGCGGCCGATGGACTGCGTGCGACAGACAGACAGAGCAAGAGGGACGTCGTGAGTCGATGAGTCCTTCGCACCGCTCGACTGACAAGAGGCGCAAGCAGAGGACGCACCGTGAGAGACGAGGACACGCCCATGAACGCGCCGACGCGCTCCTGGGACACAAACGTCGTCTGGAGCGCGATGGAGCTCGCGCGCAGCATGCTGAGCGAAGTGAAAGAGAGCGTCAGTCACGTGCACGCAACTAGCAACAGACTGACAGATGCGCACCTGATCGCAATGACCTGCGGGACGAGGAAGACGTAGACTTGCTCGACGCTCGACGCTCTCGAGAGCGCGACGAACGTGAGGACGTACACGAGGCTCGAGAGCTGCAGCAGCAGGCGCTCGCTCTTGACCACGCGCGTCGCAAAGCCGACAAAGAAGCTCCCGAGCGTCCCAAGCACGCCCATGTAGCTCAAGATGAAGCCGCGGGCCTTCGAGTCCGTGCCGAACTTGTCCTCCAAGAGGACGGAGAAGTGCGTGCGGTAGAGCAGCGCAGCCATCGCGAGCAGCAGGCGCGCGACCAGGAGCGTCTTGGCCGGTCCGGTCTCGTGCAGGATGTTCTTGAACTCAAAGAGCTTGCCTCGCGCGTTGCGAAGAAGGCGCGGCCAGTCGACGGCGCCGTTGCTGCTTGGCGCTGCGTCAAGGCCGTGGCCGTCACTGTCAAACGACTTGCTCCGGAGTGCGCGGTCGTCGTGGAAGAAGAGCGTGACGAGCGCGTAGTTGACGCCAAAGAGCGCCGTCGTGAGCAGCGCCGTGTAGTTGAAGCCGTTCGGGACGGCGCTGACGTAGCCGCCGATGATCGGACCGACGATGAAGCCAGCGCTCGACGCGGCGTTGAGGCGGCCGACTGCTGCTGCGCGGTGCGCTGGGTCCTCAGCGTCTGTGACCGCGACTTTGATGATGTCGAGCGTGTGCTTGAAGAGCGCGCACGGGATGCGCGAGAGCACGACGACGTAGATGTTCCACGACAGACCGAGGAGCAAGTAGCCGAGCGCAGCGCCGACAAAGCACACGAGCAGCACGCGACGGCGGCCGTAGAGGTCGCTGAGTGACCCAGCGATCGGCGCTGCGAAGAACTGGATGAAGCCGTACATGGACATGATGCCGCCGAACGCGAGCGCGCCTGCGCAGGAAGAGCACGTGTCAACGAGCGAGCATCAAGCGTCACGAAGAGCGACAGTGCAACAACCATCACGACAGAGCGAGAGATAGATGACACGAGGACGCACCGCCGTCCATGGACTTGACGTACGACGCGAGCGACGGGATGATCATCGAGACAGCGAGCAGGTCGAGGAACGACACGACGTAGAGCACGCGCGCGCGGAGCCACGCGGCAGCAGACGCCATGGTCCTCAACTTGTGATTGTGGGATCCCAACGTCGTCGTCGTTCAAAGAGCAAAATCAGATAGTGACAAAAGCGAGAGAGACCCATCCGAACGACAACCGGTTCGACCAGTATCGCCTTGCCTGTCACCATTGCGATCGTCCACGTCCTGCTCACGGCGCTCGTCCTTCTTCGCTCCTTGCGACAGCAGCGCTCAAGCGAGAGAGAGAGAGAGAGAGAGAGAGAGAGAAAGCCAACCGAGTCATGAACGCATCATCCTGTATATATCGTCGTCAGCGCCACCAGTCGACTGCTTCTGTCTCTGTCTGCCGCCTCGAGACGCGCGCGCTCGTGCGTACGACTGCGCACTTGCACGTATTGGCTTAGTCGAGGTCCATCTTGTCGTCCTTGGCGTCCGCGTCGTCGCTCGCACTGGCCTTGGGCTCCTCCTTGGGCGTCTCGACCTTCGGCAGCGGCTTGGGCTTCGTCACGAGCGGGAGCGCGACGGCGCGCACGGCCACGACCTTGGCGCGAATCGCCGCGGACGTGAGCACAGGCGCCTGCGTCGGCGCGAGCTCGTTCTGCTTGGCGAGCTCGTCAAAGAGCCACGCCTCGGCGTCGATGCACGCCTTGCGGAGCTTCTCCTTCTCGTCCTGCGTCCAGTGCGCGTACGCGTCGTCGCCCGAGTTCGCCATGCGCTTGTAGTCCTCCAAGACGGTCTGGAGCTCGGCGGTCGCGACGCCGCGCTCGGTCGACTCGGTCAGGCGGAACTCGATCGGCGACGTCGACTTGCGGAGCTCGTCGAGCTTGGCTTGGTACACCGACTTGGTGCTGTCAAAGCCCTCGTCGCTGTACAGCCAGTCCTCGGCCGCGTTGAGCGCGTCCTCGATCGCGCTCTTCTCGCTCGCAGTCACGAACTCGGCGAGCTTGTCGCTCACGTGGTTCCGCATCTCGTACACAAAGCTCTCGAGCTCGTTGCGCTTGTTGAACGTCTCCTCGATGATCCGGTCCTGGTGCGCCATCTTGAGCTCCTGCTCCGTCGCCGCCGTCACGTCTGCGCTCGAGAGCCCGCCGACGCGCGCCTCGACCGTCAGCTCGACCTTGCGGAAGCGCTTCTTCTTTGGCTCCGCTGGCTTGTCATCCGCCTTCTCGTCGCCGTCCTTCGCCTCGTCGCTCGCAGGCTTCTCCTCCTCCTTGATCTCCTGCATGAGCTGCGACGACGAGACCGAGAAGAGCCCGTTCACGTCCTGCTGCACGTTCACGCGGATCTTCGGGAGCTCCGCGCCGGCCTCGAGCGCCGGCATGCCCGACACCGTGAACGTCCCGAGCGCGCGGTCGTAGTCCGCTGGCAAGTACGGCGCCGCGGCGTCGTCGTACACGGCGTCGATCGTGAACGCCTTCTCGCGGCGGAACGTGATGCGCTTCGTCTTCGGGTAGTCGTCCTGGCGACCAAAGACCACGATCGTGTTGCTGTCGTCGCCGCCTGCCGCTGCTGCGTCCATGTTGACGTCGTCGTCGTCGTTGTCGTTCGCGTCGGCGGCCGACGACCCGGCGCCTTCCCACGACACGCGCACGGGCAAGTGCACGCGGTCGGCGATGTGGAACTCCTTCACCTTGAACAGCGGCGACGAGATCGCGCACTGGAGCGCACAGCCGCGCGCGACCGACTCGTCCGCGTTCAGCGTCGTGCTCAAGCCAAAGTTCTGCGCGTCCTTGTCGAGCCCGAGGATCTCCGACAGCCGGCGCTTGACGCTCGACACGCGCGTGCCGCCGCCGATGATCTCGACGCTCGTGAGCTGCGCCGTCGTCACGCCGGCGTCCGCGAGCGCGCGCTCGATCGGACCTGGGAGGCGCTGCAGCAGCGGCTCAATGAGCTCGTCGAACTGCTCGAGCGTGACCTGCGAGTGGTAGTCGCGGTCGTTTGCGAGGCACTCGATGTTCAAGTGCGTCGCCGTCACGCCCTGCGGACTCAAGTTCTTCTTGGCCTTCTCGCACGCCGAGAGGAGCTTGATGCGCGCCTTCGGGTCCGCGAGCGGGTCGACCTTGTACTTCTCGGCAAAGTTCTTCGCCGCGTCGCGCGCGAGCGCCAAGTCAAAGTCGCGGCCGCCGAGGAAGCGGTCGAACGCCGCCGACTTGACCTGGAGC
Organism: Pythium guiyangense; assembly: GCA_003730235.1. Taxonomy (NCBI): domain Eukaryota; phylum Oomycota; class Peronosporomycetes; order Pythiales; family Pythiaceae; genus Pythium; species Pythium guiyangense. The sequence goes on along the minus strand of QXDM01000083.1, from coordinate 68,165 downwards.
TTGCCCTGCACGAACGCCACGACCGACACCGTGTAGCTCGCGTGCCCAATGTCAATGAACATCGTGTACTGCGGCTCCGACTCGTGGAACAAGTTGCGCGCCGACTTGTAGATGCCGTACGCCAGTGCGATCGCCGTGTGCTCGTTGATGAGGCGAATGCAGTTGAGGCCCGCGATCTTCGACGCGTTCAACATCGCGCGGCGCTGCACGTCCGTGTAGTAGCCCGGCACCGACACGACCGCGTACGCCGGGTTCACGCCGTCGTTCGCGGCCGCAGCGATCGCCTGCATCTTGTTGAACACCATCGCGACGACCTGCTCGCACGAGAACGTCACGTCTTCGTCGTTGTACTTGAGCACGATGCCGACGTCGCCGCTCGGGAGCTCGACGCACTTGTACGCCAGGAGCGCGATCTCCTTCTGCACCTCGGGGTGCTTGAACTTGCGGCCGATCAAGCGCTTGACGTCAGTCGCCGTGTTCTTAAAGTGCGCGCGCGCGACGCTCACGGCGGCCTCGCCGATGAAGCGCTGCTTGCCCTGGACGCACACCATGTTCGGGTTCTTGCGGTTCGAGTTCTCATTCAGGATGATGTCGATGCCGCCGCGCTTGGCCTGGCCAATCACGCAGTCGACGTTGCCAAAGTCCACACCGATGACCGACATGGCTGCTGCTACGTGCTGTTAAGGGAGGAGAGTGGAGGAGGAGGGGACGAGAGAGCGCGAAAGCAAAAGTGCTCGAGTGCGCGCAGACGTGCAGGAAGAGAGGGAGTGCGGCGTCGAGCGCGTCGAGGGCGACAGCAGATCGAGCTCGAGTGCGCGAGTGCGTCGGTCGGTGTCGCGCTCAGTTCTAGAATAGAGGTTGGCAGCCACACACACACACACACGCAGATGTGTGTGTGAAACGCCTTGTGTGAGGCATATGCAATACCCTCTCGAAAACGCTGGCGTGGTTTCGCTTTGCGTGGTTCTAGAAGTGTGTGACACGACCTGCATCACTGCATCGTTTGTGGAAACGCATCTCGGTCTGTCGCATCAGATGTCAAAGGACTCGTGTCAACTGTACCGCGATCGCCCTCAATAGAAGGAGTTTTGGTTGGTCACGAGGCTAGCGAGGACTAAAGCGTGCTTGCCACGTGTATGTGCGTCGCTCGCTCTCTTGCTCTTGCGCTTGCTCTCTCTTGCTCATCGCATACGATCGATCGATCGATCGACTGTGGACGCCACACATACACATACACACACACACATGTGCGCATACCGCGACACGCCTCGCTGCTGTTGCAGTTCGCACAGCATGGGCAGGTGCAGGTGCAGGTGCAGGTGCATTAGACCTTGGACGACCAGCGTCGCTGAACAGAATCTTCTCGATCCCTCTCAAACGCGCTATCGCTTTCCGCAGGAAAACGGACGACTAAAATGTAGCCATCTCGTTCTCACACTCCGTCACCAGCATCCTCATCAGCATCTGCGCCAAAGAGCAGTCGCGACACCTGCACGTCGTGCGCGCGCTCCTGCTGCTGCAGTTGCAGTTGCCGCGCTGCGCTTGCAAGGTGCGCCACGCGCGTCTGCAGCGCCGCTTTCTGCTGCCGCCACTTGCTCTCTCGCGCGCGCTGGCGCTGCGTCACCAACTCGAGCTTCGTTGCGAGCTCCTGAGCATCCGTGTGTTCGTATGAGTGCACAACAGTGAGCACACGTGCAGTCTGCCATCCACCACACAGCACACATACAACATCACGCACTTGATTCTGCACGCTCGCATTGAGCACGCGCTGCTCGAGCGAAGCATTGCGGTCGCGCGCGTCTTTCAGCTTTGCGCGCCGCGACACAAGCGCTTGCTGGACTGCAGCGAGCTCTTTTGCAAACTGCGCGCGCTCGGCGTTGCGACTCTCGCTTGCTAGCTGCTCCTTCACGCGCAACTCAGTGACAGTCGTCTCGAGCTCGCGACACTGGCTTTGCAAGTCATGCACTTGGCGCTGGTCCACGACATGTGAACAATCAGAACGACAGAGCGAGCCATCCGTAGCTCCAGCTGCACGACACGACGTACTTGGAGGTCACTTGCGCGCGCTTTCTCGTCTGCGAGCGCCTCGTGGGCATGTGCGAAGTCTTTCTCGACCGCCGTGATGCGACTCGCCAACTCGCCCTTGACGGTTGCGAGCTCGAACTTGGACTGCTGCCACTTATTGTTGAGCGCCATCGCTCGCTCGCGCTCTTGCGCGGATGTGTCCGGTCGCTGCTCGAGCCGCTTGACGCACGTCTTGAGCGTGAGGATGTGCTTGCAGGCTTCGCGCAGACGCACTTCTGCGCGTTCGCGCGCGCGGTTCGCTTCATCGAGCGCTTTGCTCCACGTGAGCTGATCTAGTCGCGTTCGCATCGCCAGACTGTGAGCGCACATGTGCCTCCAGGTGTGATAGAAGCAGGGGCACCACGCACCGATCTCCTGCTCTTTGAGCAACCGATGCGCGTCGTTCCGCTCGAGCTCGAGCGGCGGGATCATGTCGAGCACCAGGTGTTTCTCCTCTTCGCAGCGCGCGAGCAGCGCTGTCTCGCGCGTCTCCCACTCGCTGCGCCACTTGGTATCGAGCTGCGCGAGCTCGCGCGCATGCGCTGCGTCCAGCTGCTCACGCTCGGAGCGAAAGCGCTCGGCTTCGGCAAACAGGATCTTCTCGTGCTCAATGAGCGAGATGTGCGAGCAGAGGACGTCCTGGAGCTTACTCTGCGCGGCGTGGAGCTGGCGCTCGTGGTTGGTCTCCTGGCGCTCAAGCAGCAGCTCGTACTGCGCGCGCGTTTCGTCACACAGGCGCTGGAGCTGCGTGCTGTTGTTGCTCTCGGCGTTGCGAGTGCGAGCGAGCGCACCGTGCTTCCTTTGCTTCTTGTCAGAGCTAGGCGGCGGGAGCAGCGGCGGCGAGAGCTTGCTAGCGCTTTGAGCAAGCGGCATGGCGGCGCCACGCACGTCGTCCGAATGAACTGACAGCCGACGACCCGTCTGCACCAGTTTCACAGCTCAGGACAAGGATGACGACAGTAGCGAGTGACACAAGACGAAGCACGACTCGTATCGATTCGATCGCGTAGCCGTCTGTCCGATGGAGCTAGCTACACATGCAGTGAGGCGATGACAACCAACGCATCATCATCACACCACGTGCGCGGAACGCGCTTAGACGCTCAACGTGTCGGTCGTCAGGCAGTTGCGGCGCAGGAGCTCGGCGACCATCTCGCTGCGCGGCACGGCGACTTCGTCCTTCGACTGCATCTCCTTGATCTTGACCTGGCCGCTCGCGAGCTCGTCTTCGCCCACGACGACCATGTACGGAATGCCGCTCTCGAGCGCGTAGTGGAGCTGCTTGGTGAACTTCGGGTTGTCCACTTGCATGACTTCCGCGGCGATGTTCGCGCGCCAGAGCTCTTTGCAGATCGCGAGCTTCGGGAGCAGCAGCGCGCCGCCAGTCGATGCGACGAGGACCTGCGACGGCGCGGCCTTTGCACCGCTGCTCGTCTTCTCAGCGTGCGCCTGAAGGATGCCAAAGATGCGCTCGATGCCCATGCTCACGCCGACGCACGGGATCTGCTGGCCCGTGGCCGAGAACATCCCGACGAGGTTGTCGTAGCGCCCGCCAGCGGCGATCGACCCGACGTTGTGCTCCGGCGACGTGAGCACGAACTCGTAGATGAGGCCGGTGTAGTAGTCCAAGCCGCGCGCGAGGCTGAGGTCGAACGAGATGTAGTCGAGCACGCCCATGGCGTCGAGGTAGTCGAAGAGCAGCGCGAGCTCGCTCATTGCCTTGGCCGCGTCCGCGTTGTCGCCAAACAGCTGCGCCTTCGTGAGCTCGGCGTGGAGCGCGCGCGGTGCGCCGACCTTGCACACAAACGGCTCGATCGCGTCTGCGACGGTCTCTGGCAGGCCCTTGTCGTCGACCATCTCGCGCCGCACGTTCACCCACGGCTCCTTGTCGAGCTTGTCGATCGCCGAGCACGTCGTGCGGAACTTGTCGGCTGGGACGCCGCAGATCGCGAGGATTGCGTCGAGGAGCAAGCGGTGGCTCAGCTTCACCTTCACGGGTCCGAGCTCTGGGAACTGCTGCAGGACCTCAATGCCGATCGACAGGACTTCGGCGTCCGCGAGCATCGGCGTGTACGTCCCCGCGATGTCAAAGTCGCACTGGTAGAACTCGCGGAAGCGCCCGCGCGCCATCTGCGGGTTGTCGCGGCGGTACACGCGCGCGATGTGGTACCGCTTGATGTTCCCCGGGTTGTGCAGCGCCATGAAGCGCGCAAACGGCACCGTGAGGTCGTACCGGAGCGCGAGGAGCTCGCCGCCCTGGTCCGCGAGGTCGTAGATGAGCTTGCTGTCCTCGCCGTACTTGCCCGTGAGCGTCTCCTTGAGCTCAAACACCGGCGTCTCGATCTCGACGCCCGCGTGGCGCTTGAAGACCATGCGGATCTTGTTGAAGATCTTCTCGCGCAGCGCCATCTGGTGCGGCAGGAAGTCCTGCGCGCCCTTGGCGATCTTGGGCTTGCGCCGCGCGCCGCCGCTGCCAATGCGCACGAGCAGCTCCTCAACTGCAGTCGCCGTGCCCGTTGGACGCAAGTCGAACGGCGCAAGCGCAGCTACGAGCGCCGACACGCTCGCGCCGTGCGCTGCGACGAGCTGACGGAACGCCGCGCTGCCGACGCCGATCTTGACTTCGTCCTTCGCGCTCTTCTTCGACTCGTCCTTCTCCTTGCTCTTCTCGAGCTTCTTCTTACGCTTCTCGAGGATCTTGTTCCGCTGCGCCTCCGGCATAGCTGCGAGCTTCTCGTCCTCCTTCGCAGCAGCAGCAGCGGCCTTCGCTGCGGCTTCCTGCGCTTTCGCCGCTTTCTCCGCCACGCGCGCGCGGATGAGCGCGTCCTCGGCGTCAAACGCCGCGAGTGCGAGCGCGACTTCGTGCGCAAGCGACGTCGTGACAGTCTCCACGAGCGCAATGGCGCACGGCGACGCAGGCGCAAGCGGCGCCTCGGCCGTGTCGACGACTGCGCGGCGCTCGTTGCTGCCGGTCAAGAGCACGCGGAGCGCGTCCGTCGTGGACGCGAGCGTCGTCTGGAGCACCTGCGGGTGGTGCGCGCCGATGCTGCGGATCGCAAAGCCGTCGCCAGCAGCGCTGTTGAGCTCGACCTCGACGGTCTTGTACGCCGCGAGCACGGCGTCGCGCACGGGGCCGTGGTACTGCGGGATGTACCGCACGCACGCCGCGTCCAAGACGCCGTCCTTGCGCGAGTTGACAAACTTGGAGTTCTCCAGCAGCAGCCGCAAGTTCGCTGCTGCCGTCACGATGCCGCGGTGTGGACGGCTCGCGTCGACGTACTCGGCCTCGAACGGCGCCGTGTTCGCGCGGAGCGTCTCGCATGTGAGCGCGGCGACGGCGTCCGCGAGCGGCAAGAGCCCACGCGCGCCAGCGACCGTCAGTGCGTTCACCGCAAGGAGCACGACCGGTCCCTGGAGCAGCTGCTCCTTCTCGGCCGTGTTCAGCAGCGCGGGCAGCGCAATGCTCGCAGCTGCGAGCGCAGTCGCAAGCGGCGTCTGCGCGTCGCCGTGAAGCGCCGAGCCGCTGCCTTCGAGCGCAGCGAGCAGCGTCAGCGCTGCCGAGTCGTTCGGTCCGGATGCAAACACAGGCGTCACGTCCGCGTTCAAGAGACTCGCGACGAACTGCGCGCTCTCGACAACAGCGGCCGAGATGCGCAGCCGCAGGAGCTTGTGCAGCAGCACAACGAGCGCGGCGCGCGAGACTGCGACAGAGTGCGCAGGTGCAGACGCCGCGGCAGCGAGCGCCTGCTCGATCTGCGCGCGGATCGCAGCGTTCGCGGCCTGCTCCTTGGCTTCACCGGCAGGGCTGAGCTGGTGCACAAAGCTCGGACCGGCGTCTGGTGCGTCGACGACGACCTTGGCGCGCAGCACGGCGACTGCGCTGACGTCTGCGAGCGCGAGCTTGCCGCTGCTGATCGTGACGCGGGACGGAGTGGCCATCGTCTCTTCTCTCTTCTCTTGAGCAAGCGAAGACGTGCGGGCGAAGGGCGAGGTGTGGAAATGGAGCTGATGAGGTCGGTCGTCGTCGTCGTGGTGTGGCAACCCACCAGTCAAGCGCGCCACACGAATTTGCTTCGCGGCAAGATCTGGCTGGATTCTCGTGCAGTGGGAATAGTGTATGTCATTTGCACTGATGAATTCATGCAAAGAGAGAATGAAGTTCAGCTGCATGAAAGCGCACCGTTGATACTCGCACAAGTACGATGCCCCTCGGTTTCCAATCCAACCAGATACAAGAGACACAGGAGCAAGACAACGACGACCATGGCAGCCTCGTACGTGACGCCGCGCTCGCTCGCTCTCTGTGCGCCTTGAAACGCACGCACTCACATGACTCACGACCGCCGCCACTTCATCTGTCTGTACATGCACACAGCACTGCGAACCCAGAGTTCAAGCGCGTGCAGGAGGACGAGGAGGAATTCCAGAAGGGACCGCTCTCGGTGCTCATGCACAGCGTCAAGAACAACTCGCAAGTGCTCATCAATGTCCGGAATAACCACAAGCTCCTCGCGCGCGTGAAGGCGTTCGACCGCCACTGCAACATGTACGGCGCGCGCTCTTTGCGTCTATCTGTCGCGTTGCAGCTGCTCGCGTGCGTCTTGTGCGTGTGTCGTGTGCTCACACATGTGCGCGTCCCTTGCTCGTGACGACGCGACAGGGTGCTCGAGAACGTCAAGGAGATGTGGACAGAGGCGCCCAAGTCGGGCAAGAAAGGCGCCAAGCCCGTGAACAAAGACCGCTTTGTGAGCAAGATGTTCCTGCGCGGCGACTCGGTCATCCTCGTGCTGCGCAACCCACACGCGTAGCGCGGCGACATACGACGGCGCATTCGCATCGTAGTGCACGCGCTCAGGAGCAGACCCATCGATCCGTCCGTCAGTCAAAGAGAGTGAGAGAGAGTGACGTGTACAGTCACCAGCCATCGCCTCTTGCGCTCGCAGTGACTGCTGCTTCAGTCCTGTGGCGCTGCTCCATGACGACAGCGCAGTCGCTCCTCCATTACACAATACACACACGCGCGCGCGCACTAGCGATCGCCCAGTCCACGAGGACGCTCGTGTCTATCAGATCCATCGCCATCTGGAATTAGAACCCGACGTGACCACATGACGGAGGTCGAGAGTGGCAGAGGCACATGAGCGCCATCGAGCGCTCGCATCCTCTTCCTGCGCGCCATTCCGCTTGACCGCAGCTCCGAGTCATAGCATGTCGTCGCCGTTGGACCTGCTCGCGCAACTGCCAGCGCGCGTCGTTGAGCTCGAGATCTGCCAGTTCCTCGACGCTGCGAGCCTCGCGCGCTTGAGCTGCGCAAGCCGCGAGCTCCACACCGAGATCAACCGGTCGCAGCACTGGGCGACGCACGTCTCGCGCAGCTTTGGGCTCGCAGCGACCAAGGTCTCGACACTCGGCCGTGCCAAGCGCCCGTCGGCGCACGCGCTGCACCTGCAGCAGCCAGGGATCAGCTGGCGCGACGTCTTCCTCGCTGCGTGGACCGACTCGCTCGCACTCGCGTCTGCGATGCGCGACAACGACATCGTGACGCTGTACCACCGGCACCCGCGCGTGCTGCTGAGTCAGTCGGAAGCCAAGATCCGGGACGAGCTCGTGCTCATCCAAGGACTCCAGCGCTTCCCGAGCAGCGCGTCGCTCTTGCGTCTGTACGCGCAGGCGATTCGTCAGGACCTCGTCGTGTCCATGGTGCGGTAGACAAACGTGTGCGAATGTGTGTGTGAGAGCGAGCTCAGGCTGAAGGAACATGGGTCAAGTCTTTGCATTGCACTGCTACTTCGCAGTCGAGTCTGTTTGTGTGGGTCTGTGTATCCGGAGAGGGTCGCGGCGTCTCTTGCTCGCGCGCTGTCGAGAGAGAGAGAGAGAGGATAAGGACGACGACTGGAGACGATCATCGCGCCGCTGCAGCTGTCGAGCGGCGTCCTGGAGCGCACCAGTGGCACGTGTGGCATCGCGCGCAGCCGCTTCGTCACACGACTGACGACGGCGTCAGCAGCGCCTTGGGCTGCGACAACTTGTGCGGACTCGCCGACAGATCGATCGCATCGGACGCACTTGCCGCCACGGACGGCGTCGACGACGACACTGGCGCTGGCGCAGTGGCAGCTAGTGATACATTGTGGATGCTCGTCGAGCCAATGGCATCGAGCGACGCCTCCGCCTCGGCGCCACTTGTCGACCGAATCGGCGCCGGCGCCGCAGCGGCTGCAGCGGCGGCCGCCACGTCCTGCTCGGCATTCGAGTCGCGAATGTCGATCGCAACTTCCCGCATGACCTCAGCCTCTGCGCTCGCTGCGCCATCGCTGCCGTTGCCACTCGCGACCGCCACGCCGCCGTTCGATCGCTCCGGCGTCGCAGCCTTGGCCGCCAGGAGCGCTGCTGGCGGCAAGAGCACGACTGGCGCTGGTCGCGGCGGCTTTCCATTAGCGTGCGCATCAAGCGCTGCACTCGACGTCGGTTCTGCCATTGGAACCGAACTCGTGGACGACGGCGCCAGTGCATTCGCAGTGCTCAACGTGCTTGCAGACGGCGCTCGCACAGTCGTCGCACTGCTAGAGCGACTCGTGACGCCGAGCGCCGACGCCGGTGGCGCAGTGTCTGGTATCCGCGCATCCGGGTGGAACGCGCAGACGTCTTCAAAGATGAGCTCCTGGAGCTTCGGCTTCGTGAGCTCGCAGTTCTCAAAGTCAAAGTCAAATGGCGTCGGACACGTGCGCTCGACGCTCTTGTCGCGCACGAGACTCAAGTACGGATGCGCAAGCGCGTCGGCGATCGTAATGCGCTTGCGCGGGTCAAACACGAGCATCTTCTCGAGCAAGTCGAGGCACTGCGGCGTCGCGCGCGGGTAGATCGACGAGAGCGGGACCTTGGGCTTCTTTGGCTGCCGCAAGATGAACCGCTTCGCCTTCGGGTTCGTGATAAAGTCGAGCGCGTCTTCCGGTGGCGACCCAATGACGTCCATGATGATCTTGAGCTGGTGCAAGTAGTCGTGTCCTGGGAAGAGCGGGCGGCGCCCGAGCATCTCGGCCAGGATGCACCCGATCGCCCACACATCCATCTGCTTGTCGTACTTGGACGAGAGCAAGAGCTCTGGCGCGCGGTACCACCGCGTGACGACGTACTCGGTCAAGCCCGAGTCGAGGCCGTGCACGCCGCGCGCGAGTCCAAAGTCGCAGAGCTTGAGGTCGCAGTCCGAGTTGACGAGGATGTTCGACGGCTTGAGGTCGCGATGGAGCACTTGCGCCGAGTGGACGTAGTGGATCGACACGAGCATCTGGTACAGAAAGTACTGCACGTGGTCGTCCGTGATCGACTGGTTCGAGTGGATCACGCGGTGGAGGTCCGTCTCCATGAGGTCCGTCACGATGTACACGTCGTTGAACTCGTGGAGCGACGGCGGTCGAATGAGGTCGACGAGGTTCACGAGGTTCGGGTGGTTCAAGTGCCGCATGAGCCGGATCTCGCGCAAGATGCGCTTCGCGTCGATCAAGTCGTTGAACGCGTTCGGGATGTTCTTGATCGCGATCGCCTGGCCGGTCTCCATGTCGCTCGCAGCGATCACGCAGCCGTACGCGCCTTGACCGACGGCTTTGATCATCTGGTACCGCTTCGGCACGTCAAAGTTCGTGTTCCCGACGCGGAACTGGTGGTTGTCGCGCTTCGTGTCGCGGAACGAAAAGCCCTTCGCAAGTGCCATGCGCTGGCTCGACGACGACGACAGCGATTGCGCCATGCCAGACGGACGGATCTGCGGCGTCGGTGCGTCGGCATCGACACCTGGCGAGATGCCGCTCTCGAACCGACCGAGCGCCGCGCCGTGCGACGACGGAGCGCCAGTGTGCGGCTCAAAACTGATGCTCAGCTGCACGCGGCCGCACGAGAACTTGGTCTCGTTCGCAGACAGGAGCGTGTACCACTGCGGCACGGCGCCGCGCGCAATGTCCGTGTGCAGCACGCTCTCGCGCACAGTTCGCGACGTGCTCGCGAGCGCGAGGAACGGCGCCAAGTTGACTTTTGCAACGCCGATGACCTCCTCTTCGTCCGGGTCGTCTGCGTGCGCCTTCTCTTTGATCTCCCACGCTTCGATGAGCATGAAGCACGGCTTGCCGCGCGACGAGCCCTTGAACGGCAGCTCGTGCTGCGAGTTCCACTTCGGGTCTGGCACTTCGTCTGGCTCGCACACGCGCGTGCGCGTGAGGCAGCTCGCAGACGAGCTCGGTGCGTAGACGTTCGTCTTGCCGTCAGTGATCAAGCGCAAGCCCAAGAACACGCGCCGCTGCGGCAGTGGCGTCATGCCGCTCGCACTCTCGGCGTCCGAGTCGTCGCCGCCACCGCCACCACCGTTAGTTGCTCCTCGAAGCGCGCCTTGGCTCGAGATCTGTTCGCCACGAAAGACAACGACGTGGAGGTTCCCAGCTGGGTTGTCCTGGCTCGAGTTCCCTACGACAGCGGCCATCGGGAGCGAGAGACTCGACGTCGCGTTGCAGCCAAAGACCGCAGACGCAGCGACTGGGTCGGCGTGGATCGTGAGGCTCTTCACGCGTCCGTCCGGCGCAAACTCGATCGTGTGCTGCCACTGCTGCGTGAACTTGCGGCCGTTGTCGCGGTTCTTCATGGTCTCGCGACCGGCGACGACCGCCGTGCACCCCTCCTTCGCCTGCGCAATGTCCGTGACAAAGAACGCCGTGAACTCGACCGTCTCGTACAGGATCGAGAAGAAGTGCAGGACGCCGTCGAGGCCGTGGTACTCGCCCCAGAACGGCACCGTCGGCGCGTAGTTGGACGTGAGCACGACGTCGCGCGAGAGCTTCGGGAAGAACTGCGGCGACGACGAGTGCGAGATGAGGAGCTGCCGGAACGCGTAGTAGAAGCTCCGTAGGTCCACTTGCGTCGGCGACGGCTGGATCGGCACGGGCGAGTCGCTCGGTGTGTGGCCCGCGTGCTTGACGCCTTCGTCGATCGCCGCTTGCATCATCTCGACCCACATGTCTTTCTCCAGCTCAGTCGAGCAGCAGAGGTGGAAGTGTTTGTGCCCCTTCGTCTCAATGAGGAACCCGTGGGCCTTGCCGTAGTTCTCTGGCCGGACCTTCGACAGGATCATGCGGCCGCGCAAGTTCCGCGCACTCCGCGCCTCGTCTTTCGTGTTGTAGTACGTCAGCGCAGCGCCATCGAGCACGAGGTACCGCTCCTCCCACCGCGGCAGCCAGTCGCCCTTCTTCCGGACGTAGCCCTCCCAGTGCACTTCGTGCGTTGCGCCGGGCGTCGTTGCCGCGGCGCCAGTGGCCGAGCCGTCAAAGAGCAAGTCCTCGCTCGTGAGCAAGCCGTTGTTGAACGACGACGACCGCGCGGACGACGCCGTCGCAGTGTCCAGTGCGCCAGCAGACGCAGTCGTCGACGGCGCAGGCGGCGGCGTTGCCTGTGCTGCTGCTGCTTGCACTGCTCCGGCAGGTGGCGTCGGGTCCAGCGCCGACTGCGACGCGTCGGCTGCAGAGGATGCGCTCAGCGCGCCGAGCAGCAAGTCGCGTCCCTGCGCAGACAGCTCCGGCGTCACAGCGAGCTCGCCAGCAGCGGACGCCGGCGCCGTCGACGACGCTGGCGCAGCAGTAATCTCGGAAGACATGGAAGGAGGGAGGCACGAGCTGTGTGTTGCGTGGATCTACGCGCTCCGTGACGCGCGCGCTCTCTTGTGGCAGCGCTGTCTGGTGTCTCGTTGCTTGTGCGCTCGCGGACGTAGTCGTGCAAGAGCGGTCGCGTCGGTAGCGCAGTGGCGTGACCTCTGTGTGCAAGTGATTGATGCTTGCGCTGCTACAGGCGAGTGTTGTTGCTGTGATCCAGCGCCAGAGCAACAGAGACAGAGAGCACGCGCGCGTGAGCTCCCTTGCATCGGTCGGTCGCTACGGACGACGTCGAGACAGACAGACAGACAGACAAGCCGCACGTCATGCACACGCACACACACGCAGAGAGCGAGTTTCGAAAAAGCCCCCCTTCTTTTCGCTCGCGGCGGACTGCAGCTCATGGAGCACGCGCTACTGCTGCTACTGCTCTGTCATGACTGCACGCAGGACGCACCTGCAGCGTAGCGGGCGGGCGGCGCAGCGATCGCGAGGTGCTGCTGCTGCGGGCGAGCGCGTGGTGCGTATGAGGAGCGTCGAGCGTCCGTCCGTCCCTCGAGAGCGTGCGGCGCGCGAGCTTGGCGTTTCTAGTCGTCGTTGCTGCTGTCGTCACGCCGTCTCGCACACAGCGAGAGACGATAGTGCAGAAAATAAGGGAAACCGCACAAACCAAGCAGCGATTACGATAGTGCTAAAATCAGGACAAAATCGTGTAGGCCACATAAACCCTTTCAAATACGTTGTAGTATTCTTAATGTTGAAATATGTATGTATTTGTCGAACACAGGACAGCCCAACTACCTGTATTTCATCACTATAACAAACTGAAATAGACATACACTCACATACAAACTTCAAGCTTAATCCATCGCTTGTCATCATCGCAAACACATGAAAGGTCACTGAAAGGTCACACAACGAGTGCGCGGTCGCTGTGTGCACGAGTTCGAGCACGAGCGCGTCGCTGTTGTCATTGTCGCTGCGGCCATCGCTGCTCGCTCGGCGCCGTCCGCGCGATGGACAGCGATCAGGAGCTACGACTCGACCTCTCGCTCGAGCACGAGCTCTTTGATCGCGAGGACGAAGGCGCATTCGGTGCGCTCGTCGCAGCGAACCACAAGTGGCTCGGCCACTATGCGCGCCTGCACGCGACGTTCAGCGTCGAGGCGACGCTACTCGAACGCAATAGCATCTGGATGAACGCGTACTTCCAGAAACACCGCATGATCACATCGCCGTGGTCGAGCCAAGGTGCGTCGTTCGCACACTCTTGAAGAAGTGCGAGCAAGTGTCTCTCGCGCATCGCCAGCTAACAACCTAATGTGTGTGCTTGGGGCGCGACTCCAGCCAAAGCGCTGGTCAAGAAGCACAAACGCACCGTGCTCGAGCGCCTGCGGTGCATCCCGTCGCTGCACTCCGAGTCCGAGTTCTCCACGCAGTGCGTCGAGCCTGTTGCAGCGCTCATGTTTGCCGCCTCGGTCGACCGATGTCCAGAGACGCAACTCGTACGTGTGCAAGCTCTCTCGTCGCACGACTAATGTACTCACACTCCCCTTGTATGCGCTCTGCTTCTCGCTATTGCTGTCGCTTGCGCAGGAGTACTTGCTGTCCGAAGCCATCGACCTGCTCGAGTGCCGCGCGCTCCGAGCGAACGCAAACCGATCAGGTACGTCAGATCACTACTGCTCTGGCTAGAAGACGTCCTTGACTGAGTTAGTGCACGTACGCGTGCGTGTGGACGCACGATCCAGGCTTTGCTGGATGCGCGTTCCGGTTCCTGACGCAGTTCACGGAAGAGAAGAAGCGCGTACGATGGCCATCGCTCACACTCTCTTGTCTGCTCTTGCTCGTACGCCTTCACATTCAATCGCTCATCGTTGCGCTCGTGCTGCAGATCCTGTGTCTCCAGCTCCTCGTGCTCCTCGCAGAAGACAACGCTGACGCCGTCGTGCGGTCGTGTCAGATCGCAGCGCAAGGGCAGCACTGGCAGCCCAACATGTTCATCTACACGCTGCAGAAGCGCCACAGCACGAACGAGACGATCTGCGCTCTCGTAGCCGAGCTGCTCGAGTCGTTTGCAGAGCGCATGCCGATCACGTCGCCGATCCAGCTCGGAAGTCCTCGGTCCGCGCGCAGTCCGCGAGGCGAGCACGAGGCGTTTGTGATCCAGGACAGCGATAGCCGGCGCCTCGACTCGCCACAGAAGCGTACGCACGCGCTGCCGTCGCTCGGGAGTCCGAAGCCGCCGCCTGTGAATCGGAGCCCAGTGCGTACGCCGCACTCGCCCATGACGACCATGTCGTCGCTCTACATCGACGCGCCGTCGCCGTATGCGCCGCACACGCGCCTGCCGCTCGCGCGTCCGCCGACGTCTCCGCTCGAACAGAGTCGGCGTTCGCGCATCTTCAGCACGCCAAAGCTCGCGGCAGTCGACGGCGAGACACACCGGCGCTGCCAGACGCCAAATGCCAAGGACTTTGGTCGTCCGAGCCACTTGCAGCTCGCGGGTCTCGCCTCGGACGACGCAAATGGTAACAGCGACGGCGCGCCGCCACAACCACGCTCGCCAGATCTGTTTGAGGGATCGCCGCCAAAGAGCCCCGACGGCGAGTCGCCCAAGAAGCGCGTCGTGCTCTCGGAGAAGTACTCGTGGAACCCCGAGTGTATCAACTCGGTGAGCGGCTTTGAGTGGTGGTGGCGCTCGCTGCCGCAGAACCACGGCAGCCTCGAGCCGACGCAGAAGCTCAAGATGGTCACGAAAGCAGCTGTGCGGCTCCACACAAAAGGCGACTGGCAGCGCGCGATCGAGCTCTACTTGCTCGCGCTCTCGATGGAGATCAACGACGAAGTCGCGTTCCGCTTGCGCATCAACCTCGCGTGCGCCTACGAAGCCGCGCAGGAGCTCCGAGCGAGCATCGAGGCGTTCCGCGCCGCGCTTGAGCTCAACGACACAGACCCGTACGCGCAGTTCAAACTCGGCGAAGTCCTCGGCGCATCCGGTGAGTTTGAAGAAGCGCGGCGACTGTTTGAAGGCGTCATGAGTGCGTATCCGCAAGCGGCCGACGCGCTGAAGAAGCTCGATCAGGCAGAGGAGCGCATGCGGCAAGAGGATGAAGCGAAGCGCGAAGCGACCGCCAAGGCAAAGTTGCGGCGGTCACCGTCAAAGAAGAAGCGAGCGCACAAGCTCAGCGATGGCGCTACTGATGTGAACGACGAGAGTGCAAACGGCGAGACGCCGCATCCGACCTCGCCGCTAAGCTCGCCTCGAGTGACGAGGAAGGCAAAGAAGAGCTCTGAGCGCAACAAAACGGAGGCCGCAGCAGCGCCTCTCGCTTCCGACTCGAATGCTGAGAGCCCAGCTGAGCCAGTGCCAACATCAGACAGTGACACGCGCGAGCACATGACGAGCGCGCAGGAAGAGCAGCCAGCGGATGTTGCGATCGCGGCTGCAAGCGTCGCGATGGCCACAGAGCCGACGTCGCCGCGCTCGACAGTCTCGGTTGGCACGATGGCGGAAGTGGCCACTGCTTCCATCGATACGATGACCGACGGCGACTCTGACGCTGCGCTCTTGGACCTCCTCGTCGAGCGATGCGTCGCACTGGGTATTGACTTGCAGCGCTACGTGGCACAGCTCGACGTGCATCAGAGTGGACGCGTTCGACTCGAGAGCCTCGCTGAGGTCGTTCGGATCCTCTGCAGCGTCGACTTCACGTCGCTCAGCACGGACACAATGGCGCGCGAGCTGCAGCTGGCACTCCCAGTCGACGTTGCGCGCGACGACGATGGCACGCAAGTGTTTGTACACTACGCGCGGCTCCTGACTGCAGCTGACGCAAAGACAATGCGCGACAGAGACAGCTTGCGCGGCATCGATGCAGCGGCAGTGCGAAGCAGTCTTGATGCACTCGCATTGGCTGAAGCGCGTCTGTTTGTTCGGCACACGGCGGAAGCGAGTGCGCTCGAGTGGATCTCCAGAGGCATGCAGCGCGCGCTCACAAGCGAGCGAGACGCGTCTGCGTACCGCGATCGCACTCTTGTGCCAGATGAAACAGGTCATTCGCGCGCTGAGGGTCCTCGCTGCGCTGACGTTGAAGCGCACGAAGCGCCTGCTGCGACCAACTCGCTTGACGACTCGACAGAACTCGCACAAGTCGATCAAGAGTGCGAGCTGGGCGAGAACGACAACGCAGACGAGTGTGTAGACGAAGAAGATGAGGAAGTCGACTCGCTCGGAGGCATCGCGCCGCTGCAGGACGCCAGCTCATTTGCAGGCATCGACGGCTACACAGCTCTCTCGCCGCGCGCCGACACCAAGCGCGACCACGCGCGCCGCGAGACGATCTTGCGTCGCGAGCAGTCTCGCATCTTTGCGCGCAAGCATCTCCACTGCCTCCGAGCACTGCGAGCGCTTGCTGTGCATGCGAGAAAGCACCATGCAGCGCGCTGCGAAGCACGGGCGTTCTTGACTCAAGTCGCAGCTGCTGCTCGAGCGCGGACGACCATGACTGATCAGACTGCAGCTGCGAGTGGCACTCGAAGCAATGACGCAGCTGAACTGAAGAGAGAAGACCTGAGTGACGCAGTCGCGGTGCATGAGCCTGGATGCATGGAAGAACGAGAGCAGAGCGCATGTGCCGAAAGCGGCGCTGGCAGCGGCACCGTGCCGCCAGACGCCTTGCCAACAGCGACCAGTCGTCTTGCACTGGAACTGGAGCTGGAGCACCCACCTCGCGAGGTGCTCGCTGCCGTATCGCACACAGCAGTCGCCGTCGCGGCAAGGACTGCAATTGCGCGTGTTGTGCTCGCACGCGAGCTGGCGCTGCTGCAGTCGCTCGCGCAACGCTTCGCAGCTCATGTCGATGCCTCAGTCATCGAGGTGTCCAGTCTCGAAAGCAGCAGCGCTACCACAGCCAAAGAAGGTGACGACGACGACACGCCAGGCGAGATACCAACCGTGACACCGATACAAGAGACCCAATCAGCCGTCACTATCAACGCAGCAGCAGACGTCGCAGTGATGTCTGAGGCAGAAACAGCGCTGATCGAAGCACAGGAAGCGCAGGTCGAAGCAACAACACAACAGACATAAAGCACGTACGGTCTAGTACTTTGCTGTCACCTGCAGCAACATGAGTCGTTCGTCGACAGCAATAGATGAACTAGTAAGGTCTCCTTCAACTTGCCTTTTGTGAACCCATTGTCCAAAGCATTCTTATAGCACTTTATCAATCAGACAACGTGACACCGACCCGGTGCAGAGAAGCAAAGCGGTCGTGTAGCATTAGTAGTACTGTAGTTGCTGCTGTCGTCGGCAGCTCTTGATTGAGCTAGTAGCTCCTAGTGCAGGATCATCAGCTGCCCTCAGGGCGATTAGACTCACTCACTCACTCACTCACTCGCATGCAAGTCCATCGTCCATCGTTCATGTTCATCGGTGAGGTTGGAGCTCTTCACAAAGAGTGCACCGCAATACATATGAATACAACACAAAAAATATATTTACAAAAAAAACAAAACGACATCAAAACTTCAGTAAAACAGCTCAAGCAATATTTTACATTAACAAACAATAAATGCGAAAAGAGTTTAAAATGCATGATATTGAAATATATATTAGAAAAGTGACAATTTCCCCAGTAAGAGTGAGAACGAACCATTTGTATTTAGAAGTGTCTGCGTTCACCAATGCATGAATCCTAAAGTTTGACAAAACCCCAGCCTATAAAATCCGAGCCAAAAACTCAAATTGAACTGGCTTGTTTTGCGTAGAAGAGAGCTGTGACTTCGCTTTTGACACACTCGAGCACTTAGGGTCTTTACCCCCGAGAACGCTTGTAGGCTTGCTGGTCTTGATTTGGCCTGCCCCGGGTGGTAGGGGTTTGAGGTTGGTTGGGCAGTAGAAAAATGAAATGACCATCATTCCTTGTAACGGGGCTCTCCCGCTACGCGGCGTACACGTGCGTGTGAGGAAGCGGTGTCTTGGTCACGCTCGGCGCGTGACAAAGGAGGGAGCTGCAAGACGTGAAGGTTGTGAGGTAAAATCTGTTCTGAATATATTTCGCCTTAGCTTACTTGGCCTTGCAAACAAAGAGTGCGGGAGTATATAAAACAAATAATACCATATTTTAATCCAGATCCAGATCGCGTATTTTTGACGTGATAACATATATACTAGCCGAGCGCCATAAAGGACAATCACCGTCGGCAACGGTGATTGTTTTTATGGCACAAAAACAAGGTCGCTTTCTCTCCATCAACATACAAAACAAGACAATCTGTGCGAATCAAGTGCGAAAGTTTTGACATAAGCGCCCTTTCCCAACAGTAGAATCGTTTGTTAACAACAGAATGCAATGTCGTTGATTCCACGAAAACGACTTTAATTACTCCTTTCCATTAACGAAACAACCACAATTGTGGGAATCTCGTGGGAAAAATCACTTGTTAGCAACAGAGTGATTGTAAAATCGCTGATTGATTTTGTATAGTCCTTTACAAATCCATATAATATATATGCCTTTCTGTCACTTCATCGTGCGCTTCGCCGCGCGCTCTTGAACTATAGGAAACAAGCCCAGCTTGCAGTCAAACCCGCTGCGCCGTTCGTAGCCATAGCGCAGCCTCGCTGTAACGGGGCCAAAGTGGCCTGTTACATGGATTGGTGTGGCATACACCAATCCGGGATGTCTGGTCCTGGGCATGGACTGTTGTGGTGTGGGACACACCAAACAGGGGTCGTCGTCCAATCGGACGCACGACAGCGACTCATTCTTTAATGAGTCGCGTGTACCTCACGGTACTCAGTGTGCTATCTTGCATTTAGTATAGGAATACTTAGGCATGCATGTTGTAGGACGATAGCCACACAATGAACTAGTTTGGAACCTGCTCTGTTGTCTTCACAATGTCCAGGCTTCGGGAACACGTTCCCTGCAACACAAGTTGCCGCACACGTGTGTGCACGCTTCCTCAAGCGCAAGGTGCTGTGTGACCCCGTTACACTCGCCACCGCCACGAGGGATGTTTAAAAGCGGGAGTCAAGTGGGAAAGTTGTGACATAAGCGCCCCTGGCTTTCGTTCGTACTGACGCTCGACTGCTGTTGCTGTTTGCAGTGGCGGTGATGATTTGACAAAAGCCAAACATCATCTTTTATCATATTATATTTATCGTACGAAAAGTAGAAAAATCTCGAATTTTATCACGTTTTGAGCATGAGCATGAGCAAGACGACGACAAGAAGCTCATGTGCCTCTCGCGACGCAGTGCTGCTGCTGTACGAGAGTACTCCAGCACCGGTATACAAGACGGCCCTTGCAGACGCGCACTATACGCGAGTGCTGCTGCGCAAGAGCATCCAGCGATGGCGCGCTGTCAATCGCTTGGCGCGCGTCGCGTGGAAGCCCGAGTTGCTCGCAAAGCACCATGCGCAGTACGCGCGACTCTGGACTGCGTTCTCAGTGTGGCGACTGCGGACACACAACGCGCAGCAGCGAAAGCAGGTGCGTATGCGTACTAGTGTTGGAGTGGTCCTGGTCGCCCACACTCTCGGCACCAACAGCGATGACAGTGGCTGAGCATGTGGCTGCGTGGTGACAGCAAGTCGAAGCTGCATGCACCGTCGGCGCGCGGTTCTTCCAGCGACTCTTCTTCCAGCGCTGGCGCACGCACGTTGCGCAACAGAAGCAGGCAAAGCAGCAGGTTGATCCAGCAGCTCCGTCATGCAGCACACACGCATCCGCAGCGCTTGTGACTCGACAGCGACCGCAGCAGCTCCGCGTTCACGGCGCTGCCATTCGCCCGCGCACAGCACAGATCCGTGTGCACGCACCGCACAAGCGGCACGCACAAGCCACTGCTGCCATTGCATCCCGAGCGCTTGCGACTCGCGCCATTCGACACGGTGCGCTGCACCAAGGCCATCGCTCGGACGCACTGGACAGTCGTCGCGACGCTTTTGATGTACGTCTCTCGCCTATCGCTGCTACTACCGCATCAGTCGAAGCGAGTCGGGCGTCTCACCCACCATGGCGCTGCTCTGTGGCTCTCTCTCTATTGCTCGAACGCTTTCGCTCGTGCTTTTGACTAGTGCTGGCGCTCGTACGTTGCGTACACTCGCCGCACTCTTGCGCACAACGCACTTGCCACTGCAGCGCTGCTCCAGCGACAGCTCCTGCAAGCAGTAGCGGACTGGCAGCAGCACACGCTGCGCAGTCGCGAGCACGCACTCGTTGTCCAGCGCGCGCACTTGTTCCGCTACTTTTGCCTCACAAAGCGCGCGCTCACGCAGCTCCAGCGGAACGCACGCGTCGAGAAGCGCCGCGACGCCGTTGAGACGCTCGTCGTGCGTGGCGTGAAGCACCGCGCGCTGCAGCGAATGCGCAGACGCATGCAAGTGCGTGTGCAGCAGCGACGCGTCCTGTGTGTATGGCGCGCGTGGGTGAAAGCGCGGCAGCGAGCGCATGACTCGCAGCAGCAGCAGGCGCGAGTGCTGCGAGTGTTCGTGCAGCAGCGCGTGCGTCTGCTACGCGAGGCGTTTGCGACCTGGCGCACTCAGCGTCGGCTCCAGAAGCGCGTCCACATACTCGTCGCTCAGATCGTCAAGTGCTTCGAGACCCACGCACTGCGCCTTGCGTGGCAGCCGTGGACGCAGCTCACGAGACGCATCGCACAGCTCGAAGAGTGGCAACAGAAGCAGCAAATGCGCGCTGTCCGTCGCGTCTGGGCAGCTTGGGCACTGCAAACCGCTCGAGCGAACCGACGCGAGCAGCAGCGCCGTCGCGCCGTGCGCTTTGCGTACCGCCAGACGCTGCGCGCCGGCTTCACAGGCTTTGTCACTGCGCTTACACAAGCGCGCGTTGCTACGGACCGAGCAGACGATCTGGTGCGACGCCGTGAGCAGCGCACTCTAGCGATCAGCATGCATGTGTGGCGCGCACTTGCGCTGCACTCTCGAGCGCATCGCACGCAGCTCCTCGCAGCAGCGCAGACGCACGTCCGTCAGCTGCTCAAGCGCGCGTGGACACTCGGATGGACGCGCTTTGTCGCACTCGCGCGCGCAAAGAGAGCGGCAGTGGCGACAGCGCAGCGCCACGCGAACAAGACGCTGCAGCGCAGAGTGCTCACGCACTGGCGATCTGCGCACGCAGTCGCTCGCACGCACAACGATCAGCTGGAGGCCTCTGCTGCGCAGTTTGCCGCGCGACGGCAGCAGCGCCAGCAAGCGCACGTCTTCCACGCCTGGCTCGAGCGTGTGCGGCAGCGCCAGACCGCTCGACTCGTCTCGGCCCACGCGCGCGGCCAGTACCACGTCAAGGTGCTGCGCCAGTGCTTCCACGGCTGGCTCGCAGGCGTCGCAGCGGTCCGGTGGCAGCAGATCCAGACCCACCGCGCGCACCAGCAGCACGCGGCGACGCTCACGCGCAAGTGCTTTCACTTCTGGCAGACCAAGGTCGCTGCGCTTCGCCATGCACGCGCGCAGACTCGAACGGCGCTCGTTCACTGGAAGCTCACGCTCGAGCGCAAGGCGTTCGACGCGCTCCGAGCGTACGCGGCGCGGAAGCAGCACGAGCGCGCGCGTGTGCAGGACGCGCTTGCGTTTCGCCACTCGCTGCTTGTGCGCGACGGCGTGCGCCACTGGATGACCGCTGCGCTGCATCTCCAAGCGGAGCGCGAGCGCCACGTGAGTGCAACGCAAGCGAGCCACGCAGCACGAGTGTGGCGCCGTGTCGCGCGCATTGCTCGCCACTGGCGCATGCTGGCAGCGCGTCGACGTGCGACTCAGCAGCGCAGTCGCGACTCGAGCGCTCGACGGATACCGAGTGCGCTGGATGCGAGTGCGTGGCAGCTCCCGCACACGCGCATGCCTGGCGAACGCATTCGCGGTGCGCCGATCCTCGCCGATCCTCGTGCACGTCCAAGTCGCGCAGTTCTCGCTCGCGCGCCGATGCTGGAGCTTGCGTTGCAGCCAAAGACGCGTCCGCAGCCGCGTCGACCGATCGAACTGCTTCTCATGCACGACGGGGGAACGAACTTGAGTAGCCATGAGCCAACAGTCTACAGTCCCACACTGGATGCAGTTCCAGCAGCAGCAGCAGGAGTGAAGCCAACAACAACGATATCAGCAGCGCGTACTCGACCACGCAATGGCGATGCGGCTGCGTCTCCGAGTGGCATGGCACAGCTGCCGCACGCTCAGTACAACGTTGCGATCCCAGCGCCGCCAGCTGAGCCACTTGTGCGTGCCAGTGCACTGCCCACAGCCTCGAGTGCTTCGCCTCGACCAGTGCTGCCAGTACGAGGCTCGGATGTACCACAGAGTCGTGTGACTGGAGTCGACATGCGGCAAGCTCCGTTGTCGTCTGCACCAGCAAACGCTCGTCCGTCGCCGTCGTCTGTGCCTGTTGCATCGACGCTGTCGCAGCTCGACGCACTGGAAGCGCAGCTCGCGGTCTGGAAGACGCGCAAGCAAGAGCTCAAGGCGTTCCAGGACCGCGTCGAGCACTATCGCCGCGAGCTCCAGGACGCAGCAGCACAGCGGTTCGTCCTTGCATCACTCTTTGCCATGTGTCGTCCTCGTCTTTGCGTGCTTGAATGCGTCTGATGTGCGCGAGCGTTCATCTGACTGGTCTTGTCTCTTGTGAATGTGTGTGCTTTGGCACTGTGGACGTAGGACTGTGAGTCCGGATGCACTAGCGCAGATGGAGCGTGAGGTGGCTGCGATGGAGCGTCAGCATGAGCAAGTCGCGAGCAAGTGGCAGGCGTCGAAAGAGCGCATCCGCCGCATCAGCCACGAGATTGTGCAGCTCCATACTGCGCTACAACGAGCTGCCTAGTGAGACTCCTTACCGTCAAGATCATTGACAACGACGTCTGACCTACTGAAGCTGTGCCTTGGAGTCGCTGACAAGACGCGCACACTTGGGAAATGCGTCGTCAAAGCGGCTCTCCTCGAGTCCATGTAGCGTGTATCAATGAGTATTGACAGTGTCGATTGAAGCAAAGCACACCAACAATCATGAGAGCAGGTGCGTCCATGACCATTGTCCCTCTTGCAACACTTGTCGTTCGTCCATCAGCCGAGACGAGTCAACGAGAAGCCAACTTCAACTTGCCATTGTGAACCCATTGTCCACATCTCCATGATCGACATCACAAGAACACAACGGCGCTAGTGTCGAAGGACGCCAGTGCTTTGCGAGTGCGAGTGCGAGTGCTGGTGGCGAGTGGCGACGTGCGAGCGAGTGCGCGAGTTGGGAAGTGAGCTGCTGCTGGCAGACTGCTCGACTGCAGCAGGCGCTTGCTTGTGTTTGTTTGCTTGTTTGCGTGCTCGAGCGCGTCGCGATTTGAACCGCAGAGCAGCAAAGCAGCAGAGCGGCGTCGTGCAGAAAAGAGCTTTGATTGCAAGGACGAGCCGTCACATCGATTGAATCGAGCCACCTCGTCTCGTCGGCATCTCGTCGGTCTCCATCTCTCTTCGATGTTGGCGATCGATCGATCGGTGATCTTGAAGCGACGCTGCCTGCTTGCACGTCGTCAAGATAGTTCTGGTGGTTTGTATCTCGCTGGCATCTCGATGGGATCGCTACGACGACGTGCGTGGCAAGGGCATTGCTGCTTGTTTGCTCAAACGAACTAGCACATGATGAACACGCGAGCCGCGAATCGCACTCGGTGACACGAGGACGTCACTCCCTTGCTTTTGTCACTATCAACCTGCTAGACTCGATAGTTTTGTATTTGCATCGCGCGATACAAACACACACAAACGCGTCCTCTACAACTCGATCGTCATTTGGATCTCCATCTCAGCTCAACGACATGGCTGCGTCTAAGATCCAAGAGCTCTTCGGTCGCTCGCTCTTGCTCTGCTCTTGTTCTTGCTTCAGCCTTGCTCGTGTCGTTTGTACACTTGCAGTCACCACACACACCACGAGACACGACCACCACGGCACGCTCGACAGCGTCTTCTCACGTCACTTGACTTGCAGATGCATGCATGCATCGTCTCGAGCGCGCAAGTGCCAAATGCCAGTCGATCGTGCTCGTGCTCGTGCTCGTGCTCGTGCTCGTGCTCGTGCTCGTGCTTGTGCTCGTGCTCGTGCTCGTGCTCGTGCTCGTGCTCGTGCTCGTGCTCGTGCTCGTGCTCGTGCTCGTGCTCATGCTTGTGCTCGTGCTCGATATCCTCTATGCTGTCAGAGTACACCCACACACCCACACATACTAAATAGTACCTGAAGCGCAACGTAGTGTGCAGATCGCACAAGAGCAGATCGCACAAGAGCTGCAAAGCCCAAGAGCTACAGATATCTACCTCCACACTAGTGCATGCGTGTCAAAAGTGCGTCACACGTGCTGTTTTGAAGCGCAAAGCGCCACGACCTTGACGCGCCTCGAGTTCGTCGATCAGTCGATCGATGGTCGATGGTCGCCATCATGCCGTCTCTCCTGCGTCATCGCTTCACCGCGCGACTGACTGACACACATCCACACACTCGAGACAAGACGACAAGCTCTCCTTGAGCTTCGACCACTTGGATATGCGTGTGTGTATGTGTTTGATGGTCGCTGCTACTGCTATTGCTCGTGCTGCAAGTGTTTTGTCGATCGACTTGAAAGAAGAAGAAGCAAGCGGCAGCGATGATAGCCGCACGCAACATTGGTTTGGATGGAGCTCTATTTAGCAGTTACTTGCTTAAGGGTCCAGGCCTCGTGTGATCGCTTCGATGAGAGGCGCCGAGGTGTTTGACGGTCTGTCCGATGCGACGTCATTCCTCACTAGTTCGTCTAGTCTCGCTTGTTGCTTCGCTTCCAGTGCTGGCACGTGATCTGTCGCCGCAGTGACCTTGCTTGCCTTTGCGTCCATCGCTGTGTTTGCGAGGTGATCTACCGCCTTGTTGTGCTCTCTCCGGACGTGCTGCCACGAGACTCGCGCCAGTTCAGCCGCTTTGCCTCGTATGTCGTAGTCTAGCTCCGCGAGGTGCTTCGCCGTGATGCGCGTCCAGCCCGCCATCGCCTTGATGATGAGCTCTAGCCGCACGCAACAACAACAACAACAGTTCCGGTGCAAGACGGAGGAGACAAGAGCGCAAGCGTGCAAGCTTGCGCGCAAAGATCATCGTCAGGTTGCTTGCTTGCTTGCGTGGCACACACACGGATTTGCAACATTTGCGCACGCTACATTTTATCGAGCACCTCAAACATGATGTCGAGCCGCGAGCCGTTTCTAGCAGAGACCCTGCATACATATGAGACAGATCCCACACATACAAGGCGCAAGCCAACAAATCCTCTGATCCTCTGATCAAGCATCAAGCATCAGCACCAGTCGTCTCGTCTCTGGTAGTCGACGAATGGCTCGTTGCTGACCACTGCAACGTGCGAGGCACGCTCGCTCGCTCGCTTCTTCGCGCCGAGTTCTTCTGCTTTGACACAGCGCTACTGCTCTGCTCTGCTGCTTGGATAGCGGCATCGGCTGCTTGGGTCGTCGTGCTGCTTGGTGTCGCTCGTGTCGAGGTCGAGATCGAGGTCATGACCACCACACTCTCTCGACTGTTGCGACACCACTGCCACCAATACCTTCACCTTCTTCTTCGACTACCACGCCACTGCTGCTGTCGAGACGGAGCAGCACGACGACTGATGCACCGACATGATCGGCATGGCATACTAGTACAGTAGCTGCGAGCACAACACGCACGATTGCAGCAGCCCTTGCCGCGACGGTGACCGCTGTATGCTGTATGCGATACGGCAGCAATCGCCTCATGAGGTGGGTGCTCCAGCTCCAGCTCCAGCGCAAGACGACTGATTTGCTGTTGTCGAGACGTCTGGTGGCATGGCACAACACGACGCAGCGCCACTGTCCCTTTCATTGTCATCACCATTGACGCCATCGTTGCCACTCCTATTGACGCTGCAAGCGCTACCACTGCAAGTGCCGCTTTCAACAAACACGCACTGCTCGGCTCCCGTTCTTCAACGCGCCTGGTTTCGCGCACCTCGACTGTGAGTGCAAGTGCGACTGCAAGTGCGACTGCAACTGCGTCACTCGAGCCTCATTCTTCACTTTAGCTGCGTCATTGCTACGAGTGTCAATCGCAGTCGCAGTCGCAGTCGCAATGGTCCCATTCGTCATGGATGTCTCTTCATGAGCAGCAGCAGCAGCTGGAACACGAACCATGAACGCTAGTACTTCTCATCGTGCTGCGTGTGGTGCTTCCTTGCTTGCTTGTATGCACAAACAGCAAGTGCTCACAGAGCTCAGAGAGGCAGAGAGGCAGCGAGCGTGTTGACATCCAGTCCTGAAGTGGTGCAATGCAGTCGAGAGCCCATCGACTAGCTTCCGTCCTGGCTTGTTTGCTGCTGGTCCTTCGTCGCTGTCCTCTTTCGCATGCCAGTCAGTCCCTCTCCTTCGTGTATCCTTCGTGTCGCCCCTCTTGTCTTCCTGTCTTCCGCACGGCATACGACGTTCAGCTCTTGCTCTCGCTCGATGTGCAGCGCTCATTGTGCTCCGTCGCGCCGTCACTTCGATGAACGTGCTGATCGATCACGACGGTCGTGTCATGCGCTTCAATATCAGCGCACAAGGCACCCTCAGCTCGAGGAACTTCAGCTCCCGGCGAGAGATCTGCTGGCACTGCATCAGCATTTGGCGCAAGGGTGTGCGCATGTGTGTGATCGATCGCAGCCTGTACAGCGCTCATTGTATGTCGGTGCAGCTTGACTATCATACTTCTTATTAACCCTCGCTGTGTGCAGTGACGACAACAACAAGACCTGGTTCTTCCGAGTGCTTAAGATGATTGACCGCAGCGTCGATCCTACTGAAGCAGCGCCTTATAGTCGCTGACGAGACGCGCACACTTCTCAAATGCGTCGCCAAAGTCGCTCTCTTCGAGTCCGTGCTGCGTGTACCAGTGCACATATGCGCGAGCGCGGAACTGCCGCTGCGCGCGCTCGAGGTACTGCTCTGCGCTCGCGACCACGTGACCATTGTTCGTCGCGATCGTCACGGACGCATGGCTGTCGCGCACGCCCGAGAACGGCGGTGCAGCTGAGCACGTGGCGCTCGCAGCGTACGACGGCTGCCACGCCACGCCAGGGAACGCAGCGTCCGTCGCTGCTGCAAGCGTCTCGCGCGTCGTTGCTAAGCTCGCGTCTGCGAAGCCAAAGCCGCGGACGACTGTGCGAGTCGCGAGAGCTCCGTACGGCGAGCGCGGGAACGACTGCGCTGTGTGGCGCAAGAGCGAGGTCGCGGCGTCAAGCAGGTCAGTGTCGCTGTCGTTGCTGCTGTTGCGGCGCGCTGCGAGTGCAATGGGACGGACGTCTGCGTGGAAGAGCGGATCGGTGTCACCTGCTCGCAGCTTCCCACGCGACGCTGTTGCTGGTGCTTTGGCGCGCAGCACGCCCGTGCGGACGTCGAGGAACTTGGCAGCGGGCAGTGGACACAGGTCGTGCACGAGCGAGCCCAAGCTGCAGGACGTGGCCACAGACGTTCCCAGAGCGCTCGAAGGCGCGACGACCGGGAAGAGCAGTCCTGCGAGGTCGGCTGCGGCTAGCGCGTTCAGGTCTGCGAGCGAGACGCGCGGCGCCAGCGACGCAAGTCCTGAACCTTGGCTGCTGCTGCGTGCGTCTGTGTCCTGCTGCTGTTGCTGCTGTGCTCGCAGTGTCTTCCAGTACGCTGCTGTGCGCAAGAGCTCGTCGTTGTCCTTGTACACGACGCAGTCGGCGTGCTCTTGCAAGTGCGCGAGCGTCAAAACGGCGTTGTAGTTTTGCAGAGGCGTGTCGCCGCAGCGCCACGACGGCGCAACAGACACTGCGAGTAGATACGCGCGCGGGTACAGGTCGCGGATGCGCTCGAGCAAGCGCGAGCCGAGTCCTGCGCCTGTGCCGCCGCCGAGCGAGTGCATGAGCACCGTGCCCTCGAAGCAGTCAGTCGCTTCGGCGACGCGCTGGAGCGACTCGAGGGCGAGCTCGACCAGCTCATGTGACTCGCTCTCAAGCGATGCCGACGGCAGAAGCGCTCGCTTCGAGCGACAGGAAGCGCTTGCACTCGCTGCGATCGCCGCCATGGTCGTCCTGGACGACGCTGCCACGTTCCGCCGGAAGCGCTGGAAGTTGTAGCCCATGGCCCAGTTGTTCCCGCGTCCCGACTGCTCGACGTGCGTGAACGCAGGCGCGCACGCGCCGCTAGCGAGCGCTGCTGCGACGACTTTCGGCTCCGTGTCGACGAGCACGCAGCGCGCGCGGCGCGACGGACGCATGTAAAAGTGGCGATGGCACAGCGACGCAGAGTCAGTCGCAGCAGCTCGTGCGCGCTTTGTCTGTAGCTGCTTGCGCGTGTGTGGTGGAGCTACTGCTGCTGGTGCTGTCGAGCCGCGAGCGCTGCTGAGAGCAGCATCTTGTGCAGCGTTGTTTGTGGTAGCGTCGTCGTCGGTGCTGTCATCAGGGGCGCCAACGAGCCGCCAGTACGCCGCGCCGAGCTGGTTCCCGCACTGCCCCACGTGCACGTACGCAGTCATGTTCGCTCCGCTCGTCCGCTCGGTCGTTTGATCTTGTAGATGCCAACAGAATGGCGATTCATCGCAATAATGGCTGGTCCAATACTGCGATCGTATCACTGCTTGTCCTTGCCATCGCCTTCACTTGGCGCTCGCTCTCGATGCTTGAGCTGACAGAGATGGTGTTGGTGCGGCACGAGCGCTCCACCACATGATGACCGACTTGCAATGAGCTATTGTATGATAAGTGTGCTGCCGAGAAGCTCTTGATCTTCTCCAGCTCTTCAGCAACCTCGACAGCATCGACCAGCCTTGACGCATTGGTGCGCAAGGACACAAGCAAGAGATCACGATGTAGACTTGTCTGCATGTTGTTGTGATCACACACATGCGCACACCCTTGCGCCAAATGCTGATGCAGTGCCAGCAGATCTCTCGCCGGGAGCTGAAGTTCCTCGAGCTGAGGGTGCCTTGTGCGCTGATATTGAAGCGCATGACACGACCGTCGTGATCGATCAGCACGTTCATCGAAGTGACGGCGCGACGGAGCACAATGAGCGCTGCACATCGAGCGAGAGCAAGAGCTGAACGTCGTATGCCGTGCGGAAGACAGGAAGACAAGAGGGGCGACACGAAGGATACACGAAGGAGAGGGACTGACTGGCATGCGAAAGAGGACAGCGACGAAGGACCAGCAGCAAACAAGCCAGGACGGAAGCTAGTCGATGGGCTCTCGACTGCATTGCACCACTTCAGGACTGGATGTCAACACGCTCGCTGCCTCTCTGCCTCTCTGAGCTCTGTGAGCACTTGCTGTTTGTGCATACAAGCAAGCAAGGAAGCACCACACGCAGCACGATGAGAAGTACTAGCGTTCATGGTTCGTGTTCCAGCTGCTGCTGCTGCTCATGAAGAGACATCCATGACGAATGGGACCATTGCGACTGCGACTGCGACTGCGATTGACACTCGTAGCAATGACGCAGCTAAAGTGAAGAATGAGGCTCGAGTGACGCAGTTGCAGTCGCACTTGCAGTCGCACTTGCACTCACAGTCGAGGTGCGCGAAACCAGGCGCGTTGAAGAACGGGAGCCGAGCAGTGCGTGTTTGTTGAAAGCGGCACTTGCAGTGGTAGCGCTTGCAGCGTCAATAGGAGTGGCAACGATGGCGTCAATGGTGATGACAATGAAAGGGACAGTGGCGCTGCGTCGTGTTGTGCCATGCCACCAGACGTCTCGACAACAGCAAATCAGTCGTCTTGCGCTGGAGCTGGAGCTGGAGCACCCACCTCATGAGGCGATTGCTGCCGTATCGCATACAGCATACAGCGGTCACCGTCGCGGCAAGGGCTGCTGCAATCGTGCGTGTTGTGCTCGCAGCTACTGTACTAGTATGCCATGCCGATCATGTCGGTGCATCAGTCGTCGTGCTGCTCCGTCTCGACAGCAGCAGTGGCGTGGTAGTCGAAGAAGAAGGTGAAGGTATTGGTGGCAGTGGTGTCGCAACAGTCGAGAGAGTGTGGTGGTCATGACCTCGATCTCGACCTCGACACGAGCGACACCAAGCAGCACGACGACCCAAGCAGCCGATGCCGCTATCCAAGCAGCAGAGCAGAGCAGTAGCGCTGTGTCAAAGCAGAAGAACTCGGCGCGAAGAAGCGAGCGAGCGAGCGTGCCTCGCACGTTGCAGTGGTCAGCAACGAGCCATTCGTCGACTACCAGAGACGAGACGACTGGTGCTGATGCTTGATGCTTGATCAGAGGATCAGAGGATTTGTTGGCTTGCGCCTTGTATGTGTGGGATCTGTCTCATATGTATGCAGGGTCTCTGCTAGAAACGGCTCGCGGCTCGACATCATGTTTGAGGTGCTCGATAAAATGTAGCGTGCGCAAATGTTGCAAATCCGTGTGTGTGCCACGCAAGCAAGCAAGCAACCTGACGATGATCTTTGCGCGCAAGCTTGCACGCTTGCGCTCTTGTCTCCTCCGTCTTGCACCGGAACTGTTGTTGTTGTTGTTGCGTGCGGCTAGAGCTCATCATCAAGGCGATGGCGGGCTGGACGCGCATCACGGCGAAGCACCTCGCGGAGCTAGACTACGACATACGAGGCAAAGCGGCTGAACTGGCGCGAGTCTCGTGGCAGCACGTCCGGAGAGAGCACAACAAGGCGGTAGATCACCTCGCAAACACAGCGATGGACGCAAAGGCAAGCAAGGTCACTGCGGCGACAGATCACGTGCCAGCACTGGAAGCGAAGCAACAAGCGAGACTAGACGAACTAGTGAGGAATGACGTCGCATCGGACAGACCGTCAAACACCTCGGCGCCTCTCATCGAAGCGATCACACGAGGCCTGGACCCTTAAGCAAGTAACTGCTAAATAGAGCTCCATCCAAACCAATGTTGCGTGCGGCTATCATCGCTGCCGCTTGCTTCTTCTTCTTTCAAGTCGATCGACAAAACACTTGCAGCACGAGCAATAGCAGTAGCAGCGACCATCAAACACATACACACACGCATATCCAAGTGGTCGAAGCTCAAGGAGAGCTTGTCGTCTTGTCTCGAGTGTGTGGATGTGTGTCAGTCAGTCGCGCGGTGAAGCGATGACGCAGGAGAGACGGCATGATGGCGACCATCGACCATCGATCGACTGATCGACGAACTCGAGGCGCGTCAAGGTCGTGGCGCTTTGCGCTTCAAAACAGCACGTGTGACGCACTTTTGACACGCATGCACTAGTGTGGAGGTAGATATCTGTAGCTCTTGGGCTTTGCAGCTCTTGTGCGATCTGCTCTTGTGCGATCTGCACACTACGTTGCGCTTCAGGTACTATTTAGTATGTGTGGGTGTGTGGGTGTACTCTGACAGCATAGAGGATATCGAGCACGAGCACAAGCATGAGCACGAGCACGAGCACGAGCACGAGCACGAGCACGAGCACGAGCACGAGCACGAGCACGAGCACGAGCACGCACGAGCACAAGCACGAGCACGAGCACGAGCACGAGCACGAGCACGAGCACGAGCACGATCGACTGGCATTTGGCACTTGCGCGCTCGAGACGATGCATGCATGCATCTGCAAGTCAAGTGACGTGAGAAGACGCTGTCGAGCGTGCCGTGGTGGTCGTGTCTCGTGGTGTGTGTGGTGACTGCAAGTGTACAAACGACACGAGCAAGGCTGAAGCAAGAACAAGAGCAGAGCAAGAGCGAGCGACCGAAGAGCTCTTGGATCTTAGACGCAGCCATGTCGTTGAGCTGAGATGGAGATCCAAATGACGATCGAGTTGTAGAGGACGCGTTTGTGTGTGTTTGTATCGCGCGATGCAAATACAAAACTATCGAGTCTAGCAGGTTGATAGTGACAAAAGCAAGGGAGTGACGTCCTCGTGTCACCGAGTGCGATTCGCGGCTCGCGTGTTCATCATGTGCTAGTTCGTTTGAGCAAACAAGCAGCAATGCCCTTGCCACGCACGTCGTCGTAGCGATCCCATCGAGATGCCAGCGAGATACAAACCACCAGAACTATCTTGACGACGTGCAAGCAGGCAGCGTCGCTTCAAGATCACCGATCGATCGATCGCCAACATCGAAGAGAGATGGAGACCGACGAGATGCCGACGAGACGAGGTGGCTCGATTCAATCGATGTGACGGCTCGTCCTTGCAATCAAAGCTCTTTTCTGCACGACGCCGCTCTGCTGCTTTGCTGCTCTGCGGTTCAAATCGCGACGCGCTCGAGCACGCAAACAAGCAAACAAACACAAGCAAGCGCCTGCTGCAGTCGAGCAGTCTGCCAGCAGCAGCTCACTTCCCAACTCGCGCACTCGCTCGCACGTCGCCACTCGCCACCAGCACTCGCTTCCTTCGACAACAACATGGCCGCTCCATCCACCAACAATTCCACGCAGCCTGGCTACTGGGC
Organism: Pythium guiyangense; assembly: GCA_003730235.1. Taxonomy (NCBI): domain Eukaryota; phylum Oomycota; class Peronosporomycetes; order Pythiales; family Pythiaceae; genus Pythium; species Pythium guiyangense. The sequence goes on along the minus strand of QXDM01000083.1, from coordinate 36,048 downwards.
TCTGCGCGACCCGCGCGTGAACAAGGGCCTCGCATTCACGGAGCAAGAGCGCGCGCAGCACAAGCTCAAGGGCCTCGTGCCCGCCGGTGTGTCGAGCCTCGAGCTCGAGACCAAGCGCGCGCTCGCGCAGCTCCGTCGCAAGTCGTCGCCGATCGAAAAGTACATCTTCATGCAGGGCATGCAGGTGCGACTTGCTTACTTTGCATGGCGTCGCTTGTGACGATCGACACGCACTCACTCGCATGCGTTGCAGGACACGAACGAGGCGATCTACTACCGCCTCTTGATCGAGAACACGGCCGAGCTCATGCCGATCGTGTACACGCCGACGGTCGGTCAGGCGTGTCTCGAGTTCAGCCACATCTACCGCCAGACGCCGAGAGGGCTCTACATCTCGATCAACGACCTCGGCAGCGTCTCGGAGATCCTCGACGCGTGGCCCGAGAAGGACATTCGCGCGATCGTCTTCACGGACGGCGTACGTCTCTCTCTCTTGCTGCTCACACTGTGGACGCATCACTCACGTACGCACTTGCTTTCAACTGCTGCTACAGGAGCGCATCTTGGGTCTTGGCGACCTCGGCGTGAACGGCATGGGCATCCCAGTCGGCAAGCTCGGACTCTATACGATATCCTCTACCACGCGCTGTCTGCCTCTGTCTGCGTGTGTGCATGTGCCCCACGACTGCGCCGCCAGTGTTCCCTTGACCTGCGAGGCTCTTGTGCTTGTGTGATGTCGCTACGCGTGCGCTGGTGTCCCGCCGAGCATGTGCCTCCCCGTCGTGCTCGACTGCGGCACGAACAACGAGGCGTTCCTGGCCGACCCGTTCTACATGGGTCTGCGCCAGAAGCGCGAGCAGGGCGAGCGCTTTGAGCAGCTCGTGGAGGAGTTCATGGACGCTGCGAAGGCCAAGTACGGACCGCAGGTGCTGCTCCAGTTCGAGGACTTTGGCAACACGACGGCGTTCCACTTGCTCCGCAAGTTTGAGAAGACGCACTGCACGTTCAACGACGACATCCAGGTACGCTGTCTGCTCCTAAGCGATCGATCGATCTTCTGTGCCTGTGCTAACACTGCGCTCGTTGCTTGTAGGGCACGGCGTCGGTCGTCTTGGCCGGTCTCTTTGCCGCGGTGCCGCTCTCGGGCAAGCCGATCTCGGAGCACACGTTCGTCTTCCTCGGCGCTGGTACGTCCTGCTCTCTTTCTCTTAGCGGCCGTCTCGCCATCCTCACACTCCCACGTACTCACCATATACAACCGTGTCACGCACGCACAGGCGAAGCTGGCACGGGCATCGCCGACCTCATTGCGCTCGCGATCTCGCACGAGACGGGCAAGACGATCGCGCAGGCGCGCGAGCAGATCTGGCTTGTCGACTCGCGCGGCCTCGTCGTGAACGCGCGCAAGGACTCGCTGCAGCACCACAAGCTCCTGTACGCGCACGACGCGCCCGAGTGCCCGACGCTCGAAGCTGCGATCGACCGCATCAAGCCGTCGGCGCTCATTGGTGTGTGCACGATCCCCAAGACGTTCACGCAGGCGGTGTGCGAGAAGATGGCGGCGAACAACGCGCGGCCGATCATCTTTGCGCTCAGCAACCCGACGTCCAAGGCCGAGTGCACGGCCGAGGAGGCGTACCGCTTCACGCGCGGCCAGTGCATCTTTGCGAGCGGGAGTCCGTTCGACCCCGTCGAGCTCGACGGCCAGCGCTTCGTGCCAGGACAGGGCAACAACTCGTACATCTTCCCAGGCATCGGCCTCGCGTGCGTCGGCGCTGGGCTCACGCGCGTCGACGACGAAGTGATGCTCATCGCTGCGAAGACGCTCGCGCAGCTCGTGACGCCGGACGACCTCGCCACCGGCTGCGTGTACCCGCCGCTGTCGATGATCCGCCACGTGTCGCTCAAGATCGCGACTGCGATCGCCGAATACGTACGTCGCTCACTTGTGTCATGCTGTGCATGAGGATCACCTCCCTCACTCTCTGTCTCTCTGTCTCGTAGGGCTACGAACAAGGCTACGCGACGGTGCCCAAGCCCGCAGACCTGGAAGCGCACCTCCAGTCGATCATGTACCACCCGTGAGACTCTGTCGATCCGCCACGCGCCTCGTCTCTCTCTCTCTATCTGTCAGCTCCTTAAGCAGCGACTCGGTGCTCGTCTGACGCTGCTGCTACTCAAGTCAATGAACCTCCATGCCTCTTCTTCTTCACTCAGTCTCTTGGTCCATGGCTCACGACGCTCACTCGAACGCTCACGACACGACACACAGACGCGCGCTACCAGCAGCTCTTGTTCGCTCACCGGTAGCGGCAGCGCGGCCAGCCTCGAGCGCCTGGCATGCAGCCCCATTGGCACTGCGGCCAGTAGCGCGACCACGGGTTGCAGCTCAAGCGGCAGTACGCCCAGTGTGGCGAGCCAGGGTAGCAGCTCAGCTGCTCCACGCTCGCTTGCTTCGTGTCGTCTCTGTCGTTGAGCGTCTCCATCGGCAACAGTGCGCTCGGCGGTGCGTGGTCGAGCTGGCGCACGTCGCGATGACCTTCGCACATGATCAGACAGCGTGAGGACCTCTACAACGGACGCCAGCAGCAGTGACATCGCATCGCACGTACCAGCAACAACGTCAGCGCTAGCAGCAGTCGGGATGGTCAGCATGATCAAAGCACTTGCGAGGACGAACAGACTCGACTTCATGGCGTTGGATGCGAGCAGCAAAGGCGAGAGAAGGCACTTGGTCATAGGCGCATGTGCCAGTTGCTACCTCTTTGAATGACAGACAGAGCTGACTCACTCACGCCGCTGCCTCTCGAGCATTCCGACTTGATCAATCGATCGAGCCACCGCGTCAGCGCATGCTGTCGATCGCGCTGAAGCTAGCGAAGCTCCTGGGTCTTGTCGCTCACTCCTATCTCGCTTGACCTCGCGACCTCGCGCTCAGCACCCGCGACCGCCAGCGACCGCAAGACACGACGTCGACGCGTTCACAGACAGCACGTGCACCGCGAGTGTCCACGCAAACGCCACGAAGAGCAGCGCGAGCAGCGCCAGCGCGCCGCGTGTCGACGTGCCGCTGCGCAGCTTCCACTCGCGTGCCTCGCTTGCGTCACTCGGCAACGCGAGCAGCCACGCGGGCGAGGCGAGCTGGCAGACGTACGCGAGCGCGAACGCCAGCGTCGCGTGCGTGCGCACGTGCGTCGAGTCGACCATGAGGTCCTGGTTCGAGACGTCGAGCTGCGCGTCGACGTACTTGGTGAGCACGAGCCCGACGGGGCCGGCGAGGAACGAGACTGCGGTCACGAGCGCGCTCATGCGCTCCTCTTTGCCCGGGTCCGCGAGCTCGCCGAGCACGACCGTGAAGATGACAAAGTCGAGACTCGACGGGATCGCCTCCATGACCGGCAGGCCGATCCAGAACCACTGGCTCCGCACGACGCCCCAGATCGTGAACATCGTCGCGCCGCAGTCGAGCGCGAGCACGACGACGTTCGCGCCGAGGATGAGCAGGCGGTAGTTGACCTTCCACGCGCGCTTGTTCGCGTAGCGCAAGCCGCCGAGCACGGCGCCCGTGGCCACGAAGCTCACGACGTTGTCGTTCAGCGGCTGGACGTGTGCCCAGTAGAACGCCACGGGGTGCACGGCCGTGGCGCTCACGCCGCCAAAGACGCCGCCGAGGAAGCGGACAAGCAGCACTTTGCTCACGGCGCGGTGGTGCACGAGGTCCCAGAGCTCGCGCACGCACTTGCGCAGCGACTGGCGCGCGCGCGGCGCCTCGGCCACAGTGCACCAGACGAACGGCACAGGCAGCGCCGCGACGGCTGCGAGCACGAGCATGAGCGTCGTGTACTCGAGCGTGAAGTCAAAGTCGCCGCCGTAGTCGTAGCCGCTCATGCCCACGCCCATGAACAGGAACGTCGCGAGCATCGAGAGGTACCGGTACTTGGTCACCACTGGCGCGAAGACGTCGTCCTGGTTGAAGCCCACGACGCTGAACTGCGCGCGCGCGACCTCGGCCACGAGCGCGTCCGCCGCCACGTCTGCGAGCACGTACCCGACCGTGGCGACGCACATGAGCAGCACGTAGACGCCGCCGTGCGTCGGCGCGTCCAAGTTGAGGCTCTGCGCCTGCTGCTGCGCGCTCAGCGCCACGAGCGGCTCGCCAACGAGCGCGCGGTCGACGAAGAACGGCGCCGGGAGCGGCACAAAGTAGATCCCGAGCAGCGCCGCGGCGCACACGAGCCAGCCGAGCAGGATGTACGGCCGGCGGTGGTTTCCGCACACAAGCGGCACGCAGTCGATGAAGATCGCGAAGAACGGCCGGAGCGTCCACGGCAGCGCGAGCAGCGTGCGCGCTGACAGCGTCTGCGTGCCCTCCATGTTCAGGTAGTTGGTCAGGAACGGGAAGACCGTGAGCGGCAGCGCCGTCGAGACCACGCCCACGACGACGCTGTGGAGCACGAGACCGAGCCAGCGCCGGTCGCCAGCGCGCACTGCCATCGAGTGCCGCAGTGCCTCGTCCTGCAAGAGCGGGAGCTGGCCAGTCGACTTGGTGCTGTCGTACGGCGCAGGCGGCGTGTCGGCCGGTTCGTACCCAAACGCCTTGGCCTCGAGCGCGTGCTCATGGTGCGAGAGGCTCGAGCGCGAGAGTCGGTCGATGATGTCTTTCGTCGCAGGTTCAATGAAGCGGCTCATGCTTGGCTGCGTGCGTTGTCTGCAGTAGTGAGACTGCACCGATGGCTGTGGCTGCTGCTACGATGCGTGCTCTGAGGTGCGCTGCATGCAGCAGAAGACTGAGTGGATCGACGAGCAAGAGCACGCACGAAGGGGCATCAGTCGCGATGTCGCTGCTGCTCGCATGATTGTTGATCCACGATTGTGAAGTATCCGCTGGCGTTGGATATGTTGACGGCGTTCGCTCGCGCAGCTCGTCGTGACGTGCTCTGCTCTGTCAAAGCGGACGACGCGAGGCGAGCACGTCCATCGAGTGGCGAGTCCATCAATGTGCATCTCGTTTTGCTTCAGGCATCATCACGACTTGCATGAGACAGGGTGCTTCGAACTGAAAATGAACATCTAAAATGCACATTGGTCGCACTTGGGTCGGAATTTCTATTTGAAATGCCACAACAACTAAACACTAGTTATTTCGATCAAAACTAGTTGGCAAAGTCGTCGCTCAAGCTTAAGCTCGAGCGCTGCGCTGGATGTCAAGATGGAGAACCTCTGGCAGGTTGTACGTGCCCTCTTCTCGCATTTGTCAATCAAACCCGAGTCAACAGACGTGCTGCTGGCGGCAAGAGGACACGCACATAGCGTCAATTGGTCGCCTCGACGAAGTCTCCGAGCATCATCGATAGTACGAGTTTGGAGCTAGTGGGTGCTATCTTCAGTTGTTTATGCTGTCGACACATGTGCGAGCTCATGCAGCCGACAAGCTACGGTGAGCGCAGGCGGGACGTCTGGTCCAAACTTGCCGCTCGATGTCGCTACTCGAATGCGATGTGATGCGAGCGCTTCCTTCGGGCGCCTTCGATCCGACTTTAGCTGCGTGCTGGACCATGGCGAGAGGCTGCGACGACCGAGTCGGTCGTGCACCGAGCAGCGTCTTATCCCTCATGCTCGCTCACGAGCTCCCACACACGTGGTAGCTCGACGGACTTCCACTGAGCGCACTTGCAATCTCGCTCGCTTGGAGCTAGTCCGCTACCTCCAGCACCGACACTCGGCCGCGCGCCATCTCACTACGACTACCTTCCTCCTCCAGTCTTCATCATGACAGCCGTTGTCTCGGATACTAGCGCACCAGATGTCCACGACACGACGTCGACGCCTCCTGCCGATGCAGTCATCGACGTCGCGCGCAAGGATCGTGGGCAGAGCAGCGCAGGACACCTCAGCGCCGCGCAGATCCCCAAGCTCACGATCACGTGGGAGAACGTCAACTTTAACGTCAAGATCAAGAACCCCGCGACGAAGAAGCTCGAGGAGAAGAAGATCCTGCAGAACGTCTCGGGCGAAGCCGCGCCGGGCGAGCTCCTCGTGCTCATGGGTCCGTCCGGAGCAGGCAAGAGCACGCTCCTCGACTGCATCTCGGCGCGCAATCGCGAGTGCACTGGCAGCATCCTCGTGAACGGCAAGAAGTGGTCCAAAGGCGTCGCGCGCCACTCGTGCTACGTCATGCAGGACGACCTCTTCTACGCCAACTTGACAGTCCTGGAGCACCTCACGTTCCAGGCCGAGCTGCGCATGGGCCGCGTCTCGAGCAAGCAAGAGCGCAAGGAGCGCGTGCAGAGCATCATCAGCGAGCTCGGACTCACAAAGGTGACCAACACGCCGATCGGCGACGCGCTCGTGAAAGGGCTCTCGGGCGGTCAGCGCAAGCGCCTGTCGTTCGCAACTGAGCTGCTCACGAACCCGTCACTGCTGTTCGTCGACGAGCCGACGTCCGGACTCGATAGCTTCATGGCCGAGACCGTCGTGATCCTCATGCGCGACCTCGCGCGCATGGGCCGCACGGTCATCGCGACGATCCACCAGCCGTCGTCCGAGCTCTTTGCGATCTTTGACAAGCTCTACTTGCTCGTAGACGGCTGCACGGTCTTCAACGGCAAGGCGTCCGAGAGCATCGAGTACTTTGCGCGCCAGGGGCACCAGTGCCCGGCGTTCATGAACCCGACCGACTACTTCATGAAGCAGCTCGTGGTCATGGACGACCAGCCCGACTCGCGCGAGCGCGTGCAGAAGCTCGTGCTCGCGTGGCGCGACCACGCTACAGCGGCAAGTGGTGAAGCGCTCCAGGTCGTGCGGAGCCGCCCGAGCGCCGTGGACACGAGCGCGTTTGAGAAAGAGAGCAACGTCCAGTACGCGCCTGGCATCACGACGCAGACGATCGTACTGTGCAAGCGCAACGCGCTGCGCCTCGTGCGCGACGTCATTGGGTTCAAAGCGCGCATTGGCTCGACGCTGTTCATCACGCTCATGATCGGCCTCATCTTCCTCCAGCTCAAGCGCAACCAGAAGGGCGTGCAGGACTTCACGGGCGCGATCTTCTTCATCTCGGTGAACCAGCTCTTCAGCTCGGCGAACCCCGAGTTCATCAGCGTCCCGCTCGAGATCCCGCTCGTGCTCCGCGAGCACAACGGCGGGCTCTACAACGTCCTCGTGTGGTACTTTGCCAAGAACCTGAGCGAGCTGCCGTTCCAGCTCTTCTTCCCTGCGATCTTCCTCCTCCCGTGCTACTTCATGGTCGGCTTTGGCGCGAACGCAGAGACGTTCTTCTCGTTCTACCTCATCATCTGCCTCCTCTCGAGCTCGGCCACGGGCCTTGGCTACATGGTCTCGTGCCTCGCCAAGCGCGTGGACGTCGCGCCGATCCTCGGAATCCTCTTCATCCTGCCGTTCCTGCTCTTCGGGGGCCTCTTCCTCAACAGCGACAGCACGCCGGACTACTTCATCTGGCTCCAGCAGATCTCGCCGATCAAGTACTGCTTCCACGCACTCATGCGCGCGTTCTGGAGCAACGTCCCGACGATCGCGTGCGACCCGAGCGCTGGGCGGTGCATGGCGACTTCGGGCGCCGACGTGCTCGCGAACAACAGCGTCAAGCCTGATCACATGTGGTTCGACTGCATCATCCTCGTCGCGCTCAACGTCGCATTCCGCTTACTCGGTGCACTCTTCCTCTGGCGCCGTACCGACAAGCGCGCTGTTGCGAGCGAGTAGGAGCTAGAAAAATATCTTGATTTTTATATACTTGATTCCTTCAATCCTTGGTTCTTACAGAAAGACATCTTGGTGTTTATATACTTGTTTCTTCCAGTCGACTGTTGCAGACTACAATCTGCACAACAGCTCATCACAACAGCACCATGGGCGACACTAGCGACGATGCAGGCGAAGCGAGCGTCTTGCGCCGCGCGATCGCCAAACAAGAGGCCGTGCTGCGGTCGATGCAGAGCGCGCATGGCGAGTGTACGTCGCACTTCTGTCGTTGTCTCTCTATGTGCGTATCCTGTCTCACTGCGTTGGCTCATGCTGGTAGTTCACCCGAGCGTGTCGGACGACCTCGCGCAGCTCGCGCTGCTCTACAACATGAGCGGCGAGTTCGAGAAAGCGCTGCCGCTGCTGCACAAGCGCCTCGTGATCCACGAAAAGTTCGGACCCGGTGCGTTCGTCTCTGCTTCGTCCTACTACGTCGTTTGCTATCATACTCACTCACACATCCGCACATCCACACATCATCCAGACGAGCTCACGGGCGAGACGCTGCAGGACTTGGGCACGGTCTACCGCCTCCACGGTGTCCTCGAGGTCGCGCAGCAGCACTTGGAGCGCGCGCTGACGATCCGCAAGCGCTGCCACGGCGCCGAGAGTCTCAAAGTCGCCGAGACGCTCAACAGCCTCGCGCTTGTGCACCTCGTGCGGAGTGACGTCGCGCAGGCCGAGGCGTGTCAGCTCCAGAGCCTCCAGGTGCTGTTCGAGAGCGCAGAGCCCGAGGACATTGAGAGCGAGGACGTGCCGTGGGAGGTGTACAAGCGCCTCAAGCAGCAGCGCGGGCCGTCGACTGCGAGCAACAGCGTCACGCTCCTCAAAGGCAACATGCGCAAGCGCGTCATGGCCGTGGCGTTCGCCTCGGCGCCACCCCAAGCCCAAGCGCCACTAGTTCAGCAGACTGGCGACGCGCGCCAGGGCCAGAACAGTGGACCGTCGAGTCCTGTTGGCCGCAGCGACGCCTCGCATCGCCGCGCCGTGCGCTCGCACTCGGACACCGGCGCCATGAAGCAGTACGTCGACAGCGCTGCCGAGCAAGCAACGGAGCGCCGGCCGCCAGTGTCGGCGCCGCGAGACGACGCCAGCGCTGGCGTCCCCGACAGTCTGCGCATCCTCATTCAGTCGACGGACGCACGCAACAACAACGCCGTCGCAACGCCAGCGCCTCGCTCTCAGCAGCTGCGGCCACAACCGCTCAGTCCATTTAGCGCTCCGCCGCATCGCCGTCTCGAGCCGCCGCCAGCGCCGATTCCAGACCTCCAGACGCTCCAGCACCGCGTCGAAGTGCTCAAGCGCCGCATCAGCTCGGGCTTTGGCGAGACCGACGACGAGCTCGCGCGCCTCGGCGCCGATGTCGACGCGACGGAGGCGCCTGCGCTGCGCGAAGTCGGCTTCACGATGCTCTCGCTCGTGCGCGAGATGCACCGACTGCGCGTGACGTCGATGGACGCGGCGCGGCGGCTCCCGGTGCTCGAAGGGCCGCTCGAGAAGAAGAGCGCGTCGATCTTCCGCGGCTGGGAGAAGCGGTGGTTCAAAGTCGACCCCAAGACGTTCGTGCTGTCGTACCACTTCAGCAAAGACGACTACGCGCGCGGGTTCGCGCCGCGCGGCGGCTTCCCGCTTTCGCGCGTCGCCAACATCCTCGTGCACCGCCACGCGCGCGGCCACTACTTCCACTTTGACGTCGTCGTCGACCTGAGCACGCGCTTGAATCCGCTCGCGGCGCGCACGTACGAGCTCCGGTGCGAAGACGAAGACACGCTGCGGTACTGGGTCGAGACGCTGCACTACTACAAAGCCACGGCGCAGGCGACACCAGCGCGTCCAGCGACGAGCTAAAGGCAAAGTGAGACGGAGAGCAAACAAGGACAAGTGCGTTGCTACGTGCATCTAGGACGCGTTGTCATCGTCTAGGAGCGTGATCGCAGCCGCGGCCTCTGCGTCGCGCCGCTCGTCGCCGTCCTGCTTGTACTTGGCCCCGTACTCCTTGAGCTCGGCGCACATGCCCGAGAGCCAACTCGCGTGCCGCGTCGCCGCGTGCTGCACCTTTTCGCGGTCCTTGGCCCAGCGCGAGATCTGGCGCTGCACGAGCTCCACTGGCGCGCGCTCGCTCGTGGTGGCGTCACTGCCGCGTGACCGTCGCGGCTGCGAGAGACTCGCCATTCTGAGTAGCGATCGTCAGTCAGTCACAATCGCTCACTCGACGAGCAGAGCTGTACTAAGGACGTACGCACCGCTGCGGATACGGGCGGCTCGCGGAGCCAAAGAGCCTCGATGTGGCGGCGGGTGCGTACAGGTCTGCGCCAAGTGGCGACGCGTACGCGCTGTCGATGCCCGTCATCCCGCGACTCGTGAACGCGTGCGCTGGCTGGCGCCACACAGTGTTCGCTGGAGCAAACGCCGCTGGCGCCGGCGCGAACGACACTGGCCAGCGCCAGTACGCTTCGTCCAGACTGACGTCGTCCCACGCGCGCACGCGATCGCTCGACGCTGTGGGGTAGCGGCGGTAGCTGCGTCGGACTCGGTCGCCTGCGAGGTCCTCCGACAACTCGCCGACGTCCGACACGAGCTCGTCGTCGAGTTGCTCGAGCGTCTCGAGGAGCCTGTCGACGTCCGAGTGATCGCACTCGCCGTCCGAGAGTCCGTCGTCGTCGTCGTCGCCGTCGGACAAGTAGCCGCTGTTGTTGTTGCTGCTGCGTCGCACGCGCGAGCGCAGCGTGTCGACTGCCAGAGCACGACAGGAGTCGCCAGTCAGAGCCAACGCAGGCGATCCACAACGACTGATAGAGAGAGAGAGCACCTGTTCGCTGCATCTTGGCGATGCTCTGCTCGCGCTTCTTGATCCACGCCTCGCGCTCGCGCACTTGTCTCGCGCTCTCGCTCAGTGCGACCGTGTTCTATGCGCACGAGGCGGCGGTCGTGTCCGTCAGCTATGCACCACCCAAGAGTTATCCACACGCACCCAAGTCCCAACACGCACCTGCTCAATCATGCGCTTCATCTCGTGCAAGATCCCGTTGTGCGGAGCGTGGCGCGTCGCCTGCTGGTCCTTGCGCCACTCGGCCTTGTCGCGCTTGAGCTGCTCGGCCTGCTTCTTAAGCTCGCGGCGTTGGTTCGCCACGAGCGCTCGTGCTTTTGCCAGTAGCGCGTGCTCGTCGTCGAGGCGCTTGCGCCACTTGCGCTCCTCCTTTGCGCGCTTGCTGCGCCTCGGTGGCGTCTTTGTGCTTCGGTGGACGTCGTCCCAGAGTGACGCAGCTGACCGGCGATGCGCTCTGTTGTTGTTGTTGCTGGCGTTGCGACTCCGTCGAAGCGGCGACGCCGTAGCGCGCGGTGCGTCGACAACGACGAAGCCGCGCTCATCGCCGTCGCTCTCGCATCGCTGGTCGTCAAGCGGATCGTCACGCAACGAGAGGCGCTGGTCCGTTTGGTTTGACGGCGCGAACGTCTCAGTCTGCTCCTTCGCATGCGCGCGCACGAGCTCCTCTTCACGCAGCGCCTGTCGAGACTCGCGCGCTTGGGCGCTCAATGCGTCCTCGTCTTTGCGAATGACGTCTCGTACAGTCTGGAGATGGAGATCTCGGCGCTCGAGGAGCTCGCGCTCGAGGTCGCGGAGCTCGTCGCGCACTTGGCGCTTGAGTTCACTCCGCTTGGCGTCGCGCTCTTGGCGCATCTGCTCGACCATCTGGAGCGTCAACGCGCCTTCTTGCTCCATCCGCACGCGCTTCTTGCACTCCAGCTCTGCGATGAGCTCATCGAGCTGCCGCTCGCACTGCGCACGCAAGCGCGCTTTCTGGCGCACGACCGCCTGGTCCTCGCGCTCGTGGAAGTCGCGCAGTTGGCTCTGGAAGTCGCTCTTGAGCACGCGCTTCTTGTGCTCGTACTCGAGTCGCTCCATGAGCGGCAGCGTCTCGAGCGCCGAGAGGTGCATCTTCTGCGTCGCGGCACGGAGCGACGATATCTCGACGTGGAGCGACTCCATGTCGACCGCCTGGTCGCGGCACCGCGCCTCCAAGGACGCGCACCGACGCGTTGCGACTTCGAGCTGCGACGCCACGTCTGCGAGGTGCGCCTCGAGCTCGCTCTTGTTCACGTCTGCGAGCTGCAGCTTCACGCACTGCGCTTCAAAGCCAGATGCAGAGCGCTGCGACGTCTCGACGCTCAGGCGCTCGAATCGGACCGATGCGAGTTCGTTCTCGAGCGCCTTCTTGCTCTTCTCCAGACCGGTCTTCTGGCTCACGACCTCGTCTTTCTCGGCCTTCTCTTTCGCGAGCGCCTCCTTTGCGAGCTCCCGCTCGCCTTCAACGGCGCGCAGACTCGCGATCGCTTGGTTCACTTCGCGCTGCTTCGTCTCGGCGCGATCTTTCCACTTGCTGACCTCGGTCGACGCCGTCTGGAGCTCTTCTGCGATGCGGTCACGCTCCATTCCAGCAGTCCGGACCTTGTTCTCGAGCTCGATCGTCTTGTACGCAGCAACACGAGCCTTCTCTGCGAGCTGCTGGTTCGACTCGGTCAGCACCTCCAGCTCGCTCTCGAGCTGCCGCGTGCGCTCGTCGAGCCGCGCTCGCTCGCTCGCAGCGGCTTTCAACGCAGTCTGGAGCTGCTCGATCTCCCACTTCTGCTTCGTGAGCTCCGCGTGGCCTTCGAGCGCACTCGACTGCTCCTGCTGCCGCTGCGACTCGGCCAGCTCCTTGAGCTGCCGCGCGCTCTTCTCCGCCGCCGCTTTCTGCGCCAAGAGGTCGCTCGCCTCGAGCTTCGCCTTAGCGAGCGCTTCGTCGACCAGGAGCTTCTCGGCTTCGAGGCTCCGCAAGCTCAGTGTCGTCTGGTTCAGCTCCTTCTGCTTAGCATCCGCGCGGTCCTTCCACTTGCCCAGCTCTGCCGTTGAGACTTGGAGCTCCTCAGCGGCTCGGTCGCGCTCCATGCTCACGGCCCGGACCTTGTTCTCCAGTTCGATCGTCTTGTACGCTGCAACGCGCGTTTTCTCGGCCAGCTGGTGGCTCGATGCCGTCAGCGTCTCGACCTCGTTCTCGAGCTGCGCGACGCGCTCACTGAGCCGTCCTTTGTCGCTCTCGACGCCTCGGAGCGTCGTCTGGAGCTGCTCGATCTCCCACTTCTGCTTCGTGAGTTCCGCGTGGCCTTCGAGCGCACTCGACTGCTCCTGCTGCCGCTGCGACTCGATGAGCTCCTTGAGCTGACGAGTGAGCAGCGCTTTCTCGGACTCGAGGTGCCGCTTCTCGCTCTCGAGACGCGCCAACTCAGACTCGGACTTGCGCTTCTCGAGCTCGAGCCCTTGCTTCTCGGTCCGGAGCTGCGCGCACGTGCGCTGGAGCTCTTCGCGACCGCTGCGCTCGCTCATGGCGTCGCTCTCGAGCTCTACAACGCGCTGCCTCAGCTGCTCGATCGTCTTTGAGAGCTCGCGGCCCATGGCGTCCGTCTGGCCGTCGAACTGCTCGCGCAGACTCTTCTTCTCGTTCGACTCTTTCAAGAGCTGCTCCTTGATCTGCGCGTTCGTCTTGCTCAGCACCGCGAGCTCGTCCTGGAGCTCGCTCACCTCGGTCTTAAGCGCCGCTGCCTCGGCGTGCGCACGTGCCACGTCTCCGCTCGCCGCTGCTTCTTTTCGAGCCGCGTCGGCTCTGCTCGCGTCTGCTTCACGCGTGAGCGAAGCCACTTGAGCTTGCGCTTGCTCGAGCTGCGTCTCTGTCGCTGCTTTGCTCTGCGCCAGCGCGCTGGCGTCGTCTTTCGCCATTGTAAGCGCTCGCTCGAGCGCTTTGAGCTCGCCCGTGAGCTCTCCAACGCGCTTGCTCATCTCGCCAACTGCGCTTGCGTCGCCAGCACGCAACGCTGAGAGCTCGCGCTTGACACTCTCAAGCTCGGCTTCGCTCGCCGTCTGGCTCTGGTACAGCTTGTTCTGCTCCGTTTGCGCTGCCAGCAGCTCGCTCTCGAGTGACGCGATCTTGTCTCTCAGGCTCTTGACTAGCGTGTCCGTCTCACTAGCAGCAGTCGACTCGCGCGCTTGCAGAGACTCGAGCTCTCGCTGCGCTTGCTCGAGCTGTGGCTCAGCGCTCGCTTTCCAGGCGGCGAGTGCCTCTCTCGCGTCTTGCGTGGCCGCAAGTTCGCTCTTGAGCGCTGCTAGCTCTTTCGCCAGGTCTGCTGTGCGCGCGTCGGTCTCGCTAGCGGCAACCGAGTCGCACGTCTCCAGAGCCTCAAGCTCGCGCTGCGCTTGCTCGAGCTTCGTCTCAGCGTCCGCTTTCGCTTGCAGCAGCGCCTGCTTCTCGCGCGCAGACGCATGGCGCTCGGTCTCGAGCGCCGCGAGGTCTTTTGTGAGCTGCGCGACGCGGTCCGTCGCCTCGCTCGACGCGTCGGTGCTGCTTGCGCGCAAGTGACTGATCTCGCGCTGCGCTTGCTCGAGCTTGGACTCGGCAGCGTCTTTGAGCTGGAGCATCGCCTCGGTATCGCTGCGACTCGCCTTGAGTTCGTTCTCAAGCGCCGCGAGTTGCGCCGTCAGCTCTTCGACGCGGTGTGCTAGGTCACTAGATGCGCTTGTGTCAGTCGAGCGGAGCGCCTCAAGCTCGCGCTGGACACTCGCGAGCGTCGTCTCGTTACTTGTCTTGGACTGGAGTAGCGCGTCGCGCTCGTCTCGCGTCGCCTGGAGCTCGCGCTCAAGCGCAGCCACGTCCTTTGTCAACGCGTCGATGCGCGTGTCGGTCTCGCCCGCGGCCTTTGCGTCGCCTGCTCGCAATGCCGCGAGCTCGCGCTGCAGCGTCTCGACCTCGCTCTCGGCCTTCTTGACCTTTGCCTCGGCGTCAGACTTGGTCTGCTGCAGCGAGGAGTTCTCTTCACGACTCGCACGGAGCTCGCTCTCGAGCGCTGCGAGGTCCTTCGAGAGCTTGCTCACCTGGCTCTGCAGCTCCGTCGCAGCGCTCACGTCGCGCGCTTTGTCGCCGAGCGCGGCTTTGAGCCTCGCTTCCAGAGCCTTCTCCTCGCGCTCGTGCTCGCTCTTGAGGTCGCGTAGCGTGGCGTCGTGTTTGGCTTCGATGCGTTCGGTCTCCTTTTTGAGATCCTTATCCAAGTCCTGGCGCTTTTGACTGAGTGCCGCTTCGGCGTCGCTCTCGAGGCGCTTAAGCTTCTCCTTGCGCTCGCGCAAGAGGTTGCTCTCGTCCTTGTCGAACTGGTTCTCGAGGTCATTGAGCTTCTTCTCAAGCTCGCGCTTCTTCTGCTTCAAGCTGCTCGCAGCGTCGTCCTCGAGCTCGTCGCGCTGCGTCTGGAGCTTCTTCTTGAGCGCCTCGACCATTTGCTCGTGGCCCGCTTCGAGCTCCTGCACTGCGCGCGCTTGGTCGTCCAGGATCTTCTGCTTCTTCTGCTCAAAGTCTGCTGCTAGGCTGTCGATCTCCGCCTTTGAGTCACGCCGCGCAAGTGAGGCGGACGGCGCAGCAGAGGGCAGGGGCTTCTTGCCGAGCAAGCCGCCGAGCGGAGGCTTGGAGAGCGCGCCGAGCGATGGCGGCGGCTGGTCGTCCTCTGAGTCCTCGCCGCCGTCTCGACTGCTCTCTTCAGCGTCTTTCGCCTCGCTCTTGAGGCGCTAGAGACACCAACGCACAGAGAGACCGTCGTGAGAGGGAGCGACTTGGGAAAGAGCGCAGCGCCACACGCACGCGCCACTCACGCCAAGCCCGCCTGCTGCCTTGAGTCCGCCGACAGTCGGGCCGCCTCCGATCGCTCCAAGCACGCCGAGTTTGCTCGAGAGCCCTGGCAGTGGCTTCTTCTCGAGCGGCGCGGCTTTGCTCAGTGTCGGCGGCCCA
This sequence comes from Pythium guiyangense, assembly GCA_003730235.1. Lineage (NCBI taxonomy): Eukaryota > Oomycota > Peronosporomycetes > Pythiales > Pythiaceae > Pythium > Pythium guiyangense. Next base: position 20,488 of record QXDM01000083.1, on the reverse strand, counting down.
AGCGGCTCAGCGCGATTCAGCGTCGACGCTTTCTTCTTCTTCCCGCCGCTCTTGCCTCGCCCAAGGAGCTCTGCGACGTCCTCTTTCTCCTTCTTCTTGCGCTCGTCCGTGTCCTAGACGCGTGTGTGCGTGAGAGAGAGAGAGCAAAAGACACGAAGCAGGAGACGCGTGCGTCGCACCTGAGACTTCTTGCTGCCTCCGCCGCCTCCGCGCTTCTTCTTGTTCTCTTCGTAGAGATTCCTGTAGAACTGGACGTTGGGCGACGCAGTTCATCGTGACCACTACTACTCGTCTCAACTGTCCAGGAGCAAGCGCATGGGGCCGTACCTCGTCGCACGGGTGGTCCCACGTGCTCTGGCCAGTGGCGAAGTTGAAGTAGTAGATCTCCTCCGTGTCGGTCGTCTTGCACGGCTTCCAGTTCTCAGGCAGCGGCGCCTGTGAACAGCAGCAGATCCACAACACACCCGTACGTCACGCGCTGATGCACCACACGCTCACTCAGTCCACGCACGCGACGACGCACTTTGAGTCCCTCGCGCGCGATCCAGAAGAGGTCCTGCTCGTTCTCGAGGTCCATGCCGAGCCATGTCGCGTACTCGAGCACCTCGCGCTCCGTCGGCTCGTAGTTCGGGTCGATCTCCTCCTCGAGCACGATGCTGTCGTTCTGGCCGTCCATGGCCCTCGCTCCTCCTACTCTCTCTCCTGCTCGCTTTGTGCGCGACTGACGGACAGATCCACGGCCTTTGGCCCGAAACGACACCAGTCGCCACCTCATGACTCGTCGTCCTCTGTACGAGTCCATTCATTCATTCACTTGTTCATATACACTGTGCGACTGAGCAAGGCCCCTTGTTCCTACTCCTTGAGCGCGGCCGTGGCGATCTCCCACCCGCACACGCGCTCGCACTCTTTCCACAGCGTCGCGCGGTCGTCGTCGCTCCAGCTCGTGCCTGCGAGCCGCATGTCCGTGCGCGCTTCTTCGCGGTCGAGCCAGAACCGGCCGTTTGTTGTCGCCGGTTCGTCTGCGATCGCGAGCCAGACGATCGTGTCGGCGCCTTGGTACACGTCGCGCATCATGTCCTTGTGCTTCTTCGTAAAGTCGCTGAGCGAGCCGGTCGTGCCGGGCGTGAGCGCCCAGCCCGGGTGCATCGAGTGGAAGACCACGCCCTTCGCCGCCGGTTCGATCGCCCACTGCTTCGTGAGCTCCACTTGCACGCGCTTGGCGAGCGAGTACGCCGCCGTGCCATTGTACGCGTCGCCCGTGCGCGTTGCGCCGAGCCAGTCGCTCCGGTCGACGCTCGCGAGGTACTGACCGCCGGACGAGACGTTCACGACGCGTCCGTGCGGCGCGTTCTGGAGCAGCGGCAGGAGCAAACCCGTGAGCAAGAACGTCCCGCCGAGCGCAATCGCCATCGTCATCTCGACGCCATCGGACGTTCGCGTCTCGCTCGCGAGCAGCACGCCGGCGTTGTTCACGAGCCCGTGCAGCGCCATGTGCTCGCGACTGAACGCGTCTGCGAACGCGCGCACGCTCGCCATTGAGCCCATGTCGGCGATGTGCACGTGTACGTGCGGGTCGCTCACGCCAGCAGCGCGTGCGCGCTTAACGATGTCGTCACGCGCGGTGTTGGCGCGTCCAGCGTCGCGACAGACCATGTGCACGACTGCGTGGCGCTTCGCGAGCTCCTCAGCGGTTGCAAAGCCAAGACCGGCGTTCGCACCCGTGACGATGTAGTGCTTGCCAGAGAGGTCGCGCTGCTTCGTCATGTCGGGGTCGCTCCAGCGCGCACGCGCGGCCAAGTACCCAGCGTGTCCAAACGAGCTGCGACCTGTGAGGTACCATTGCGGCATCGCGACGAGACTGTACCACATCGTGCAGGTGTGTGTGTGTGTTGGCTAGTAGCTTGTGGACGTGCGAGTGCTAGATGTTGCTGCGATCGAGGCGATTCGTGAGTGCGAGTGCGACGAGTTCTTCGACCATCATGTGTTCATGTGCTGTCGCCTTCGACACTGATGATGCGACAGCAAGAACGCCACCGAACAATCACGATGGCTTAACTTACATTCGCCAGCAATTCGCATCACATACTCAGCAAATGTATGAGAGACGAGAAAAGACTCTGTTGGCAAAAAGCATTCCAACGCTATACGTATTCCAACATCACTTCGACTGTATTGAAAGCTGATCCAAATATTTCGAGTTAAATAATACGCTGGCTTCATCAGCATCGCTGCGTACTCTCTCATCACAAAGGCAACAATGTCGGTGCTCTATACATTCAGAAATGCTCTGTCAGAGATAGAAAGTAGACATGACCCTTTTTGTGCACGAGTGAGGAGTCAAACTCTTAATTCGCCATGTGAAGCAAAACACTAGAATTAAGTAATCAGAGTGTGTTCTTTGACCTTGGAAGCTAGCGCATAGACTTGAAAGTGCTAGTTTTGTGGTGGAGTCACGCAGTACGCTGCTCTTTATGATGCGTGCACAGTCAAAGCGCGGCAATGTGAGTTGCAAGGAAAATCTATAGCCTGGATGTTGTGTTGTGTATGCACATTAGAGTACAGATGTGCATTTAACGGAGCAGGGTCCAAACTGAATGCATAGCATGTGGCCTACGACACTCACGTCCAGGTTCGCATACTACGTTCAAGTCAGCTCACCATCCAGTCCAGACTTACCGAACGTCGAATCTGAAGCACAGTTACTTGATACAGTCTGGACTAAACTAATTTTCTTGATAGACCAAATTATCTCATATATTAATACTTATATCGAATGTGACTACTTGGAAACTTCAACATTTGTTCTGACATGCAAAAAGCCCTTGACTCACACTCGCACTAGGCACTTATGCAAGTAAGCGGCTTCAAGGTCACAGTACTTGCGAGCGTGAGAGGGTACATATTGTCACGGGAGTGTTCTCCGTGACGTAGCTCGCACGAGGTCTTACGAGGAAGCGATGGGTGAAGCGCAGGGGAACTGCGCTGAACTCGGTATTTTCAACTCTGAGGTTTTTGTATTGAGATCATGTATAGTGATGAAAGTGAGGGAGCTAACCTAATTAGTGAGCCCTCTGATGGGACGACCATGGTCGTCAGAAATCAGGTCGAGCCACTAATTGGGTGTCTGCTGTGCTACTTCGTACTTAGCACAGCAACCCCGTTACACCATCCCCCGCACAAGCTTGCAGACACGCAAGCGAAAGAAGGCAAATGCACACAAAACCAAAGCACACGACGCGCACACGTGGCGCGACGCAGCGAGCAACAACAGCGACGAGCCCGACGACCATGCAGCACGGCAGCGAGAGCCGCGCTATCTGCGACGCCTACCGCCAGCCTCTGCCGGACTCAAGAGTGATCGCCGCGACGGCGACGTACGCCGACGCGCTTCGTCGACTGGCGCTGTACGACTGCAGCGCCGTGCGCAACTCTCCGGGCGACGAGGCGCTTGCCGACATGTGGCGTCGGTGGCGCCAGTCGCGCAGCAAGTCGGTCACGCCAACCGCGAACGTGACGAAGGACGCGCTCGACGAGTCGTGGACGCGCTTTGTAGCGCGGTGGAACCTGGAACCAGGCATGGCGCTCGCTCTCGAGCGCCGCGAGTCGCAACACGAGCGCTACCATCTGGGCGACCTCGCCGAGCGTGTGTGCTCGGCGTCGTGGGACGCAGACTGCCCGTGCTGCTTCGTGCACGTCGTCGCGTGGTGCCGCATCTGCAACCACCGCGATAAGCCAACGATGGAGCAGTGGGAGGCGATGCTCGTCGAGTATCCACTCGACGAGGAGGAGAAGGCTCTTCTTGGCAAGTACCGGCGCGCCCTCGCGGCGAACCGCGCTGCGCGCGGCGACCGCCGCGCTGTCTCGCCATCCCGTCGCTCGCGCGTTCTTTGTCTCGAGGGCGCAGTCCGAGCGGGGAGCGCGCGTGGGAAGGCGACGCGCGCTTTGCGCGCTCGCAAGACCGGCATGTGGCGTGGCAAGAGCCGAGACGATCGCGTTCACGCTCTCGGTCGCGTGGTCGCGCTTGGCGCGAGCAGCAGCAGCAGCGGCCTCGTACGCCGTCACCAAGTCGGGAACGTCTTCGAGGAGAGTGGCGCGAGGCTCCCACGAGTCGCTGGCCGAGTCAAAGCCAAGCCAGCGGACACGATACTCGCGGTGGCTGGCACCGCGACGACCACGATCGCGGTGATCAAGAAGGCGATCGACGATCCAGCGCGGGTGACCCGCGCTGTCAACAAGCGGCGGTGGACCATCGCGGCGGAACGGCGCGCGACCAGACGACTGCTCTTCCGGATCGGCTTGACATGGTGTCTCACGACGCAGACGTGGCGCTGAGCCGCGCCGATGACGCGATTGCGGAGGCGGATCGACTCGACCAAGAGGTTGCTGCGCTTCGAGCGCAGCTGGCGAAGGTGGTCCAGGCAAACGAGGCTCTTCGCGCGGACAATCGGGCGTTCCGCGCGGGTCAGACGCCGCCAAGCGCTTTGACGAAGCCGCGTCCTCGTCACGTCGGGTCGCGCTTCGAGCCTGGCGAGGCAGCTCGTCCGTCGGAACCGTAGCAGCCACGTAGCGCTTTAAGCGCCCGACATAAAAAGTCGGGTGCACTTTCAATGCACTTGGCATGTCAAGTGTGTACGCCTCGCCCTTGCGTCGTGTGATCGTGAACGGGCCGATAAAGCGTGGTGCGAGCTTGGTCGCACCAAGGTTCGTGACAGAACCAGGTGCAATGCCGGACGCCGATAACAAAACACGGTCACCGACCGCGAATTCCTCGGAATTCTTGCGCCCGCGCTGGTCGGCTGCTGTTTTCTGCTGATCGACTGCTGCAGCGATCGCATCGCACACAAAGCGCGCGATTGACTCGCGCTTTTGGACGAACTCGAGCACACGATCGTCGCCGATTGAAGACACAGGCGCGGATGGCTTGTCCGCGCCAGCGCGTGTGGTGATGGCGATAGCGCGTCGCGACGGCGCGATGAGAGCCGCGTTAACCCAAGCTGTCGCCTCGTTTGGCGTCATTGCAACAGCGCAGTGTGACGACCGGCATCGCTCGAAGCTGTCTCTGTCGCGCAAGGAAGACCGCCGCACGATACCGATGCGCTCGGTGTCCCTCCCCCTTCAAGAGAGCTGCCGTCGTCAAAGCCAAGAACCGCGGGAACGCGCGGGTGTCGCGCGTTGTTGATGAAGAACGGCGTGTGGCCCGTGGACTCGTGCACCGCGTTGTTGATCGCGAACTCGACCATCGGCAACAGCGCGCTCCACGACGTGTGTGACGTCGCGTAACTGCGTAGCACGTCCTCGACGACTCGATTGACGCGCTCCGTCTGTCCGTCGGTCTCCGGGTGCGACGCGGTCGACATGAGCAACCGCGTCCCGAGCAGCTGGAAGAGGCGGTCCCAGAACGCTGCCGTGAAGCGCGGGTCGCGGTCAGAGACGATCGACGTCGGCATGCCATGGTGCCGATACACCATGGCGAGGAAGAGCTCAGCTGTCTCCTGCGCGGTGATGCCGACCGCGACTGGCGCAAGGTGTGTCATCTTGCTGAAGCGATCGACAACCACGAAAATGCCCGAGCGACCAGCTTGATCACGAGGCAGCCCGAAGATGAAGTCCATGCTCACGGATCGCCAGGCGTCCGCGGCGATTGGGAGCGGCTGAAGCGGGGCCTGCGACGACTGCGAAGGCTTGGCCCTTTGGCACGTCTCGCACGATCGGACCCACTTGCGCACCCACTTGTACATGTGGGGCCAGTAGAAGTCGCGCGCAAGAGCGAGATACGTCATCTCGCGGCCAAGATGGCCGCCAGACGCAGCGTCGTGGTACTCGTGCATGATGTGAGCGCGCAAGTCGTCGTCGAGTGGTACGACGACTCGAGGGCTATCGAAGCGGTCGATCTGGTACTTGAGCAAGTCGCCGGAAACCGAGAAGCGCGGCGCCTGGCTCCGCGCTGAAGGAGCGAGAAGCTGCAGCGTCGATTTGGACGGTTCTCGGCAGTACCTGAGCATGGCGGCGCACGACGGGTCGCGGGAGTACGCCGCAACGATCTCGTCTCGCAGCGGGCTCACAGCAGTTGACGCCGTCGCGCTTATGCCGAGCGCGACACACGCATTGCACTCGTCGTCATCGTCATCGTCGGCGGCGTGGCGCGGCGAGTTGGGTCGCGGGTCGTAGTCCGGACGCCGCGACAACGCGTCAGCGATGATGTTCGTCGAACCGGGCTTGTAGAAGACGACGAAGTTGTACTCGGCGAAGAACGACAGCCAGCGCGCCATGCGCTGGCTCAAATGCGGCGACTTTGTCGCGGTTCGGAGAGACGCGTGGTCGGTGTAGATCGCGAACGTCTGCTCACCCAGCAGATACACGCGGAACTTCACCAACGCGTAGCGCATCGCGAGCAGCTCCTTGTCGTGCACGGGGTAGTTGCGCTCCGCGGGCTTCAGCTGCCGCGACTGGAAGCTGATGACGCGCTCTCGTCCCTCGTCGTCGTGCTGCATGAGCGCGCAGCCGATCGCAAAGTCGCTCGCATCGCAAACGACATGGAACGCCTTGGTGTGATCCGCCAGTGCAAGAACCGGCGCGGTGGAGAGCCGCGACTTGACGTCGTCAAACGCGATCTGGTGCTCACGACGCCATTCCCACGTGGCATCTTTCTTCAACAACTGCGAGAGCGGGAAGATCGCGGACGCGAAATCTTTCGCGTAATGATGAAGGTAGTTCGCAAGCCCAAGCCACTGCCGGAGCTCCTTTTGGTCGCGAGGGTACCGGCCACGCGACGATCGACGCAACTTTCTCAGGATCAGCGCGGACACCTTCCGCGCTCACGTAGCTGCCGAGCACCGGGATCTCGGGAGCGCAGAAGATGCACTTCTTCAAGTTCGCGTACAGCTTGTTCTCACGCATGGCTTCGAACACCTTGCGCAAGCGCCCGAGATGGACATCCAGATCTGTCGCGCCCTCGGTGGCGCGACTGTGCACGAAGATGTCGTCAAAGTAGCTCGGGGAAAAGTCGCGCAGCGGGCGAAGCACGTGCGACACCATGCGGTTGAACGTGGCAGGGGCGTTCTTCAGCCCTTGCGGCATCACCAGCCACTCCCAGAGCATGCCGCTGGGAGTACTGACTGCCGTCAGCGGAACATCGGACTCGCGCATGAGGATCTGATAGAAGCCGTCGGTGAGATCGATGGTACTGAAGATCGTGCTGCCAGACATGGTGTCGAGGACCATGTCCTTGCGCGGGATCGGCGTCTGTGCTGGGATCGTCGCGTCGTTGAGCTTGTTGAACGCGTAGACGATGCGCCAGCCTCCGGTCGCCTTTTTCACGCAGAACGTTGGACTCGAGTGTGGTGATGTCGATTCGCGTACATGCCCGGCGGCTCGCCGGCCTTCGAAGAACGCGTCGATCGCTTCGACTTGGTCGCGCGGCAGCGGCCACTGCCGCGTCACGCAGTACTTTGTTCCAGGCACGAGGTCGATCTCGTGGCGTACGCCCCTGTCTGCCGGGAGCACCGGCGGGATCTTGTCGGGGAAAATGTCGGAGAACTCGCGGGCGAGGTCCAAGACTGGGTTCCCAGATGCTTCGAGCTCGTCCCAGGACTGCGCAGCGTAGCGTTCTTCTCGAGCGGACTTCGGCTCTGCTCCAGCAGGGCGCTCACTGCCAACGAGCGCCGGATCCGCTGGGTCGACCACGACGGCGCAAAGCTGTTCGACGCGACCGAGTTTGATCTCGCTGAGCATGTTCTTCCAAGACATCACAGGCAGTCGAGTGAGCTCGGTTGCTTCGCGAGGCGGACTCGTGATCTTCATGTCGTGGCGCGGCGGGCCGTGACCAGTCATGTTGATGACGTGGATCGTGTCGTCCGTCGGCGCCGGCGCAGAGGGCCAAGCCGGTGCGCGTGGGTGACTCTCTTGGGGCTGCGGAACTGAAGCGTGAGCCACTGCTCGCGCTTTTCCGACTTCTGCACGATTGGGCGCCGTTCTGCTCGTCGCCGCAGATGCCGCTGCCTTCGTGCGGTTCACAGTGACCCACTGGTCGTCGGCGTTCGCTTGTCGCGTCGGCGTGGCGCACGGTGCTTTGCAACAAACCGAGCATGAAGGGCCATCGCTCTCTTCATGCGGGTTGAGCGTCGTGGAGTCGGGGTCCACGACTGTCACGTGCGGCCAGGCGCTTGCGCTGTCGCTCAGGTGGGCGAGAACACCGCCGATGTCGATGTCGTGCGGCTTTACTGTGCGACTCAGCCAGTCGATGTCAGGCCTGTGGCGCGCAAGCCACGGCATTCCAAAGATGCAGTCAAACGAGCCGCCAAGGTCGACAACGAGGAACGCGTCGCTGCTCTTGAACCCGTCAAACTCGTACTGGAACTCAACCGAGCGCCGCGGCAGCGACCGCGGTTCCTGTCTGCGAACTTGACGATCATTGCGCCTGGTTGCTCGCGGGCGCGCACCCGCGAGGGCAGGAGTTGCAGCGCCTCGGCTCGTACAAAGTTGTTTGTCGCGCCTGAGTCGACAAGGGCGCGAAGGGATCGCTTCGCGCCGGCGACGTGCAAGCTGAGTACGATCAGCCGCTTGTCGCTGCTCGAGGTGGTGGCAAAGAGCTGCGCATGAAGCGCAGCGTCGGAGGGGCTAGCGGAACGTGACGCCACCGGAGGCACGTCTCGCTCGATAAGCCCAGTAGGTCGCCCTGCACCTACTGGGTGCCCGCGTTTTTTGCGTGCGCGGGCTGCTCGGTCTCGTCTTGAACCTCAACAGTAGCAAGTACTGGAGCTGGCGCGCGGCACACTGCCGCGCGATGGCCGACCTTGCGGCAGCGAAAGCAAATGAGCTGCTTGTTGCTTTTTCCACTGCGTCGGTTGCCGTTACCACTGCTGGCGCGCTGCGGGGTTGCGTCGTGCTCGATCGCGTCGATCTCCATCGGCTCGGCGCCGTTGTCAACTCGCGGGACGACCGCGTGGTGGCCCCGCGAGGCGGATACGCTGAAGCCTTCGCGAATCGCGATCGCAAAAGCCTCTTCGAGCGACGCCGGAGGCTTCCGGGTCAAGTAGAGGCGCTGGTGACCAGCGTTCAAGCCGGAAATGAAGACATGGACTTGGGTCGCCATGTCGATCGGAGACGAAGTGACGCATGGGACGAGGTGACGAGCACGTTGCACGTAGTCGCGCATGGACGCGCGACCTTGCTTGAGTGCGAGGAACGCAGCGCGATGATGCATCTCGTCTTGAGGCGGCTCGAACGCGAGTCGCAGATCGCTCTTCAGCGCGTCGAGCGTTGGGAAGCAGTCAGGGTCGGCGACAAGCCGACCCAGCGCCCACTCCTTTGCTCGACCACCAAGCTTGGACAGGAGGAAGTGGGTGCGTGACAGTTCGGAGGTGAGCTGGCGTGCGTGGATGGCAATGTCGATCTCACAAAGCCAGCGGTTCAAAGCGAGCCGATTTGGGCCCTCGCTGTTGTAGCTTGTGACGTCGAGCTTGACGACGTCGCCCTTCGATGATGCCGCGGCAGTTGAGCCTCGCCGACGCGCGTCGGCGAGTTCGCGGACCATGAACTCTTGTGCAGCGGCACGTTGGTGCTCCTGCTACATCGTGGACAGCATCGCTGCGACAGCCGTTAGGCCGGACGCGTCGGCGAGGCGGCGCAGCGCGTCCTATTCGTAGGGCGTCAAGTGTGCGAAGTCGCTGTAGTTGAGCGACGTTCCGTTGTCGCCTTCGATCGGGAGCGTGCTCATCTTGGTCGTTAGACGGACTACGAAGTGCTACCAGGTGTCACGGGAGTGTGTTCCGTGACGTAGCTTACACGTGGTCTTACGAGGAAGCGATGGGTGAAGCGCAGGGGAACTGCGCTGAACTCGGTATTTTCAACTCTGAGGTTTTTGTATTGAGATCATGCATAGTGATGAAAGTGAGGAAGCTAACCTAATTAGTGAGCCCTCTGATGGGACGACCATGGTCGTCAGAAATCAGGTTAGGCCACTAAATGGGAGTCTGCTGTGCTCCTTCGTACTTAGCACAGCAACCCCGTTACAGATGGAGATCGACGCGATCGAGCACGACGCAACCCCGCAGCGCGCCAGCAGTGGTAACGGCAACCGACGCAGTGGAAAAAGCAACAAGCAGCTCATTTGCTTTCGCTGCCGCAAGGTCGGCCATCGCGCGGCAGTGTGCCGCGCGCCAGCTCCAGTACTTGCTACTGTTGAGGTTCAAGACGAGACCGAGCAGCCCGCGCACGCAAAAAACGCGGGCACCCAGTAGGTGCAGGGCGACCTACTGGGCTTATCGAGCGAGACGTGCCTCCGGTGGCGTCACGTTCCGCTAGCCCCTCCGACGCTGCGCTTCATGCGCAGCTCTTTGCCACCACCTCGAGCAGCGACAAGCGGCTGATCGTACTCAGCTTGCACGTCGCCGGCGCGAAGCGATCCCTTCGCGCCCTTGTCGACTCAGGCGCGACAAACAACTTTGTACGAGCCGAGGCGCTGCAACTCCTGCCCTCGCGGGTGCGCGCCCGCGAGCAACCAGGCGCAATGATCGTCAAGTTCGCAGACGGGAACCGCGGTCGCTGCCGCGGCGCTCGGTTGAGTTCCAGTACGAGTTTGACGGGTTCAAGAGCAGCGACGCGTTCCTCGTTGTCGACCTTGGCGGCTCGTTTGACTGCATCTTTGGAATGCCGTGGCTTGCGCGCCACAGGCCTGACATCGACTGGCTGAGTCGCACAGTAAAGCCGCACGACATCGACATCGGCGGTGTTCTCGCCCACCTGAGCGACAGCGCAAGCGCCTGGCCGCACGTGACAGTCGTGGACCCCGACTCCACGACGCTCAACCCGCATGAAGAGAGCGATGGCCCTTCATGCTCGGTTTGTTGCAAAGCACCGTGCGCCACGCCGACGCGACAAGCGAACGCCGACGACCAGTGGGTCACTGTGAACCGCACGAAGGCAGCGGCATCTGCGGCGACGAGCAGAACGGCGCCCAATCGTGCAGAAGTCGGAAAAGCGCGAGCAGTGGCTCACGCTTCAGTTCCGCAGCCCCAAGAGAGTCACCCACGCGCACCGGCTTGGCCCTCTGCGCCGGCGCCGACGGACGACACGATCCACGTCATCAACATGACTGGTCACGGCCCGCCGCGCCACGACATGAAGATCACGAGTCCGCCTCGCGAAGCAACCGAGCTCACTCGACTGCCTGTGATGTCTTGGAAGAACATGCTCAGCGAGATCAAACTCGGTCGCGTCGAACAGCTTTGCGCCGTCGTGGTCGACCCAGCGGATCCGGCGCTCGTTGGCAGTGAGCGCCCTGCTGGAGCAGAGCCGAAGTCCGCTCGAGAAGAACGCTACGCTGCGCAGTCCTGGGACGAGCTCGAAGCATCTGGGAACCCAGTCTTGGACCTCGCCCGCGAGTTCTCCGACATTTTCCCCGACAAGATCCCGCCGGTGCTCCCGGCAGACAGGGGCGTACGCCACGAGATCGACCTCGTGCCTGGAACAAAGTACTGCGTGACGCGGCAGTGGCCGCTGCCGCGCGACCAAGTCGAAGCGATCGACGCGTTCTTCGAAGGCCGGCGAGCCGCCGGGCATGTACGCGAATCGACATCACCACACTCGAGTCCAACGTTCTGCGTGAAAAAGGCGACCGGAGGCTGGCGCATCGTCTACGCGTTCAACAAGCTCAACGACGCGACGATCCCAGCACAGACGCCGATCCCGCGCAAGGACATGGTCCTCGACACCATGTCTGGCAGCACGATCTTCAGTACCATCGATCTCACCGACGGCTTCTATCAGATCCTCATGCGCGAGTCCGATGTTCCGCTGACGGCAGTCAGTACTCCCAGCGGCATGCTCTGGGAGTGGCTGGTGATGCCGCAAGGGCTGAAGAACGCCCCTGCCACGTTCAACCGCATGGTGTCGCACGTGCTTCGCCCGCTGCGCGACTTTTCCCCGAGCTACTTTGACGACATCTTCGTGCACAGTCGCGCCACCGAGGGCGCGACAGATCTGGATGTCCATCTCGGGCGCTTGCGCAAGGTGTTCGAAGCCATGCGTGAGAACAAGCTGTACGCGAACTTGAAGAAGTGCATCTTCTGCGCTCCCGAGATCCCGGTGCTCGGCAGCTACGTGAGCGCGGAAGGTGTCCGCGCTGATCCTGAGAAAGTTGCGTCGATCGTCGCGTGGCCGGTACCTCGCGACCAAAAGGAGCTCCGGCAGTGGCTTGGGCTTGCGAACTACCTTCATCATTACGCGAAAGATTTCGCGTCCGCGATCTTCCCGCTCTCGCAGTTGTTGAAGAAAGATGCCACGTGGGAATGGCGTCGTGAGCACCAGATCGCGTTTGACGACGTCAAGTCGCGGCTCTCCACCGCGCCGGTTCTTGCACTGGCGGATCACACCAAGGCGTTCCATGTCGTTTGCGATGCGAGCGACTTTGCGATCGGCTGCGCGCTCATGCAGCACGACGACGAGGGACGAGAGCGCGTCATCAGCTTCCAGTCGCGGCAGCTGAAGCCCGCGGAGCGCAACTACCCCGTGCACGACAAGGAGCTGCTCGCGATGCGCTACGCGTTGGTGAAGTTCCGCGTGTATCTGCTGGGTGAGCAGACGTTCGCGATCTACACCGACCACGCGTCTCTCCGAACCGCGACAAAGTCGCCGCATTTGAGCCAGCGCATGGCGCGCTGGCTGTCGTTCTTCGCCGAGTACAACTTCGTCGTCTTCTACAAGCCCGGTTCGACGAACATCATCGCTGACGCGTTGTCGCGGCGTCCGGACTACGACCCGCGACCCAACTCGCCGCGCCACGCCGCCGACGATGACGATGACGACGAGTGCAATGCGTGTGTCGCGCTCGGCATAAGCGCGACGGCGTCAACTGCTGTGAGCCCGCTGCGAGACGAGATCGTTGCGGCGTACTCCCGCGACCCGTCGTGCGCCGCCATGCTCAGGTACTGCCGAGAACCGTCCAAATCGACGCTGCAGCTTCTCGCTCCTTCAGCGCGGAGCCAGGCGCCGCGCTTCTCGGTTTCCGGCGACTTGCTCAAGTACCAGATCGACCGCTTCGATAGCCCTCGAGTCGTCGTACCACTCGACGACGACTTGCGCGCTCACATCATGCACGAGTACCACGACGCTGCGTCTGGCGGCCATCTTGGCCGCGAGATGACGTATCTCGCTCTTGCGCGCGACTTCTACTGGCCCCACATGTACAAGTGGGTGCGCAAGTGGGTCCGATCGTGCGAGACGTGCCAAAGGGTCAAGCCTTCGCAGTCGTCGCAGGCCCCGCTTCAGCCGCTCCCAATCGCCGCGGACGCCTGGCGATCCGTGAGCATGGACTTCATCTTCGGGCTGCCTCGTGATCAAGCTGGTCGCTCGGGCATTTTCGTGGTTGTCGATCGCTTCAGCAAGATGACACACCTTGCGCCAGTCGCGGTCGGCATCACCGCGCAGGAGACAGCTGAGCTCTTCCTCGCCATGGTGTATCGGCACCATGGCATGCCGACGTCGATCGTCTCTGACCGCGACCCGCGCTTCACGGCAGCGTTCTGGGACCGCCTCTTCCAGCTGCTCGGGACGCGGTTGCTCATGTCGACCGCGTCGCACCCGGAGACCGACGGACAGACGGAGCGCGTCAATCGAGTCGTCGAGGACGTGCTACGCAGTTACGCGACGTCACACACGTCGTGGAGCGCGCTGTTGCCGATGGTCGAGTTCGCGATCAACAACGCGGTGCACGAGTCCACTGGTCTCACGCCGTTCTTCATCAAAAACGCGCGACACCCGCGCGTTCCCGCGGTTCTTGGCTTTGACGACGGCAGCTTTCTTAAACGGAGTGGGACACCGAGCGCATCGGTATCGTGCGGCGGTCTTCCTTGCGCGACAGAGACAGCTTCGAGCAATCACCGGTCGTCACACTGCGCTGTTGCAATGACGCCAAACGAGGCGACTGTTTGGGTTAACGCGGCTCTCATCGCGCCGTCGCGACGCGCGATCGCCATCACCACTCGCGCCGGCGCGGGCAAGCCATCCGCGCCTGTGTCTTCAATCGGCGACGATCGTGTGCTCGAGTTCGTCCAAAAGCGCGAGTCAATCGCGCGCTTTGTGTGCGATGCGATCGCTGCAGCAGTCGATCAGCAGAAAACAGCAGCCGACCAGCGCGGGCGCAAGAATTCCGAGGAATTCGCGGTCGGTGACCGTGTTTTGTTATCGGCGTCCGGCATTGCACCTGGTTCTGTCACGAACCTTGGTGCGACCAAGCTCGCACCACGCTTTATCGGCCCGTTCACGATCACACGACGCAAGGGCGAGGCGTACACACTTGACATGCCAAGTGCATTGAAAGTGCACCCGACTTTTTATGTCGGGCGCTTAAAGCGCTACGTGGCTGCTACGGTTCCGACGGACGAGCTGCCTCGCCAGGCTCGAAGCGCGACCCGACGTGACGAGGACGCGGCTTCGTCAAAGCGCTTGGCGGCGTCTGACCCGCGCGGAACGCCCGATTGTCCGCGCGAAGAGCCTCGTTTGCCTGGACCACCTTCGCCAGCTGCGCTCGAAGCGCAGCAACCTCTTGGTCGAGTCGATCCGCCTCCGCAATCGCGTCATCGGCGCGGCTCAGCGCCACGTCTGCGTCGTGAGACACCATGTCAAGCCGATCCGGAAGAGCAGTCGTCTGGTCGCGCGCCGTTCCGCCGCGATGGTCCACCGCCGCTTGTTGACAGCGCGGGTCACCCGCGCTGGATCGTCGATCGCCTTCTTGATCACCGCGATCGTGGTCGTCGCGGTGCCAGCCACCGCGAGTATCGTGTCCGCTGGCTTGGCTTTGACTCGGCCAGCGACTCGTGGGAGCCTCGCGCCACTCTCCTCGAAGACGTTCCCGACTTGGTGACGGCGTACGAGGCCGCTGCTGCTGCTGCTCGCGCCAAGCGCGACCACGCGACCGAGAGCGTGAACGCGATCGTCTCGGCTCTTGCCACGCCACATGCCGGTCTTGCGAGCGCGCAAAGCGCGCGTCGCCTTCCCACGCGCGCTCCCCGCTCGGACTGCGCCCTCGAGACAAAGAACGTGAGCTCGGCGCGCGACGAGACGGTGACCGCGAGCGGGCACGGCCGCGAGAACGAGAGCGAGAGCGCGCGCGGGCGAGCGACGTGAAGGCGAGACGGCGTGACGATACTTGGCGAGGAGAGCCTTCTCGTCTTCGTCAAGCGGATACTCGGCGAGCATCGCCTCCCACTGCGCGACCGTCGGCTTCTCGCGGTTGTTGCAGATGCGACAGTACGCCACGACGTGAACGAAGCAACACGGTCGGTCTGCGTCCCACGACGCCGAGCACACGCGCTCGGCGAGGTCGCCCAGATGGTAGCGCTCGTGCTGTCCCTCGCGGCGCTCGAGAGCGAGCGCCATGTTTGGCTCGAGGTTCCAGCGTGCAACGAAGCGCGTCCACGACTCGTCAAGCGCCTCCTTCGTCACGTTGCCGGTCGTCGTGATCGGCTTGCCGCGCGACTGGCGCCATCGACGCCACATGTCGGCGAGTGCCTCGTCGCCTGGCGAGTCCCGCACGCCGCTGCAGTCGTACAGCGACAGTCGGCGAAGCGCGTCGGCATATGTCGTCGTCGCTGCTATCACGCTCGCGCTCGGCATCGGCTGGTCGCAGGTCTTGCAGATAGCGCGGTCTCCAGTGCCGCGCTGCATGGTCTTCGTGTTCGTCGCTCTTCTCGCTCGCTGCGTCGCGCTTCGTGTGCGCGTCGTGTGCTTTGGTTTTGTGTGCATTTGCCTTCTTTCGCTTGCGTATCAGCAAGCTTGTGTGGGGGATGGTGTAACGGGGTTGCTGTGCTAAGTACGAAGTAGCACAGCAGACACCCAATTAGTGGCTCGACCTGATTTCTGACGACCATGGTCGTCCCATCAGAGGGCTCACTAATTAGGTTAGCTCCCTCACTTTCATCACTATGCATGATCTCAATACAAAAACCTCAGAGTTGAAAATACCGAGTTCAGCGCAGTTCCCCTGCGCTTCACCCATCGCTTCCTCGTAAGACCACGTGTAAGCTGCGTCACGGAGAACACTCCCGTGACACCATCGGCTCGGCGCCGTTGTCAGCTCGCGGGGCGACGGCGTGGTGGCTCCGCGAGGCGGATACGCTGAAGTCTTCGCGGATCGCGATCGCAAAAGCCTCTTCGAGCGACGCCGGAGGCTTCCGGGTCAAGTAGAGGCGCTGGTGACCAGCGTTCAAGCCGGAAATGAAGACATGGACTTGGGTCGCCATGTCGATCGGAGACGAAGTGACGCATGGGACGAGGTGACGAGCACGTTGCACGTAGTCGCGCATGGACGCGCGACCTTGCTTGAGTGCGAGGAACGCAGCGCGATGATGCATCTCGTCTTGAGGCGGCTCGAACGCGAGTCGCAGATCGCTCTTCAGCGCGTCGAGCGTTGGGAAGCAGTCAGGGTCGGCGACAAGCCGACCCAGCGCCCACTCCTTTGCTCGACCACCAAGCTTGGACAGGAGGAAGTGGGTGCGTGACAGTTCGGAGGTGAGCTGGCGTGCGTGGATGGCAATGTCGATCTCACAAAGCCAGCGGTTCAAAGCGAGCCGATTTGGGCCCTCGCTGTTGTAGCTTGTGACGTCGAGCTTGACGACGTCGCCCTTCGATGATGCCGCGGCAGTTGAGCCTCGCCGACGCGCGTCGGCGAGTTCGCGGACCATGAACTCTTGTGCAGCGGCACGTTGGTGCTCCTGCTACATCGTGGACAGCATCGCTGCGACAGCCGTTAGGCCGGACGCGTCGGCGAGGCGGCGCAGCGCGTCCTATTCGTAGGGCGTCAAGTGTGCGAAGTCGCTGTAGTTGAGCGACGTTCCGTTGTCGCCTTCGATCGGGAGCGTGCTCATCTTGGTCGTTAGACGGACTACGAAGTGCTACCAGGTGTCACGGGAGTGTGTTCCGTGACGTAGCTTACACGTGGTCTTACGAGGAAGCGATGGGTGAAGCGCAGGGGAACTGCGCTGAACTCGGTATTTTCAACTCTGAGGTTTTTGTATTGAGATCATGCATAGTGATGAAAGTGAGGAAGCTAACCTAATTAGTGAGCCCTCTGATGGGACGACCATGGTCGTCAGAAATCAGGTTAGGCCACTAAATGGGAGTCTGCTGTGCTCCTTCGTACTTAGCACAGCAACCCCGTTACACATATGATACGCCGCTCAATGAAAAATTAAGTTAAGATGAGGTTCATTGACGTCGTGCGAACTCTTTGTCCAATGTCTCTTTGGGTTTGATTGTAGATGATGTTGTGCTCATCTTAGAGGTTATTCGAGTGCCATATCTGAGTAGCTTCAGCGGCTGATGGTAATATCTACATTGACACCGCAGGTTCCGTGCCATGCGCGCGTGTTTGTGAAGAAGTGGCGTGTAGTTTTGCTTTTCAGCAACGAACCCAGACCCGAGCGATGGGGATAACGCTGGTTCTGGTGCCGAGCTAGGAAGTGCACGTTCACACTGATCAGGCAATGAAAGGCACGCTACACACCTAGCTCTTTGGTCAGTCTCTCAACACTGTGATCCCCTTGCTAGTTCTTTTGATTCGGAAAAGCGGGGGTCAGTATGTCAGAGCTGCGTTGACGCTGACACGTCTGGCTGACCCGACTATGACAAGTACGGGTGCCCTGAGTGGAGCAAGCGAGATGCTCGCAGGGTGTGTCTATATGTATAGACCCTGACACACTGGGTCTCTTCGCCACTACTCTTGCTGGGCACTCACGGGTACGCACTCGCACACCACCTGAGTCGCAGGTCAACACCTTCACACGACCAGGTTAGATTAAAGCCGGACTTTTCTAGGCTCTTACGCAATCAAACTCGCTGGCCACACTTGGCTCTTACGCGTTCTCCTAATGCTGGCCACTCTGGGCTCTTACGCTTCCTTGGCTGGCCGCTCCGGTCTCTTACGCCTTCACTATGGCTGGGTCCACTGACCTCTTACGCCTCGCACTCAATACACTCGTCCGACACCCTCCTGGCTCGGACGAGGCAATATGTAGGTTGTTTGCTCTGGGCGTACCAGTGTGCACCTCGGTACACAAATCAGGGGATTCTTCACGCACTCTTTCACAACAGTCGGGTCGCACACTCACTCTGGCACACAGGCACGCTATGTATATGCAGACCAGCTGACACACACACGTACGAACCTGGCTCCCGTCCTTACTCGCCACACAACGTACTGCAGGTTGTATGTGGTCGAGCGCTGCAGAAGGAGGGGGAGAAGAGGAAGGAGGAGACTTGGGCAGTTGAGGGGGAATTCGCTTCTGATTTGGTTTACTGGCCGACTGGATTTTCAGGTTTGTACATGTGTCGGCAGCAAGTGTGTTGTGCCGCGTTCTTGTCGTCTACTTCGTCACATCCTGCTGGACAGTCTGCCAGGTCGGCGGAAACACTAGGTGCTGGAGATGGTAAGCGATGATTTTACTCATGTTGAGTGGCGAGCATCTCGCTGCGCGTAAGTGTAGCGTCTTTTGATGCGGTGGTCTGCTGGTTTTGGAACGCGAGTATGTTCCTCTGGAACCCGAAGTGCTGCCAATGGGTATGAGAGGAAGGTCTCGTTCTGCGTCTCGGCGCTAGGTGATCCTCAGTCGATGTGGAGGTGCTCCACTCAGCTGTGGATCGTTCATCAAAACGTGAATTACTACAGCAGACTATCTAAAGAGCGATAATGGGCATTTCAGAACGCGCCAAGGGAATTGATGTTGTAGTGGCCGCACCTGGTCATTTTCGCGGAGCCAGTTAGGAGCTACTTCATGTCGAAAAGGATACCCTTAAAGTGCAGCGCTCGCGCGCCAACAATGGCTCGGACGCGGCCTTGACCGCATTCCTTCATCGACCAAATCTTGATTGCTTAGTGTTGGGTGTTTGCAGCGTCCGTGAGCAGCTCGACCTCGAGTGTCTTTCACTTGAAGATCCTGTCGAAGATAAACTCAGCAACGTGAGGGTGCGAGATGCAAACCATCGCCATGTGCAAGAAGCTCGTCGCTTCTCTGTTTCGGCCTTATCACGTTGTGTCTGCACGCGCCAGATTGCCAAACAAAAGATGTTTCTACCCGCCGTGATAAGTTTGTACCACTTTCGGTAGTACATTTTTAGTCAGATCTGGACTATGGCAATTTAGCTAGGTCTGAATCATACGTGGTAGAAGGGGTCACGGTATTTCCGGTTATTATCTGGCGCTCCAGTATTTGTCTTGATAATTACAGCAATATCCGTAATTTTTTGTCTTGAAAAATCTGGACGTCTGAAAATCCTGTCGGCCAGTAAACCAAATAGAAGCGATTTTCCCCCAACTGCTCAAGTCTCTCAGCTCGCTCTTCTGGTTCTGCAGAGCTCCTGCCGCACGCAACCTGTAGTATGTTGTGTGGCAGAGTGAGAAAGAGGACCCGGTACGTGTGTGTGTGCTAGCTAGTCTGTACATACAAGCGTCCGGCCTGTACGAATGTAATACCAGCTTGTGGTGAATTGCGTGAAGAGTTCCATTGTGCCTTGTGCATCGATAGTGCTGCTCTGGTACGCCCAAGCAGTGCATTCTGTTTATTTCACTGTTCGCTCTAGAAGGGCAGCGAGTAGAGTGTCTAGGAGTCGGCGTAAGAGGTCAGAGGACCTAGCCATTGAGAGTGAAAGCGTAAGAGCCCAGCGTGACCAGCATTGTGAGAGAGCGTAAGAGCCAGATTTGGCCAGCAAGAGCGAAAGCGTAAGAGCCTGGAACGCAGGCCAGCCAGCCCGTCCCGGTCGTTTTGAGGAGCTGTCATGCGACCTGGACATTGCGCCAGAGTGCATACATTGAGTGACCGCCAAGAGTCGTGGCGAAGAGACCCAGTGTGATAGGGTCTGTACATAATATGCACACAAAAAGGAGTCTCTTGCTTGGTTTGCCCTTCCAACTTCCTGTGCTGGCTTGGGAGAGAAGTGTTAGCACTAGCCGGCCAGACACATCGGTGTCCTCGTTGTTTCCGAGTCAAAAGGACTACCCAAGGAGATCACAGTGATGAGAGTCTGACCAGAGAGCTAGGTGTGAGTCGTGTGCCAATACATTGCTCATTCGGTGTTGCTAGTGCTCGTCCTAGCTCAACCCAGGTTTGGCGCCCCGTCGTACAGGTCTGGTTGTTGCTGGAGACCAGGAAATCCACACACCACTTCTTCACACTTTCAGGCAGTTTGCTACGCTCCGCATGGTCGTTGTGCATCTGGACAGCGCTTAATGGAGCCACGAGCACTCGATCTTCGAGCGCCTCAAGTGCTTCTTCTACTACCCCCATGCTCACGGGTCAGGATCCGCGCCTAATCGCGACGCAAGAACCTGTGGTGGAACGACCACAGCAAATTCTTGTCCTCAGTGTCAGACCCTTGCCGCTCCGTCGTATACCGGATCGCAGGGCGCGATCCGCTTTACCGGCGTGTAGTGTCGACCGTTGGTGGTGGGGAAGACGGTCCTCAGAGAGAGAGAGAGGGACTTGGGGTCGTGCGA